>JAJJHY010001290.1:12235852-12281422 GCA_021224005.1 Drosophila setifemur
AAATAACGAACAATTAGACAAGTAAGTGTGAGTGACACTTGAGCTTGAGCTCTCGTGTGCATGTGTGAGTGTGAGTGTGACTATGTGTGTGTGAGTGTGCGAGTGTGAGTGCTTATTACCCCACTACTTGAACCTAATAAATCGAGCGCTCGACATGAGACCCCATCCCCTACCCCTACCTACCTCCACCCCTGGAACCCTCACATTTACGTGACCTTCTTTTCGGGGGCACCAAGAGGTGGGCGGTGGACGGTGGGCGGTGGGCGTGGCTCACTGACAGACTGACTCAATGACTCGTTGACTGGTTGACTTGGAGCAGCTTGGAGCAGTAGCAGTGGCAGTAGCTATAGCAGTTGTAGCTTCTTGAGCACTTAATTAATTGTAGGACCGAACCCAGAGAGAGCGCTTAAACTGAACTAATAACCTTTAAAGCTCGGCTGCTTGTCTCGAAGAAAAGGGGGACTTTCCCTCCCTGCACCACCCCACAACACCCCCATTCCCCGCCTTTTGAAAAGGGGATTGAGCGAGGTTAAATTGACTTGCCCGCAGGCCGCATTGCCTTCAATTCAATTAGCGAATAACACCACAGGAAGGCATCTGCCAGATAGCTACTCAGGATGGCGGTTTCAACGGGATTGGGGTTTTGGCCACTTGGTAACTTGGGAACGCGATTCGGTTCAGAGCCGATCAAAATAGCATTTGCGAAGGCAATTTGGCAAGATCTGCATAGGGAGCTTAGGATTATAAACTTCAGTTCAATTTAATTGGTTTAAGATACTCGAAACCAAATTGAATCTTGCAATTCATTTAGTGCATCAAAAGTGCGCATTTAATTCATTCATTCGAACAGATTCATCGGAAGTGATTAATTATAGTATCTACCTATGAAGTCCGTAATTAAACCCATATTAATAATAATCCTCCCACAGATATGGGCATCTTCGAGAACACCACCGAAGGACGCCTGACTGTGGTCAGTGGTCATCCGGCGATCTTTGATATGCCGGCTATCGACTCGGTGCCCACGCCATCGGTGATGTGGCAATCGGAGGACGGACAACTGAACTACGACATCAAGTACGCCTTTACCCAGGCCAACCAGCTGATCATCCTGAGTGCGGACGAGGGCGACCGGAAGGGATACCGGGCCAAGGCGATCAACACGCAGTTGGGCAAGGAGGAGAGCAGTGCCTTTCTGCACCTGAACGTGAGCGGGGACCCCTTCATAGAGGTGGCTCCGGAGATCATAGTCCGGCCCCAGGATGTCAAGGTCAAGCTGGGCACCGGCGTTGTGGAGCTCCAATGCATTGCCAATGCCCGACCGCTGCACGAACTGGAGACGCTCTGGCTGAAGGACGGACTGGCGGTGGAGACGGCTGGAGTGAGGCACACCATCAACGATCCCTGGAACCGGACCCTGGCCCTGCTGCAGGCCAACAGCTCCCATTCCGGGGAGTACACCTGCCAGGTGCGATTGCGCAGTGGTGGCTATCCCCCCGTGAGTGCCTCGGCCCGGCTCCAGATCCTGGAACCACCTGTCTTCTTCACACCGATGCGGGCGGAAACCTTCGGGGAGTTCGGGGGACAAGTGCAGCTCACCTGCGACGTGGTGGGCGAACCCACGCCCCAGGTCAAGTGGTTCCGCAATGCGGAATCCGTCGAAACGCACATCGAGAGCGGAAGGTGAGTTCCTCCTCCTCCGTCTCATGCATTCATTTGAATTTTAAGCAAGAGGAACATTTTTTTTTAAATGAAATGAAATGACAATTTAATTATTGTTTTGATTTTGTAGATTCTTTTCACCCGATAAATGTGGTTCCCTAACTAACTAACTCAACTCCCGTTTTGTAATCCCCTGCAGATACGCGCTGAATCCGGATAATACGCTGGTAATTAAGAAACTAATCCTGGACGACGCTGCCATGTTCCAGTGCCTGGCCAGCAACGAGGCGGGCGAAAACTCAGCCAGCACCTGGCTGCGCGTGAAAAGTAAGTCAAGAGCAGCTCAACTACTTGGTAACAGTGCCCAATTAAATTACTACTATCTATGCCTCTGTGGCACTGGACTAGAAATAGGAGGACCAGAGGCGGGTTAATAATTGAAAATAGCTTTGGAATAGAATCTTTAAAATTCATGGGTAATATTTGAAAGCTACGAGTATTTCGTATTTGTTGTACTTTTAAATATGTGCTGCAAAAGCCCTTTATTAATTATTTTTGAAAGGTGCAGTTTAATAGTTTTTTTGTAATACATATAAAAAGATTTTTGAAATGACGAATTTTTTTAAAGCATAAGCAAGAAAATAAATTTTAAGTGTGAAATATATGTTACATAATCACTGCATTAGTCATGGTGTTAGTTGTAGCATATTATTATTTACTCTTTCCTAAAAATCGTTGTGAAAACAAACTAAGGAGATAAAATCATCCAATACTGATGGTAAATCGTATATTAAGTACGATTTTTAGTAGATACAATTCTTGTTCAGATTCACCCACCTAGTCCAGAGTCACACAGGCATAAAGGGAAAACTAAATTTCCCCGGTAAAGCTAAAAAAAAGCTAAAAAGCTAACGCTGAAGCCTGATGCCTGACACATTATGTACATCAATAATATGCGCTTTCCCTCCATATATGTTATATGCTCTCTACAAATTGTACCCCCTAACCGTTTTGCATTTTGCCCTTTAACCTATCATTAACAAAAGAATCCATAGCGGACCAGGCCAAGAATCGCGTGAAGCGCTTGGCCCAGCCCCGAATCCTGAGGGTAAGAGCTTCGCATGCTGGCTTGGGATCGGAGAAGGGATCGGGATCAGGTTCCTCTGGTGGTAAACGCAAGGAGTTTCGCTTTGGTATGGGCATCCAGCATACTGCCACAAAACAACACACATACTCGAACAAGCACCCACTATTTTGTAGCATTTGCACTGCACTTTAGCCTTTAGCCTTAGCCCACTAGATGCACTCCCTCCTGCAAAAACTAGAACAAAAACAAAATCTATAACTAAAACTAAAACAAAAAAGAACATCCCCCGGATAGTAGCTATTTTGATTGTCTTGTGATTCAATTTGTTGTTTTACTGGCTTCCTTGGCTGATATTATTTTACTGCCCTCGGGCCTCTAACTCTAAGCTAAACATTACTCCAAGTATTCCTTTGACTCCGCTTTTCTGTTCTGTTCTGTTCTGTTGTGTTCAGTTCTCTTCTTGTCTCTCCTTATTTGGTTTTTTGTTTGCCCCTGGTCCGTTCTTAATTTGTTTTTCACCCCGGGGCTGATGAAGCTTTTCTAGCCATTGCCTGGGATGGAATACTTTGCTCCGCCTCCTTAGTTTGCTGGAGGCCCGGAGGCTGCTGGAATTTCATTTGCCATATTCCTTGGTCCCATCAAATTTGTCAGGAGCAAAAGCATTTTTCATTCATGCTGATTAGTCTTTCAGCACCCTTCCCCCCTGGATGCATCAATCCTGGCAGGGTGTCAAATAATTGTGGCCCCTAAAAATGGTTGGGTAGCCACCTTCATTTATCTTGCCCTTGGTTTGTTTATGTTTTTAGATTGAAACAGAACACTGCACTTTTCCCCAATTGTTTGTGGTTTTCCTTTGATGTTTTCCTTTCCTTCTTGAAAGTATTTCAATAATACAGTAATATTTAAAGCTTATTTAATTTAATGTTTATATGGTTCGAAATATCTTTATTTTAATTAAATACCATTGGAAAACAGCTAATCAAAATTTAGTTAAATCTCATAGAAGAAATAATCAAAAATCATTACCATTCCATTCCAAAAGACAAGAGATTGATGTGATTTTTATTAATATTTATAATTAAAGGACAGCCCAAAACCCTATTTGATTTATTTCGCACTAATAAAAAATATAAATTAGTCCGTAAGAGCTTAACCAGCTTGCACTGCAATCTCCAAGTTATTATAAACTTTCATTAAGCCAAGGCAGATGGGTAGTTCGAGGAGCAAGGAGCAAGGAGCGAGGACCGAGGACCTTGGCCTGTTGCGCATTTGTTGCTGCCCCCAAGTACCGTTAAGTTCCTGCCAGGGTTGCCATCCCCACAAACGCTGAGACACACGAAACTGAGACCCTCGAATATATAACTGGCTGTGGGATGGCATTTTGCATTTTAATGAATTCCATAATGCGAAAATTAAGACTGACACACAAGTCACACTCGGCGACATCGGGTGACAAGAGTCCTGCCGTCATGCTGACATGACACCGTAGAGTTGAGTTTCCCAGGATCAGGATTGCAGATGTCTCCGTTTTCTGTTTTCGGTTTTTTGGCTTTTTACGTTTATTTTCCACAACTCGAGTTCGAAGTTCGGCGTTAGCCAGTAAATAATTCGCCATTCATGCGCCTAAACCCAAAAACGAGTGACTCCTTCGCTGACGCTTTAAATATTTGACAGCCGGTCTGGAGTCCTTTTTGAAAGTAAAGGACACGCTGTATGCGGGAGTGGACCTATTGTTTTGCGGTTCTGAAATAACTTTGGTCCCTGTGTCTTTTTTGATGGGACTTTAAGCAAAGTTTGCCGCCCCCATCACTAAAATTTTTATGACAAGTTCGGCTCGAGTTGAGTTTGAGTTGAGTTGAGTTAAGTTGAGTTGACCGGAGCGGAGTGGAGCAGAGATTTTCTTCATGTAAATTTGCAATTTCCATGCATATTTTGTAGAGCTATTCTTGCGTTGCAGCATCGCCCGCCATCTATTTTTATACCACTTTAGACTAGAGCCCGCTTTTTGGCTTTTTTGTTGGTTCGCTTTTCTTAGCCCTGCCCTGCCCTGCCCTGCTGCCATGTACTATAAGCTGCATTGTATTCGAGTTAAACTAGTTAGGAGATTTTGTCGTCGGCGGTTTATTGAAAAAGTTTTCAGCGTTATAGTTAACTTGGGTAAGTTTGCGATTATATAGTATATTTTGTTTTTCTGTTCCCCGCTCGCTCAGGCTGCGGACTGAGTGAATGGTAACCAATCGTTGCGGTCCATTTAATTTTATTTGCCTAGGCTAATTCGAGTCAATTTGTTTGTCTGCACCAGCGCATTTTACGATTCCGGGGCCGGGGCCATCATTTATCCCCTGCCAGTCCTCCTCCTACTGGCTCTCCATCTTCATCTCCATCTCCAACTGGGATAAGTTTTATGGCCAGCATAAGTTTCTGTGCACGGTGTTCGGTGCTCGGTGCTCGGTGTATCGTTGTCTGACTGCATTTGCTCTGGTCCGGGACTGGGGAAAAGGCGAGTAATCGGGGGAAGGAAGGAGTTGGCCTAATCGGCTTTGTTTATATGTGCTCTCTCGCAAGCCCCAAGTCCTGGTCGCCGGTCTGGTCCCTGGACTATTTTCATTTTCCTACTGCTCTGCGACTCTCGCTGGAGGCCCCGTAATTGGTCTATGCCCAGATAATCCAGATCAGGATCAGAATCGGATTACGAACACCTCTGGCCGCTTGCTTTTTACTGGCTATTATATTATTTCAATACTTTTGAAATCAATTTGAAGTGTTGTTTGCATGTCTGGAGTCAAACTATAAGCTTTCAAATCTGAATCCACAACTTTAAAATATTTAAACAAGACGAGCTAATCTGGACTCCATTCCCATTCCCCCGCCTGCATCCCAACGCAGAAGGGTGTTCTTCTCAAGTCGACCACTTTGGAGTCGCTTGATTTCATTTAGCAATTTCTTTCTTTTATTGTTTGTGTGCTCGTTTGTCTCCTGGATGGTGCCCCTGGATGAGCTGCTCCTGCCGCTGCTCCTACCGCTGCTCCTCCTGCTGCTCCTGCATATATTCCATTTTTTTTATTCTCTTCCGGATGCACCTTGCTATGGCAACAAGTGTTTTTCATTTGTATTGCTGATTCCGGGCCCCGCTCCGTCACTCAGTCACTAAGTCACACAGTCACTCCTTTTTCTTACCCCGTTTGCTATTTTCCGCTTGGAAGGCCATTTGAAGGATAATCCTTGTGCCAGGGCACTTTTCACTTAGATAGGCGAGGAAGTTGAGTTGGGAAATTATTTTCCAGCTTTTCGCGTTCAGCGAGGGGGAATGAAGAAGGATGGGGCTCAGATTCGGAAGGGATTGGGAATGGGGCTGGGATTGTGGCAAAGAAGAGGAACAGAACGGAGCGGAGCGGAACGGAACGGAAGGAGATGAACCAACCGACCTGGCTGCATTTTAATTGCACCTCCAATGTTTGTCAAAGTTTAGCTGCCTTTTCTGGAGTGCCGCTCCTCGCCTCTCCTTGCCTCGCCTCGCCTTTCCTTGCCTCGCCTCGCCTTTCCTTCTTCACTTCATTTTTGTTAAGTTGACTTAAATCGCTCCAAGACCTTCCCCCCAAAAACACTCTCGCCAAAAGTTGCACCTGCCGCAGTCTCGGAGTTTTCCATATTGCTCTCTCTCTGGTTCTGGTTCTGGCTCCGGCTCAGGCTTTTCTTCATGCTGTTGCTATTATCGTTGTTGTTGTTGTAGTTGTTGTGCATTTTCCGGCTGCCTGAGCTTTTGCGCTGCCTCAACTCGAGTAACATAATTTCGTAATTTCCCGAAACGCAAAAGTGATTTTAATCGCCGCTTCCTGCCATTTCCGCACTCCCTCCCCTGGCCCTCCTATGTGTGCGTCTGAGTAATTAGGTGACTTGAGGGCGGTGGGCGTGGCCGTTTGCACTTCCCTTTGCCGGCTAATGGCTCAATGCTATTTCCATCCACTGAGCGAATTCCCAGGCATTTTCTTTTGTTCGCTTATCGCGAACTTGATTTTCCGCCAGTCGCCAGTTGCCAGTTGCCAACAGGTGGACCCCACGTTCTCCTGGCTTATGGGTTCTGAGCTCTGGGGTCTGAGGTCGGGTCTTTGTTTTAGTTGGTTCTGGATTAACCCCAAACCGCCAGGTGATTGATTGCAACGAACGCCCAAGGCCCCAGCTAGGAGTTTCAAGTTGATTGGTTCGGGACATGCCATGCCCCTGGAAGCCCTTTTGAACCCTTGAATAAATGGTCCGCGAAATTCAACGACTAAATTACTGGAGTATCCCCAAGAGTTATATAATTTTTTTCCTTTAAAAGGGGCCTAATAAATAAGGTCGATAAAAACTCCATTAGATTGCAAAACTTCAAAATGAGCAAATAAATTTCTCTAATTAGGTCCGATAAAAATTCCATTGCAAAGAGAGGTTTCATTGGATGCCAAATAATTGGATTGGATTAATTTCTTTCGTTTTTATGGCACATTTTCTAATATTCAACGAAATGTTAATGGCTTAACATTTTCCTCTTCATAATTGTCACATCCATTAGGTTGTTGTTTTCAACTTAAGCATATTTAATTCAATTGCTTTCAATTTGGCAACCTGAATAATTAATTCGCAGTGAAGGATGATTTTCGATGAGTGTGTTGAAATCTCCGGCTCAAGAATTTGTTTCTCTTCAAAAGAGTCCAAGAACTTGGCTCAGTTCAGCTCAGCTCGGCTCGGCTCAAAGGAAGGCCCCTTGAAAGGCGGCGACTCTTTATGGTTATTAAAACAAGAAAGGGCCGCGTTGGCAAAGGAAAACTGAAACGAAAAACCGTTTAAGCGAGGAAAAGCGGGGAAGAGCGAGTGGGACGGACGGGACGGGGGGCGTGAAATTTAGAGGAGGGGCACAGGCAAAACAATTCGCATGCAAATGTTGGACGGGAGCAGGGGCAGGGGTCCACTTCAATGGCCAAGTAATGGCAATTATTGCCATCGCACGCCATTGCTTCCCTCCTGGGCTTGGGCTTGGGTTTGGAGTTGGAGTCGGGTTTGGGTTTGAGTGGGAACCACTTGTCCAGCTGAGTGAGCGTTTTATTATGACTTTAGGTTGATGGCGGGGCCTCTTTAGTGGGTCAACTTGAAATTAATTACGGCCAACTGCCCAAGTGAACGAATTTATGCATATAGCTAAGAGGAAATATCAGGAATATACGAATCTTTAATTTGCCTTTTTTGTTGCTGATATAAAAATATTTGCTGGTCGTAAATCAAACAAAAGTTACCAAGGTAAATAATTTAATTTGAAATCATTTCCTGGGATATGGGGATATTTCGCAAATGAAGCTAACTATGTGGGTTTTCGTTGCGTATACTTGATGCCCGTTACGTATACGCCCCGTTTGGTACTCAAGCATAAATAATCTTGCGACCCTGTATCTTAAAATAATTTTATGCTCTCATTTTTACATTGGGATGCTGATATGAATCAATTTTATCCGCTGTGCTATACATGCATATTACGTATACGCCCGTTTGGTACTTAGGCATAAATCAGTGGTTGGTTCTGCTTCGATCTTAGCCCGGAATATGCGCTGGACACTCTGCATAGATGCAGGCTTCCACTTCGCCACCCCTTCAATTTTATATTTTTTTACTTTTACCTCTCCCTCGGCGAGAGTCCTTCCGCAAATTGTTTCTCCTTGCTGGCGGTCGGTCCGCCAGTTTCGTGTCTTTAATATGCGCCTTGCGTGAGCCATAAAAACCGGGCCAAAGGTCCTGCAGCAGGGCAGGGCAGGGCAGGGGAGAACTGACCAGAGGGGAGGGCAGCTTAAGCACTCTTAACACGTTGCCGGACGACGAAGGAGTTATCCGGGATATATTTGCCTTTTAAATTTTTCATACTCTTATTTTTTTGTTCTTTTGCGGCCTGAAGTGATGTAATATCCTGCGCAGCTTAATTGTCCTTTAAGTGCATATCATACGAGAGTTGCTTTCTGTGTGATCCCCGAACCCGCTTAATCATATTTAACCGGGCTTAAAGCATTATTCCACCCTCACACCCTCACGATTTTCTCTTTTTGCATATATTTTTTTGTATTCGTGCTTTTTTTTTTTTGCTTGTTTTGTTTGGAGTATCAAGCAGAGTCTTTATGATTTTCCCAACAATTGCAACTGCAACATTCACATATACTCGTACTCGTACATATACTCACACGCACGCACCGAGCACTTAATATCTTAATGTTGCAAGGAGAAGATGAAGAAGGGGTGCTTTTATTGTTATTTTAGGCACTTATTTACATAAGCGTAGTTAACGGGAATGCTTCATCATGCGAAATTATTGCGAATATTATTACATTTGCGTCGCACAGTAGGAAAAGCAGTAGCAGTAGCAGTCGCAGTAGCAGTAGCAAAAACCGTTAAAAGCAGCCTCAGTTTCGTCCTTAAAGCGCGTGGCATTTGGCCATAACAATGAAAACAGGATAGCAGGGGCAGGACGAGATCGGGGGCAGCAGCAGGAGCAGGAGCAAAAACAGCAGAAACAGAAACTGAAACTGAAACAATAGCAATGCCATCGTGCCACTCAAAGTCCAATAAATAATTTACATTAACCAGCAAAAGCAGCAAAAGCAGGAGGAGCTGGAGGAGCTGGAGGAGCAGCAAGTGGCAGTGCCAACGACGCCAAATGAGCTGAGGAATACTGAGGAAAGACCCGTATATATAGCATATATATATATATATATATATATATGTTCTGTACAGCAGGGAGTAGCCACCTGCTGGCCGGCTGGCCGGCTGGCCTGCTGCCACAAACGCAAACGCCAACGCCAACGAGGAGGCAGCGGCGGCATGATTAATTGGCCAGCCTTTAATTTGGTGTAATCATAATTGCAAAAGTCAGCACAGCCAACAATAAAGACGGAAAGTGAAAGGTGGATTGAGTCGATGGAGCAGTTAATCAAACGAAAAGAATCAATTACAATGAATCGACGGGGGGCTCAGATGGTGACTGGGGGGAGGGGGAGTAAAGTCAACCAATCATTACCAATCAATTGGGGGAAATCAAAATGGAGTATATTATTGAATGCAATGCAAAAAGTTAATTCAGGAAAAAGGGATTCGCATTCGCATTCATTCACAAAAGCATCACATCACATCATATCAATGGGTTTTTAGCCAAAGTAGTTTTTCGAAAAAGCCATCTCACATAAATACTAGTACTAAATACGCCTGGCTCATCGGTTGTGCATTATTAAACGCCTCGTTTATATATATTTTTATTTTTATTTGTTTTCTTGGCTAGCACACAGTTTTGTTTCCGTTTGCACTTTTTGTATGTAGTGTATAAATAATTGGCCACTATTGGCAATTTATTCTTCATGCATCAAAGGTCCTTAAATATGCACAACATGAAAATAGCAACCAGCGCACTGACAATAAATTTGATTTGAGCTTTTCAGATACATATATGTTACATATGGCCCTCTGTACAGTTTACCACTCCCAGCCCACTAATTGAATTGAATTTAGAATCTAGAAGTCACACCGAATTAATACCCACATAAACCTTAACTAATGCATACCGAATCGATTGAACTCCCTTTAGCCTCGGCCCCCGTTTTGGAGCTGCCGCCGCAGAATGTGACCGCCTTGGATGGCAAGGATGCCACGATTTCCTGCCGGGCCATAGGATCGCCCAACCCCAACATCACCTGGATATACAACGGTGAGTCCGCTGGCGTCCGCAGCCCGTAGTGCATGTGCAGCTAATAATTACCCCAAGCTAATCCCATGCGTTCGATTTCTGTTCTTTTCTGTGTTCTGCTTGCTAACACAATCAACACCTAACACCGAATACCGAATTGCTTGTGAAATTGCGTATACGCATTCGCATTCGCATCCGTACCGCATCCGCATCGTGCACCCGATAATAACAACCCAACAACCCGAATCGATTCGATCGAACCCACTCACGCAGAGACCCAACTGGTGGAGATATCCAGTCGGGTGCAGATACTCGAGTCTGGCGATTTGCTCATCTCGAACATCCGTCCCACGGACGCCGGACTCTACATTTGTGTGCGGGCCAACGAGGCGGGCAGCGTCAAGGGCGAGGCCTACCTGAGTGTGTTGGGTGAGTTGTAGTCCTGCGTGTCCCCTTTACCGTCCCCCCTTTAACCCCTTAGCCTCTTAGCCCCTTGGCCCCTTGGCCATTTAACCCTTTAACCCCTAACCTCTAGACTCGCATAACTGCGGAAAATCGCCCACAGCTAGCCAAAAATTTAATTGCCTGCCGCTCTCTCTCGTCTGTTAGCTTCAAGTGCGTCTGTCTGAGTGTTTAATGTTTTAGTTAGCCGGACTAACAGGGGGAGAAGCAGCCCTTGGACTGCTTTTTTTGAGCAAATTCGCAAATTTGCAAATTTGCAGTAGGTAACACTCTAACCCCGAAGCTTTTAACTCGTTTTAGCAAGCATTTGCAATTACAACAGCGTTTAGGCCAGTATACTAGAGAGCATGTACATTTTAGATTGAAGTAATTTGGAACAGCCCAGCCTTGACCACTTGCTCTAACCAAGTCCATTAGTTTATTGGAGTGCATATTTTTTTTGTTGTTCGCGGGGTAAGTATTTAGTTAGTAACCGTATTAAACACTGAATATTTAAAAACAAAAATTATAAGCTGGTGCTTAGTGTGTATTATGCTATGCTTTTAATTTAATTTCAATGAACTTTTAATGGGTTCGAAAAATATAACCAGTAGTTGTTAGCTGCTTGGCAATGAGTTAGATAGATTTTCGGTTTAATTTACAAACATTTTAGGAATCTAATATTTAAGCATTATTAGCGCATTTAAATCATTTATTAATTATGCTATTATTCCAATAATTTAGTAACTTTTACAACTTCAGCTGATTGTGAATGAATTAGTTGGAAAGTTATTGAATACAAACTAATTACTAAAATATACAAAGAAACTGCCAAGGTGATATAGTTTCCAGATAAACTTTCCTCCTCTTTGCCCTCGTGCAATCGCAATCACCGGGGAGGAGCCTTAGGCGCAAAGGAGCAATTCGCTTGATAGAATTAAACTTTTGCCACTTCTCCAACAACTGCTGCCTGTGGTTGCTTAAGCTTTTAACTTGTGGCAGAACAATTGTTCAGATATAATCTGAAGCCCCCTAAGCCCCCCGGGGGAAACTCTCATCGAGTCCTCCCATCAATTGTTCGATGGCAGCAGAGCTTTGATGTTGGCACATCCTGCGACTGTAACTGAAATTCTGCCAGTACTTTTTCCATCATCCCCGTCCCCCGTCCCTCCTCCATCCTCTTGGCTAACCACAAAAGACATTCAAATTGCGTTTACTTACCAAAAATGTTATCTAATGGAGAGATGTTTGTGCACCTGTTTTGTGTCGCCTTTTACTCCTTAATATATTTCGCATTTGAGTGGCACATCCTCCTCTGATTGCCAACGAGAAATGTTGGTTGGTGGCTCGCATACATACTCGTACCTCCTATATATATAGTATATATGTTTGCTGTAGTGGCCCTAACATCGCATCAAATCAACTAAAATGCATGGTCCAATAATAATAATGTATGTCACCAAAGCCTCGTCAACCACAAAGCAACAAAAACAACAATAACAGGATCCATCGGCAAAACAGGGACATGGGCCAGCACTTTGTAGGGGGGGTAGTAATTATGGAAAGGGAAAGAGTGTTGTAATAAATCGGATGATCAGATAAATCCCGAATGTGGTGAGTTGCTATAAATCTCTAGATTAATGATTATTTTTCTTAATGATATTAGATTTTCCATAATTTTATTAACTGCATTTCGGGGAACACCAAAATATATTTATTGAATTTCAAAATGCTATACGAGTAGTTCCCTTAAAAATCCAGAAAAATCCATTAATTTAATTTTGTTAATACGATGAAAAATTTGAAAATATATTTGTATCTACTCGTAAATGACGCCTCTGTGGCCCAATATCGGCGGCTTCCATTCCATGAAGTGCTCCCTGGTGCTCCTGGGCAGCGTCAATTGCTTTTGTGATAATACACAAATCCAGCCATACATTTTCACACAAGTCTATGTTATGTTGGCTTTGACTTTTCCGAAAGAGCTGAGGGAAAAGCATGGAAAACCGGAAAATCCAAAAGCTTCAAATGATTTTTTAAGGGTTTTAGCTGCCGTTTCTGTTGGCGCTTCAGTTGATGTGGCTGTGAATGTGGATGTGGACGAGGATATGGATGTGGACGGGGATGTTGATGCTGATGTTGATGTTGATGCTGCCTCTCTGTTGTCCATTGTGTTGTTTGTGTAATTAAAGTTGATTTGCACATGCAATATTTTTCGGCCCTCCATGTGTGTGAATGTTGTATGGACGTGTGCTTGGGTGTTGTGTGTTGTGTGTTTGTGTGTTTGCTCCTAAAAGGCAGCATCAATGTGCGGCTAATTGGCAAAACGCTGCCGCTCAGAGAGCCACGCGAATTTGGACCGCGGACCACGGACTCGGGACTCCGGACTCTGGGACTCCGGACAGCGGACTGCAGTCCGCAGACTGCAGACTCCAAAATGTGGCCACCAAGTTAATGGCAGTTTTCCATCACCCCGAAAGCCCACCGTTGGCTGTTCCCCACCTCGCCACCACCCCACCTCCCCGGCCAGATCCCGCTGCTCTTTATTTGTGTGTTGCATAAAACACAGTGCCCAAGTCCGACAAAGAAATAAAAAGCAGAACACCAACAGGGGAGCTCCACATGTGGAAACGAGCCTCTGAATACCCTTGATGAGAAAGGCTTATTGATGTGTTGAATGTTGAATGATTAATATGGCGAAGCAATCATTTTGGGATTAATATAGTATAGGGATTAATATATATAGGAGTTATGTATGTTAAATAATTTTTTGGTTCTTAAGAAAAACTTAAAAGTAAGTAATTTGTTTTATTTGCACTTTGAAGATTACAAAATTTGTTTTAAAACTAGATGTATATTTAAACATAAATTGCTCAGAGTTACATTTAAAAAATATATTTTTGTGTTTATATTTAATATTATGTGGTAGACAACAAACGGCAAAGAAAACCTTAAGTAGATACGAACAGATCCCTTTATAATTCAAAGTGGAATTCCCACATTCCTACCCTTTTCCAGGGTATCTATGTACATAAACAAGGTTCATTTGTGGACCTTTCGCTGCTGCCATTCAGAGCCGGGCAGTGCAGTGCAGTGCAGTGCAGTTCATCTCGTCAGCCCGGGCTTCCCATATGGCCAGCAGAGCAACTTGGCTTATGGCAAACCGAGCAACACCAAACACCACACCCCTCACCACACCACATCAGATCCGAACCCGAACCCAAACCCAACACAAACCCCAATCCCGATCCAGAACCCCCCAACAATGTCTGGGCCACGGGGCGCGTTGAACTTTTGATGCATGCGGGCCAAGTGACTGAAAGGGGCTAAAAACGAAAAAAAAGAAGGAAAATGCTGTGCAAAGAAAAAGGAGGAAAAGCGTAGAATAAATAAAATCAAAAGAGAAAGCCATACACAAAGGGAACAGGCGGAGAACGGAGAACGCCTGCAAGTGTGTGCAGAGGGGGGATCGAATAGGAGGTACCCAGTAACCGATACGATACTCCCAGATAGATTGATTCGATCAGAGCGATGCCCAATTTATTCATCAACTTGCATGCCACTAAAATGTGTGGAATATTGTTTATTTATGAAATTTACATGGGAAGCAAAGCAACGAGTCGTAAACTCTAGGAATAATTTATGTATTTTTAAGAGGAGTCTGGGGAAGTGTTTAAATATTGAATTGCTCGTGATGAAATTATTTTACACCCGGAAAGACAAAAAAAAAAAACAAAAACAAAAAAATGCAAAATGGCAATTTTTCTTGATAAATATTCGATGGATTCTTTCACCTGAAAATAGAAATCCCCAGAATGTGCTTAATTGTTTATTCTATTTTTTTTTTCATTCTTAAATTTATTCAATGCGATTATTGGTATCTAAGGGGAAAATCCTAAATATTAAATCTAAATAAAAATACCCCTACATGGGAATAATCGAAGTATTTTTAGAGGAGTCTGAGAAAGCTTTTAAATATTTAATTGCTGGTGATGAAATTACGAACTTGGAAAGGGAAAACCAAAGAAGCGATTAATAAACTCTTGATAAATATTTGATGGGTATTTGCCTCTCACCTGAGAATAGTGACATGTCAGCGCAAGGTAAATACTCCTGCTTCCCGTCCGGAAGACCCTTCCTTTGGCCTGGCCGAGTATGCCCTGAGTCTGGCCCCAATCCAGGATACCTACCCCCCACATACGTCATACGTTTCGGGGTCTTTAAAACTTTATTGCCTCACCGCCTCCCCTGGATTTCAGGGGGATAAGCCAGATGAAGGGAGGGATTCCGCAGGACCTGCTGTCCCGCTGTCCTGGCGTGTGGAATGTCCCGCCGAGGGGCGGGCGATAAAAGGGGGCGGGGCTGTCGCGACTTGTCATTGCGGTGGCTCGGCCGGTTCGTTTAATCTGCATTGCCGTGTTGTTAATGTGCTCTCTTGCCCCTTAACCATGCGTCCAAGCCTCCATGGCTCCATGGTTCCATGCCTCCATGGCTGCATGGGTCCATGTCTCCTTCCCCGTCAACCATGAACCAAGAACCATGAACCATGATCCGGACCGTCTCTTATTTGTTTCCTTTTCTCTGTTTCTTTTTTCGGTTGCCTTACCCGCAGTGCGGACACAAATCATCCAGCCGCCGGTGGACACGACAGTGCTGCTCGGACTCACCGCCACTCTGCAGTGCAAGGTGAGCAGCGATCCGAGTGTTCCGTACAACATCGACTGGTACCGCGAGGGGCAGCCCGCCCCCATCAGCAACTCCCAGAGGATTGGCGTCCAGCCCGACGGCCAGCTGGAGATCCAGGCGGTGCGGGCCAGCGACGTGGGCAGCTATGCCTGTGTGGTCACCTCGCCGGGTGGCAACGAGACCCGGGCCGCTAGGCTGAGCGTCATCGAGCTCCCGTTCCCGCCCAGCAACGTGAAGGTGGTGCGGATGCCGGAGCCCCAGCAGCGCAGCATCAATGTCTCGTGGACGCCGGGTTTCGATGGCAACAGTCCAATATCCAAATTTATTATCCAGCGACGTGAGGTCTCCGAGTTGGGTAAGTTGCCTCTCCCCCGTTCCTCACTCACTCGTATACTACTCGTATATGGTATATACTGGCAGCACTATTTTCCGGGTTAGCGAACGTACTACGTAGTTTGTGGGTTGCGGTGGTTTTGGCTGGATGGGATTTATGATTCATGGAACGAAACACGGACCGGGATCCGGTTGCCATCTTACACGTGAAGGGGTTTCTTTGTTTACCTACCATATCCGATTTGTTCATATGTGTATAATTTGCAACGCCTATAAATATTATTCATTACATGCTACTATACTATATAAAAAGGGGGATTTGTGGCATCCATAAAAGTTTTGGGCTGATTATCATATATATAAATAGGGGAATTATCACAGAATAGTCGATAGCCAAAGTTAAAGCTAAATGTTAAAAAATATTTGTTTCTTTAAAACATTTCTTTTGTACAGTGTCTAAATGTTTTTAAATAATTTATGGTTGCACTTCTGCGATCGTGGAAATGAGGTTCAATAAATTGAAGAAGGTTTTCAAAGAGAGGTATCCTCCATGCATACAGCTAGAATCCAACCCGGGGTAATACACTTTGGAGAGGGATCCATTACAGACACCTACAGAGGATACATTGATTTTGATGCATTTCTTTTGTTCTCTCTCGTTCTCTTTTTTCTTCCAATTAATTTGCTTTGAACACCAACAAAAACCAACAAACCGGAACGAACCTAAACTGATTGTATTATGTATATTGAATTGTACTGTATCTATCGATGATAACTTTTGTATATTCGTTGACTAATTTTCGATTGTAATTTGTTGTTTTGCACTTTGTTTCCATCGACATCGACCACTTCACACCACATCACATCACACGGAATCGCGCTGTAAACACTAAAACCTATAACCTTTAACCACCATCTATCACCCTCACCTCTGAACTGCATAACCCACAACTTTTCGTATCCACTGAACTACTTTACCACCTCACCTGACCTCTCCCACTCGCACCATCAACATCACCATCAACCAACACCATTATCCACGGTCCCCGCCTGCTGTTTTCCAACGCATTAACCTCACAGAAAAATTCGTAGGTCCAGTTCCAGATCCGCTGCTCAACTGGATCACCGAGTTGACCAACGTGTCGGCCAACCAGCGATGGATTCTGCTTGAGAATCTCAAGGCAGCCACCGTCTACCAATTCCGGGTTAGTGCCATCAACCGTGTGGGCGAGGGCTCCCCCTCCGAGCCCAGCAATGTCGTCGAGCTGCCCCAGGAAGGTGAGTTTGAGTCCCAGTCCCAGTGCCAGAGATCCTCCCCGGATCGTAGCCATCCCGCCTGTAGTAGCTCCTAGCTCCTCATTTTGTGAAGTATTGTTCGTATTGTATTCTGTGTGTATTTCGCTTTCTTTGAGTTCCGATCAATTTGTGAATATTTTAGAGGTGGAATCCACATCCACCTCAAAGGTTACCATTTGTATAAAATATATTTGATTCTTGTTTTAAATCTTGTTTTGTACAGAATATTCCGATTGAAATTGTATATTTTATTTGATTATAATTTATCAGGGAGAGAAGATATCAGATTGAATTTTGAAATAATATTTATTTTTAGATTCTTATAATGAGTCAAAATGTTTATTATAAGAGTAGCAAAATACTTCAAAATCTCCGTTCCGCTCCCTGGAATTAATCAATTTATTCTCAACTATAGATACTGCTTTTCCGTTGTACTACGCTTTTGTTTGTGTTGTTTTATTAGTTTCAATTAGTTTAAATCCACACCACCTTAAAAACAGATCTGTATAGTGTAAAGAACTAATGCTGACATCCCTGTATGTATTGTACTTTTGACTCCTAACTTTTAACTGCTATCGTTGTCGTCTCGAAACGAATTCGAAAAATTGAATTGAATCGCCGTTGGTCGCCCGCTAGAGTTTCCGCTTCACCGAGGTATAAGATACAAAGATACAAATAGTTTTACACCCTTACATCACCCACAACCCCCTTAAAATACAAAAGAAACAAAAAAAAAACAAACCCCTCCCCCACAGACAGAGAGAAGTACCGACTCTCCATGAATGGAATAGCACGAATTTTAGGATTCCCCACTAATACACTCTCTCTCAATCCCATAGCTCCCTCGGGTCCACCTGTGGGATTCGTTGGCTCTGCGCGCTCCATGTCGGAGATCATCACGCAGTGGCAACCGCCTCTGGAGGAGCACCGCAACGGCCAGATCCTGGGCTACATCCTGAGGTACCGCCTGTTCGGCTACAACAACGTGCCCTGGTCCTACCAGAACATCACCAACGAGGCGCAGCGCAATTTCCTCATCCAGGAGCTGATCACCTGGAAGGACTACATCGTGCAGATTGCCGCCTACAACAACATGGGTGTCGGGGTATACACAGAGGGTTCCAAGATCAAGACCAAGGAAGGCGTCCCCGAAGCCCCGCCCACGAGGGTCACCGTGGAGGCCCTCAACTCGACGTCGGCCAGGATAAAGTGGACTCCCCCCAATCCCCAGCAGATCAATGGCATTAATCAGGGCTACAAGATCCAGGCCTGGCAACGCCGGCACATCGACGGGGAGTGGCGTGACTTTGAGAAGCGCATGATGACAGTGCCCCCGAGCCTCATCGATCCCTTGGCCCAGCAAACGGCCGTCCTAAATGGGTTGGAGAAGTTCGCCGAGTACAACATCAGTGTGTTGTGCTTCACGGACCCCGGTGACGGCGTGACCAGTGTGATGGTCCCTGTGATGACCCTGGACGATGTGCCCGACGAGATCACTGCCCTGCACTTCGACGACGTCTCCGACCGCTCGGTGAAGGTGCTCTGGGCCCCGCCCAGGTTCTCCAATGGCATCCTTACTGGCTACACGGTTCGCTATCAGGTCAAGGATCGTCCAGAGACGATGAAGTCGTTCAACCTGACCGCCGACGACACCGAGTTGACGGTGAACCAACTGCAGGCCACCACCCACTACTGGTTCGAGATCTGTGCCTGGACCCGGGTGGGCAGTGGTCTCCCCAAGACGGCCACAATTCAGTCCGGAGTAGAGCCCGTCCTGCCCCACGCACCAACCCGCCTGGCTCTGTCCAACATTGAGGCATTCTCGGTGGTGCTGCAGTTTACACCCGGATTCGATGGCAACTCCAGCATCACCAAGTGGAAGGTGGAGGGCCAGACGGCGAGGAACATGACCTGGTTCACCATCTGCGAGATCAGCGACCCGGATGCGGAAACCTTGACGGTGACCGGTCTGGTGCCCTTCACCCAGTACCGCCTGAGACTGAGCGCCTCGAATGTGGTGGGCAGCTCCAAGCCCTCGGACCCCACCAAGGACTTCCAGACCATCCAGGCCCGGCCCAAGCACCCGCCCTACAATGTGACCGTGAGGGCGATGAGTTCCCAGCAACTCCGGGTGCGTTGGATTCCCCTGCAGCAGACGGAATGGTATGGCAATCCTCGGGGCTACAACATCACGTACAAGCAACTGGAAAAAGCCTCGGGGAAGATCAAGATCGTGCCCCGATCCGTGGTGATCGAGGATCACACGGCCAACTCGCATGTGCTGGAGGGCCTAGAGGAGTGGGCCCTTTACGAGGTCAAGATGAACGCCTGCAATGACGTGGGTTGCTCCCGGGAGAGTGGCAAGGCCTCGGAGCGGACTCGGGAGGCGGTGCCCAGCTATGGCCCCCTGGACGTGGAGGCCAACGCCACCTCCTCCACCACCATTGTGGTGAGGTGGAACGAGGTGCCCAAGCCCCACCGCAACGGCCAGATCGATGGCTACAAGGTGTACTATGCCGCCGCCGATCGTGGTCACCCGGTGCTGTTCAAGACCATACCCAACAACGCCACCTTCACCACCACCCTCACGGAGCTGAAGAAGTTTGTGGTCTACCATGTCCAGGTGCTGGCCTACACGAGGCTGGGCAATGGCGCTCTAAGCATTCCCCCCATCCGAGTGCAGACCTTCGAGGACACTCCTGGGGTTCCGTCGAACGTAAGCTTTCCGGACGTCACGCTGACCATGGCCCGCATCATTTGGGATGTGCCCATGGACCCCAACGGGGAGATCCTGGCCTATCAGGTTACCTATGCCCTCAACGGCAGTGCCACCCTGAACTACAGCCGGGAGTTCCCGCCCACGGATCGCACTTTCCGGGCCACCGGCTTGCTCCCGGAGAAGTACTACGTGTTCAGTGTGACGGCCCAGACGCGCCTGGGTTGGGGCACCATTGCCCTGGCCCTGGTCTACACCACCAACAACAGGGAACGGCCGCAGGCGCCGTCCGTGCCCCAGGTATCCCGCAGCCAGATCCAGGCCACCCAGATCATCTTCAGCTGGACTCCGGGGCGGGATGGATTCGCCCCGCTGCGCTACTACACCGTGGAGATGCGGGAGAACGAGGGCAGGTGGCAACCGCTGCCGGAGCGGGTGGATCCCTTGCTGAGCTCCTACACGGCCCTGGGCCTGAAGCCCTTCACCACCTACCAGTTCCGCATCCAGGCCACCAACGACCTGGGACCCTCCGCCTTCAGCAAGGAGAGTGTGGTGGTAAGGACGCTTCCGGCAGCTCCGGCAATCGGGGTGGGCAACCTCAAGGTGGTGCCCATCACCACCACCTCGGTGCGGGTGCACTGGGGTGCCCTCGAGACGGCCATGTGGAACGGAGATGCGGCCACTGGGGGCTACAGGATTCTCTACCAGCAGCTCTCCGACTTCCCCACCGCCCTGCAGTCCACCCCCAAGACGGATGTGCACGGGATCAACGAGAACAGCGTGGTGCTGTCGGATCTGCAGCAGGACCGCAACTACGAGATTGTGGTGCTGCCCTTCAACTCGCAGGGTCCTGGCCCGGCCACGCCCCCCACTGCGGTGTATGTGGGCGAGGCGGTGCCGACGGGAGAGCCGAGGGCAGTGGATGCAGCTCCCGTGTCGAGCACAGAGGTCAGACTGCTGTGGAAGCCCCCGAAGCCGAGCATGCAGAATGGAGATGTGCTGGGCTACAAGATCTTCTACCTGGTCACCTGGTCACCGCAAGCCCTGGAGCCCGGACGCAAGTGGGAGGAGGAGATCGAGGTGGTCTCCGCCACGGCCACCTCGCACAGCCTGGTCTTCCTGGACAAGTTCACCGAGTACCGCATCCAGGTGCTGGCCTTCAACCCGGCAGGAGACGGACCCCGATCCGCTCCGATCACGGTGAAGACGCTGCCCGGAGTCCCGAGTGCTCCGCTGAAGCTTCGGTTCGCGGACATCACCATGCAAAGCCTGGAGGTCAGCTGGGATACGCCCAAGTTCCTGAACGGAGAGATTTTGGGCTACCTGGTCACCTACGAGACCACCGAGGAGAACGAGAGTAAGTGCACCCCTGCAGATTGCCTATTTCGATGATTGTAACCCCCATTCCTCCACAGAATTCAGCAAGCAGGTGAAGCAGAAGGTGTCCAACACCACCCTCAGAGTGCAGAACCTCGAGGAGGAGGTGACCTACACCTTCACTGTGCGCGCCCAGACATCCGTGGACTACGGACCGGGAATCAGTGAGAACGTGACCACCGGACCCCAAGACGGTTCTCCTGTGGCCCCTCGAGATCTCATCCTAACGAAGACGCTCTCCAGCGTCGAGATGCACTGGATCAATGGACCGTCGGGCCGGGGACCCATCCTGGGCTACCTGATCGAGGCCAAGAAGCGAGGTGAGTTGGCATTGGATTGCAAATCCCGCCTCAGAGATTCCATACTGGTTTTGGCCCT
Source organism: Drosophila setifemur (assembly GCA_021224005.1). Lineage (NCBI taxonomy): Eukaryota > Metazoa > Arthropoda > Insecta > Diptera > Drosophilidae > Drosophila > Drosophila setifemur. The sequence goes on from JAJJHY010001290.1 coordinate 12,257,519, forward strand.
CCACTGTATGACTTGTATCCGTATCTTTTTCGATTACTCTTTGGTTGGTGGCTTGGTCCTAAACTGACAAAATCTTTCCTAAAATATTAATAAACCGAAAATTCCTTTCTCGAAATGCTTGCGTAGAAAAAGGAGAGCCTCAGTTTGTTTGTAAGTATTGCAGAACCGTAGAAAGTACAATCTAAGTTAACTCTCGCTCCATTTTAACTCACATTTAATTTATTTTAAATTTAACAAATTAAAATCTTGAATTTCATGTTTGCATATTTTAGGTATTTTTTTTATTTATTTGAATCAGAACTCACAAAATAATTATATGTATAAGTATTTGAGTATCATATGTTATTCTTTGTCATTTTCAGTTTAATTTATTTTGAATTTAATTTGAGCAGCTAAAACCCTTAAAAATAACCATTTTTAGTTGCAATTTAATACCTAATAACATATATATAATTAATTATTCATTCCCATAACGATTTTAAAAGCAAAAGCTAAATTTATGCAAATCTCCACCTCTTTCCCGGCGGGAATCTCTAATATGTATATATCTTCCCTAAAACGCAGACGACTCCCGTTGGACAAAGATCGAGCAGATCAGGAAGGGCATGATGCAGGACTTCACCGTCAGCTACCACATTTTAATGCCATCGACGGCGTACACGTTCCGGGTGATTGCCTACAACAAATACGGCATTTCCTTCCCGGTGTACTCCAAGGACTCCATCCTGACGCCCTCGAAGCTGCACCTGGAATACGGATATCTGCAGCACAAGCCCTTCTACAGGCAGACCTGGTTCATGGTCTCCTTGGCGGCCACCTCGATCGTGATCATCGTGATGGTCATTGCCGTCTTGTGTGTCAAGAGCAAGAGCTACAAGTATAAACGTGAGTACTTCGTGACCACACCTTGGACCACACCCATTAATTAATTGCCCATCTATTTGCAGAGGAGGCCCAGAAGACCCTCGAGGAGTCGATGGCCATGTCGATTGATGAGCGCCAGGAACTGGCCCTGGAGCTGTATCGCTCCCGCCATGGCGTCGGCACAGGGACCCTGAACAGCGTGGGCACCTTGAGGAGCGGCACACTGGGAACTCTGGGCAGGAAGTCCACCCACCGTCCGCCGGCGGGAGTGCAGCTGGGCAAGAGCCCGCCCCGCCCCTCGCCCGCCTCCGTCGCCTACCACAGTGACGAGGAGAGCCTGAAGTGCTATGACGAGAACCCCGACGACAGCAGCGTGACCGAGAAGCCCTCGGAGGTGAGCAGCTCGGAGGCATCGCAGGTGAGTCATCGGGGCTTTGTCGGGTTGGGGTTTTTGAGTTTCTTTAGACCCCGTACCTATGGTGCAAGGGAATACCTATAAATCCACATCTGCTTGTCTGAACCACCAGTCTCCCTGTGAGTCTGTGCAAATCTGCAAAGATTAGTGGCTTCCCAGGGCTCAATGCTTGAAATGTTAATTATAACCAACGTATATTTGAATTTTCAACTAATTTAAACAATTATAAATTAAACTAATATTTATGAAGGCATTAATCAAAGTGAAAGCACTAGAAGTGATCTAGTTCCTATAGTTAATTGTGGGTGCAGGGTCTTAGACAGTCGGATAAGCCCGCCTGTTGCTTTCTTGGTTGTTTTGAAAAGAAGCACTGGAGAAAAAATAGAAACCGAATGGTATCGAATAATCTGTTCCAATCGGGATGAAACTATTTCTGAGAACACTGCACACAAACTGTTCATATGATTTACGAGTTAAAAGTTACAAAATGTTATGATTTGGGACATCACGTATTCCTCTAACCTGTTTCCAACCATTTATGATTTAAATTTTAAAAACGAAAACTGCAAAAACTAACTCTAAATTCATTTTAAGTAACTGCAAGTATTTGTTGTTTTTCCTTTGAATCAATTTTGTAACGTATGATTTGAGTTAAGTTAAGGGTAGTACTACCCCTAGGTGCTGCTCTTGCACATTATTTTTTGTTTTCTACTTTCGAATGAACTTCAAGTCTGGTTTGATTTTTAATATTCAATATGAAATATCCAAAATTACTGATCAACTCAATATAAATTTCGGCATTTGTCTTGGCTTCAATCAAAAATGGACTCAAATGGACTGTGTTTCTGCAGGAAAAGGTAAAGGAAAAGGTACTTAATGTATGGACTATTTCATTTCGATATTTTCTCTTGGTGTCTATCTGTGTGATTGTCTGTGAAAAAGATCGAGTTAAATGCCGGGAAACTAATCCATATCCTGCTATCGCCCAATCCCTTCCAGCACTCGGAGAGCGAGAACGAGAGCGTCCGGAGCGATCCGCACTCGTTTGTGAACCACTACGCCAATGTGAACGACTCCCTGCGGCAGTCCTGGAAGAAGACCAAGCCGGTGCGCAACTACTCCAGCTACACCGACTCCGAGCCGGAGGGCAGCGCAGTGATGAGCCTCAATGGTGGCCAGATTATCGTCAATAATATGGCCAGATCGAGGGCACCACTGCCCGGCTTCTCGTCGTTTGTCTGACAATCAACTGAGTTCTAAGAATTAAGCACCGGTAGCAGTGTCAGCGCCAGCACCGTCATCCGCGAGACCTTCGTCTAGGACTCGCGACTGGAGGGGCCGGAGGGGGAGGAGCTGGGAACGGATGAGCTGGAGCCGGCTGGGGAGGATCTACCCGGCGGCAACTGAGGAGAACATATCAGACAGACAGAAGCCCCAGCCGAGATCAGTTCGATCCGTTCAAAGCACTGCTACGTGGATGGATACAGAGATGGAAGTGGAAATGGATATGGGATGTGCGACGTGCGTTGCCATTTCAGACCGACAGACATTCGTTTAGTTTTAGTTCTAGTTACGAGATACGAGATACGAGAGATCTGAGATTTACGAGCATTTAGTTTTAGCCTGTGTTTGATTACCCCAAACAACTGTCCCAGCATGATTCTGCTCCCAATTTTACATTTAGTACTTGTATTTATTTATTTAGGCGTGTGTGTGAGTGTATGTGTGTGTGTCCTTGTGTATGAGAGTGTGTGCGTGTGCGTATGTGATTGCTGCCTGCCATGTCCCCAAAACTGTGGCATTTATCTTGGACTCCCTCTCAGTTCAGTTTTACAATTTACTATTTACAAATCGATTCCCGAAACGTTTCCAACTGTGTGTTCAATGTGTGTTGGCAGGCAAGGAGTGTGAATGATCTACGCGTTTAGTCCGGCGCAATCTCATTATATTTAAACAAACGACAAAACTCGCTTGAGGGTAAAATTTATACATATTATACATATTTTTTTGTGTTTTTTTTTGCGTGAGGAGAAATCGAGGGGGGATCGACGAAACTAGAGAGCTAGAAAGCTAGGATCTAGGATACTAGAGGATTGAGAACGCCAGCCGATGCAATCGGAGGGCCCGAGAGGGGAGAACCAAGTAAGCGGATACAGAAATCAGAGTTCAAGAGATACAAATATATAGACAGAGAAATACGCAAGCGAAAAACAAAAAGCTAAAAACAAAAATCATATCTTGTAAGCAAAGATATATGTAATTTTTTGTGAGGAAAGCGAACCCAGGGGTAGCTTTGGAGTGAGTGGAGGGCAGGAGCAGGAGCGAGTCTACCTAGGAGCTCGAATCGGACAGAGAAGGCATAGAAATATATTCGTCGTATAGATTGATAGGCCATATTAATGCAATTTTCTTTACCACTTAAGGATGCAACTGCAACTGCAACACCACACACAGAAACGAGATCGAAACGAATCAGCTGGAGGAGATTGATCGATCGATCGATGGATTGATTGGTTGATTGATTCCCAGCGAGACAGACAGACAGAACGACAGACAGACAGACCGACAGACCGAGAATAGCACTAAAAGTATCGAACAGTGTACGATCTTAGTAGGCGTAAGATGAATTTTTTTGTTAGTTGGGTCCTGGTCCAGGTACTACACATACATACATATTAAATATAAAACTATCCAATGCGAATGGACCACGCCCTAGTAAATATTTGATTGTTTAACCCGAATCGTCGCGAATCCAGAATAAGTAATTGTAATTGTAATTGAAATCGAGATCGAGATCAAGATCGAGATCCGGATCGAGATCGAGATCGAAATTGAATTTGAATTTGAATGTGTGGTTGGCTAGCTGCCCCGTATGCTGCAGTTTATATTTATGACTATATTTATATATCGATGTATTGTACATGTATATCTAAAACTTAAACGACTGATTATATATTTTCCCCCGATTAGTTGTATACTTAACTCCGCTCTTTTGTACTTGTACTTGTACTACCTACGCATTAACTATGTTTAGACAACTTTGGCGCCCACAAGCAGCAACTACTGAAACTGCAACCGCAACTGCAACTGCAACTGAAACTCAAACAGATAATCGGAGATGGAAAGCCGGGGTGGAAAAACCCTGGGGTTTCCCTCCCGCCCGGTTTTCCATGACCCGATCGCGTTCCGCAAGCTAATTTCTACTTCAAAGACTCGAAGCACAAGTTCATATAGTTAAGTAAATGTAATTGAAATTGTTGATTGATGTTTTATCGGTGGATCGGTTGATCGGTGGATCGGTGGATCGATGGATCGGTGGTCGAAGGAGGAGTCCAGTCTTGAGGAATCTAAAGAGTCCAAGAGAGAGGGCAGAGATGAGATGGCGGGGCTCAAGCCGGAAAATCGGAACTTGGCTCAAGTTGGTGTCGTGCAGCAAGCGCAAAGTATTAGAATATTTATAAATACAATTTAAATGTGTAAATGTAATTGAAGGAATATAAATCAATAAAACAGAACGAATTCAATGTGAATCGAAGCTTTCAGGTGTTTTATTTATATTATTAATATTGAACTATTAAATTTGAATATTATTTTAACAGTGCAAAAGAAAAGTCATGACCCCTTTTCGGTTCCTGCCTTCGATTGAAACAAATTGGAAAACTTTCAAGGCTCGCAATTTATTTCCGCATCTAATAAGCTGGAGAAAAAAAGATAGTCGGATATTGAATCTGTGAGTAGTGACAAATCAGTCGAGGCGTGGCTTAAAACTATGGATACTGGGATGCGGCTGGGACTAAGACTGGAACTGGGACATCTCCTCCTCTCAGAGGGAACTGTCCGAGGTCGTCTCCTGCGGTTCCTTGAGATTTGGTGATTTGGTGACGCCCTCCTCCACATCCTGCACTCCTGCATCTGCCTCCTCATCGTCCTCGTCCTCATCGTCGTCACCATCGTTTTCCGCCTCCGCCTCCAGTTCATTGCTCTCGATGTGCCGCGCCGCTGGCTGTGATTCGGAGGAGGGGGAGGAAGTGGCCACCGGAGGGGAGCTGGCCCCTGGAGCGGAGGCAACCAGGCTCGGAACACTAACCGGGCACATGCAGGGCACGAACTGGATGCGACTTCCCGCACCCTGCCCCTGCCCCTGCTCCATCACAACGTTGGGGTTCTGGTAGTTGAAGTAGTCCGGATAGGGATACTGCGGCCTGGCATTGTACAGGTTGCTCACCCGGCGACTGTACGTCGGGTATTCCCCGTAGCGCAACAAGCTGGAGGTGGGACCTTGACCCGATCCTGGAGCTGCAGAGGATCCCTCGGAGGAGGAGGAGGCGGCGGCTTGAGCCGGAGCACGGGGTGCCGGTGGTGGAGTGGTTGTTGTGGTCGTCGTACTCCTCGTGGTGGTTGGCACCGGAGTGGTAGTCGTCGTCGTGGTTGTGGTCGAGGTGGTTGTGGGAGCCGGAGTGGTGGTGGTGCTAGTGGTGGGTGCACTCACCTCCACCTGGTCATGCCTGCGGGCAGCCGCATAGCTGGTTACCGCATAGGGATCGTACTGGGGACCCGGACCCTGGAGCAAGGGGGTCTGTCCGAACCCGAAGAAGGGCATGCCGAAGGCTCCTCCCGGACCAGGGCCCAGGGGCTGGTAGGTGTAGGTGCGGAAGTAGGTGAGCGGAATCTGCTGCATCATCGGGCCTCCGTTCGGCGGTTCCCTGTAGGCAGGAGGAGTCAGTTGAGAATATAGAAAAGACTTCACCTTTGCGTTCCCCAACTTACGTTGTTGTCTTGGGCCACCAGAAGGCGTCTGCGAAATGGGAGCCAGGTCCCAGGATAGCGATAATCTGGAGGATCAGGAAGGGGGAAACACAGGTGAGTTGTTCTGGATTTATATGGAAGTTTTTATATCCCTTTTTACAAATACTTTTCAAACTCTAAATGTCCTTGTACAACCCAAATTATTGTGTTCCCAACTCAATATATACTTTATTTATTTTATATATACTATATATATATATATATATTTTACCCCTAAAAGTAATTATTTTTTCCTGATCATTTTGTACCTCTTTCAGGCTCTTTTCCAAACCTTTTAAATAATACAAATATTTATATATTCTATTGCCTTCTTTCTGGTTTTGTTTTCAGAACCAATCCAGCTGGATAAAAATCAAGATCTGAAAGCTACCACATCACAACTCATCGTTCGGTAAGATAATCCACAACTATTATATATCATCACTATTTTAAATGGGTTTTTTTTTTTGGATCCTTTGTTTCTGTTTGCACACATACCACAAAATATAGCCACATTGTATTCACGTTTCAATGTCCCTTTATCCTTGGGGAGCAATTAAAAAATAATTTAAAAAAAAAAATAGAATTCGGCAGATCGGTTCCTTCCTTAAGATCTGGAGTCACTCGAGAGGCGTTCCGTTCGCGTTGACTGTTGCCTTTGTTCTAAGCCCAGATAGAGTCTCAGTTCGGGGTTTTATAGCCCAAAAATCGGGAATGGGAATGGGGTTGGGGATGGGGATGGGGATGTGTGGAGAGCGCAGGGGAGGGGGGAGGGGATCGATTGTGTGGCCCAGCAGCGGTGAAGAAGACTGCCCCACAGCCATGCTGGCCAGAACAGAAACAAAAAAAAAAACAGAAACAGAAAAGCCGCCACCACCACCAAGAGCGGGTTTCCACTGCGGAGGATGGGGGATACCTTTCCAACTCCAACTCCTACTCCAGCTCCAGCTCCGACCCACTCCATCCCATCCCATCCCATCCCAGGCGAGGTTGCTTGTAGAACAACGAGAAAATTAATTGCAGGCTACAGAGCGAAAACTAAGCTGGGAAATCAATAATAATAATGAACGTGCAACGTGCAACGTGCATCATTGACAAAGTGATTGAATGAATGATGGAGCCCATGATGGGGCATGGCAGAGACCTCAAGGGGTGCGGGGCACGGGGCACGGGTCTTGAAACAAGCCGCATCCATTCGATTGGCTATTGGCCATTGGCCATAAACATTTGTTGATGACTCTTCCTCCTCCCCAGCCCTTTCTCTGGAGGTTTCTGTTCTGTTCTGTGCCTGTTGTTTTCCGTCTTGGTTTTTAACACGTCGAAATTTGTTTTTCTTTCTGATTCTTGTGTTGTGGGTTATGGAATTTGGGTCAGCCGACGCCTTCGGTTTGCTGTTCCTCTCTGAGCCGATCCTCATCTGGCTTCGATTTGCACTGCCCCAGAGATTGGTTATGCAACTGGGTCCGGGCCACGCAATAGAGTGGTTCCCGAGGCCGGCTCTGATCTGTGTCCGCTTCTATTCCGCTCCATTCTTCACTTCCCAATTTACGATCGCCCCTTGGGAGAGGGCCTCGTCCCTTTGTGTGCCTCCAGGAATTTATGGCTGCCCTTTATGGCCACTAAAACTGTTCCACTTTGGGTCCCATTACAATCTAAACTGTCTCATGCCGGGCTCTGGGCCTTCGTCTGTGCCTTTGTCTGTGCTGCCCAATAGAGAGGCGTTAATGATCATCTGGATCGGTGTCATAATTACAACCTTTCCGGGCAGAGAATGCTATGGAATAGTTTTGCATCCAAATCATGGGAAATACTTCTAAGTTAATACTACAAAAAAGAAACTTAAAAAAGCGTAACTTAAAATATTTGAATAATTATAAATAAAATAAGTAAAATGCCCATCGTTTCTAATTATATTATTTAATGTGATTTAATCTTGCTATCTCCTTGGTCTAAAGCCGTTCTCTATGTACTTGGAGGTGTAGTACTTGGTCTGGTTGTCCAGCCTTCGGTAGTGCGGGCCCTTGTACCTGCAACAATGACAGAGGAGACAATGATAGGGGAAAGGGTTTCAGTTTGGTTCCGCAACCCACCGCGAGTTTAAAATGAACCAGGTGCTGGGCTTCCTCTCCGCGGAGCTCCGCTCCGAACGATCAGACTTCTCCAGGAGATCCTTGGCGCGGCTTTGGGGCTGCAGGAGCTTTCCGAGAGTGTAGACCGGAAAGGCAAAGTACTCCCGTTTGAGGGCATACCGAGAGCTCTGGCGCTGAGGGGGCTGGGGAGTGGTGATGGGGATAGGTGACTCCACCACTGGACGCTCCACGCTCTCGTCCAGATAGATGATCTGGAAGGGGGCACTGCTGGTGGAGGTCTCCGGGGGTTCTGGTTCCGATTCTGATTCCGGCCCCAAGGGCAGCTCAATCTCCGTTTCCGTCTCCTGCTCCGACTCCCAGTTCGGGTCCTCCTCCGTCACATCCTCCTGATCCCGCTGATCCTCCTGGAGGTCCTCTCCTTCCTCGCCGGCATAGAGCCGGTGGTTGTGGGTGTTCCTGTTGCCAGTGGATCGACGCAGCACGGTTTGCCACTGCACCACTTCTTGGGGGGAATGAAAGGCATCGTACTGCTTGGCCTTCTTTCGTTTCCTCTTTGACCTTTCCACCTCCTGACTCCTGGGCAGCTGGGTTTCGAAGAGAGGAGGTGGTGTGGTAGTGGTAGAGGTGGTGGTGGTGGTGGTACTCGTACCAACACTGGCTAACATTGGATTGGCAATAGCTTCGTGGGCATAGAAGGGTATCAGAGTGAGGTTGAGCATCTCCCTTTGGCCCGGCAAGCGGAACCGCTCCACAATGGGCTTGGGTCGGAACATGGGCGTTGAGGGCGGGTAGAGCACTTGACCCGGCACTGGCTCCTGCATCGGGTACCTCCTCCGGCTCAGCATGGTGTTCAGGATGAGCTCCCCGCGCGTTCCATTGTACACGAAGATCGGGTAGTTGCCCCTCCCCGACCCCACCGAATTCTCACCCGGCCCATTGTCGAAGACTGGAAGATGGCGGCAACTCTCCCTGCGCTGGGGAACCCTGTAGAAGGAGGGGCTCTGGTGTTTCTGGTACTGCGGGTGCACGTACTGGTGGGGCAGCTGCAGCCGGTGCGGCATCATGAACCTGCGCTGGGGCAACGAAGGAGGTCGGGATCGAACCGGAGACGGTGCGTTCCCATTTCCATTCCCATCTCCATGCCTCACCAGAAAGGTAATGGCACCAGGATCCTGGTTCCTGTTTAATCCTCCTCTTCCCTGCCTCCTAATCACCGCCGGGGCACTAAGGGAAGAGTTTTGAAATTAGTTCTAAATGTAGTTTTTTTTTATTTTTTTTTCTGAAATTTAAAATATTCTTAATATATAAATATAAAATTCCACAACTTAGCGTTCAGCCTGTCCAGCATTTTTTTTTTTTTCTTTTTAGTTTAGGATTTGATTCATCACAGTTCAGTTTGCTTTGCAAATACCTTTGACTGGGCAAAAAGTAATACTTCACAGAACACAAAAAATGTTTTAGGTTTTTATTTTAAAATGCACTCAACAACACATTTGGTACAACTTAAAAAAATGTGTATTATATATGATTATAAAAAACTTCGCCAACTTTTTCCATATTAACACTTCTGTTTTTTACACGCGAAGCACTCTTGTATTTTTTTCACATGAAAAAAAAGGATTTAAAATTTAAATATTTTGTCTCACTTGAGTCTCATGATTTAACATTTAATAAAACAAAAAAAAAAACATTTATTTATGAATTGTTACCTGTAGTGCGGCGGTTGCCTCGTTGTGGTGGCATAATCCTCTTCGGGCCTACCCAGTCGCTGCCGCTTGGTCAGCTCATCCTCCAGGATCCAGAGAGGACGGTGCTCTGGAACTCTGCCCAGGTAACTCTGCTCCAGGGCCTCCCCGCTCCACAGCAGGGGCGGCATCAGAGCCAACCTGACCATCCAGCTGGTTAGCAGCTCCATTTAGAACGGCGAATATCTGTCAAATGGCCAACTAACTACTCCCAGCCATTGCTTTATAGGGTTCATTCCGTTCTTGTCGTGGCTTTAACTTGGCTTAGCCCGATGGCGTAACTTACTTTCGTTTTGGGCGAAAATCGCACAACCCGTTCTCCGAGTGGGTCGCCAAAGGTCGCCAAGCTAGTGGGTCACTCGGTGTAATGTGGATCCAAACCAGAATTCGGTGAGCCAAAGCCACCATTCAGAATCCATGCTATTCGGGCATTTACATTTTTACTGCCGGATTTCTTCGAATTAAACAGGCTGCCTTTACATATTTACAATTTGGAATGCACAAAGTCGGATAAAGTGAAATTACTAATTTATAACTAGTGTGGAACAATCTCCTCCCAAATCTCAGTAATGCTAGTATTTAAATTAGTACCCATTTAATATTCTTTTTGGCAAAGTAGAAATACATATTATTATTATTACAAGGGAATTAATATTTCAGTTCTTTTTTGTTTAGCCCTCCGCTTATTATCAATATTATTAACATTTTTGAAGGGACCCCATTCGGGTGCAGGTGCAGATGCGGTAAATATTCCCAAACTAAATATTTTTGTGTGTTTGCTTTATTATCAGTTGCGTTAAAGTGTCGGGTGGACCAATACTGGCTGGACAACCCCGAGTGGCTGGATCTGGACAGCTGCCAATTGGCCTGCCCCAGCCAGCACCATCAATGGGGCAGAGAGCACAGCAGAGCAGCGCTGGCTATTCCATCTCCATTTTAATTTCCCATCAGTGGCAGGCAGCGCCTGGACAGCTGTCAAAACTGGCATTAATCAAAACACTCTTAACCGATTCCCTTTGTTGTGGCTGCTCCTCCGGCTCTGACTCCGGCTCTGGCTCTGGCACTGGCACTGGCTATATGAAAGCCTCGCACTGGAAGTGAAATTTCGGGGACCCTTTGATGGCAGACAACCTTCAGCCAGACTCTGGCTTCAGCTTCAGCTTCAGCTACGTCGCTCTGGTTCGGTTTCGGCCCGTTCCGTTTTCGGGCCAACTCGTTTCTCAGGGCCACAAGTGCGCTGCAGTGCAACAAGTGGAACACTCGGCCCGAAAACGGGGTTAATAGCCTTTGACGGACCGATGGACAGCTGCAGGCGGTCGTGAGTTCTCACTTTGGAGCCCCAGAATGGGAACCGCAGCCAGAATGGAAATGAAAATGGAAAGGGAAACGGAAAATGGAAAATCGAAAATGGAAAATGGAAAAATGATTGATTAGCCCCTGTATCGCAGCTTTGATCGATCAATCGGCGCTTGCATGTGGCATCTGGGATCTGGGATATGGGATCTGGGATAGTATCTGCTAGATGCTGGACGCTGGATGCTGGATGCAGCTTGCATGTTGCGCTTGTAAAACTTCGGCTAATTACTGCTGGGTAAAATTCGTTTTCGAGGCAGGGATTCTGAGACCCTGTGATCTCCAGCCGGGGAAAGACGAGAAATTGCCCTGGCGAAATGAATCGAGAAGCGTTCCCATGGGGGTCTCTCGGGTCTCGGGTCTCGGGTCCACTCAAAACTGAACGGATTGGATTGGATTGGATCGGATCGGATGGGATCCATTCATGACTGGATCCGATCCGATCCGATCCTCATTCAGCTACGATTGCGTGACTTGACAGCATTATTAGGTCAGGAGCTGGCCAGGGCCCAGTGGGACTCCTGGCCTGGATTAATTCGCTTTTAATGGCTTCTAATGCGTTTTAAATTCCCCCCCAACCCCCGATCCCCGATCCCTAGCCCCCAATCCCCAATCCCCAACTAACCCCTCGAATGTCATAAATTCCACACATCCATCCGAGCTTCAGCTGAGCGATCAGTCACGCCAACTCGTGCCCATAATTAACAGCCAGAAATATTTGGACATCATAAAACACACGCAGACAGACAAAGCCACAGATGCACGGACACAAATGCGGTTACAGATGTCTGCATCTGCCTCTGCATCTGCATCTGCATCTGCCGGGGGAGAAAGAGCAGAACAGAAAAAGGCATCTAAATCATAGATGGAAAGGTACCACCACTTCTGCCAGGGGGCGGGCGCATTTTTGACACCAACAATTTGTTCTATCAATTTGGTATAGAATGCATTTTATGTAAATGAAAGTTGTCCTCAATCGACGTCGTATCTTGTATCGCGGGACTCGCATCTCGTAGCCACACTCTGATTGATGTCCGGCCTGCCGTGGGCTATGAACAATAAACCAATCAAGACTCAGTTGCGGATACACTTGGGGAAAATGTCAAAAGACTTGTTTGTCCATTGTCTACTGCCTCCCATATTATTTAATGTGTATTCTTCTCTGTCGGAGCATGTTTACATGGGCGAGGAACGTCGTTAATGCGATGTACAGATAAGCTATCTAATGGATGCGATACGAAGTCTCGGTCAGGTGTAAAGCTGCTCGCCTTCAAGGGAATTTTTATCTTTCCTCCTGCCAAATGATCTAAAATATAAAGTATTTTTTACTTAAGTAGAAGACGGGACAATATTTCTACTATATATTTATCTTCTCAGGTTTGTGTGTCTTAATTACTCATTATCAGTCCGAAACCATATATTTTCTTATCAATTAATTTGTTATACTATCGAGAATCTATATGCCATAGTTATTTCAATCGCCTATCTGACAGATACTTGAGTCAGCACCCTCTGGCTGAGAACTAACTGTTGCATGTGTATCTTGTTGGTCTCCTGGCGTTGTCTGGAGTTTTCTATTCCTTCTGCCTACGGAACACAAATCTGGAATGGATTTAGCGACTGTTTTGGATGTCTCATAGCTATGGCACCCTCGTTCGGAATGAGCTTTCTTGGCACACTCATATCTTGAGCTTTTTTGTGGCGATCCGTCATCTCGGATCTCCGAAGAACCGGCGAAGGCAAAGCTCTCCGCCCGATCTGGCGATCTGCGCGAGCAAATTCAATTAGCAAGCTATTCCAGCACACGGGGCTCTCATATTCCGATTCCGATTCGGACTCGGAATCGGAATCTTCTCTGATGTATGTAGCTAAATGTGGCTGGCATTGGCGAAAGCTTAGCCCCGACCCACTTCCACCTCCCTTCCAACCCGTGCTCTGTGTCGGACTCAACCCAACCCAACCCAACCCAGCTAAACCAAACCAACCCGACCCGACCCGAACCGCCCTCTCTCTGTCTCACTCTTTCAGTCACCCTCCTCCCGTCTCTTTCTTGGACAACCGCAGCTGGCAGCCCCGAGCTCAGTGCGAATTGCGTTCTCGTAGCGAGCGGAGGCGAAAATCGAGAATCGAGAAGCGTTCTCCGGTCAATAAGTTGCCAGAATTTTATTTACTTTTTTTTTCGTGTCCCCAATAAGATACAACTGCTCGCAGTTGGCTCTAAGCTGAGCTGTCAGAGTTGCAGGCATAACACCCGCGTTGCCCGATTAGAGGGATTTCTTTTCTTGTACCACCAAACCAGAACCGGGAAGGATGTCCGCTCCAGCTCCAGTTCCATCTCCGCCACCGCCGCCTGCCCCGGTTGTTCCGGACACCCAAGCGGGCCCAAGTGTTCCGGCTGCGCCCCAACCGATCTCCCATGCCAGGCGAGCTGTCTTCCAGGTGCTGGCCGGAGGATCCGCAGGCTTCCTGGAGGTCTGCATCATGCAGCCCCTGGACGTGGTGAAGACGCGCATCCAGATCCAGGCCACGCCCACAGTAGCCGCCTCCTCGTTGGCCGAGGTGAGTGCCGAAAATCGGGGATACATTTATTCATGAGATTCCCGAGCAGATATCTAAGAATATATATGTGCATATTATCGGAGCTACTCGTATATATTTATTCAAGCAAATCCCGGACCGATATCACGAATATATTTGTATATGTCTCAGCTGAAAATGCAAAACAAAAAGTTATTCACGAATTCGTGGGCACTTTATTAGCATCTTCGAAGATGTGCACCGAAAACCTATTACTAATTCTGTAGCTTCCGTTGGGTTCTGGAAAGTAAGCGTATTCAAAGATACAAAGATACTCTAACTCTAGCAAGACTAGAGCAGTCTAGTATCAGCTGGCGGTAGTTTTGGCTTTCACAGCTGACTGGGGCAGGGGCTTCTCTTCTCGGATGAGGGCAAAGCAAGGTCACGGACACACGCACAACAGTCCCAACCAGCAACGAAGAGCCTAGACTCTGGCCAGCGTTGTTCTCTCCCACTCGCTCCCAGTCCAGTCTCTCTGCCCGCTCTCTGTGTTTACATTCCCCTGCGAAGGGCCAGACAACCGAACAGCCGAACAATCCAACAATCCAACAATCCGTATTTATCAACAGCTATCCCCCCTCGAACTGCCCCCCACTTTGCCTCGTTCGACGCGTGTCGCTCGGCTTATCACCCGAGCAGTCACAGTCGCAGTCGCCGTCACACTCTCCCGTCCAGAAATAAATGCCAGACATCCCAAACATTCCAAATTGAAATCGGAATTATGCTGGCATTATCAAGCAGTCGCCTCGACTTCGATTCCGTTCTGACACTGGACACGCGTGCGAGTCATTAATTCCGGGTTACGCATGCCGGGTTTCAGTTCGGAGTTCACAGGTGGGATATGGAAGGAATGCTAAAGATACTCCTGGGAGTAGGGGAATATTCCACGTTCACACATTATCTTATCGGTGGGCACTTCGGGGACTTGTGTTCTCGAAATCTTTATGCTCAGCCAGTTGATAAGGGCGGAGAGCTGTTTGCAAAGATTTCTTGATTTCTTAATTGTGGGATAACGAATGAAATACACAGGCCAGGAAAAACGAGAGTTCTCAGGATATGGTGCGATCATTATTTTGTGGTTCCAAGCATCAAAATGTCTTAGAACAGCGACACAGTTTTCGTTTGCCCCTGCATCTCGCGATGATTAAACAAATTTATGACTGCAAATGAAGACAGCCGAAGAAAGCGAAAGAAGAGGCGGAGGCGGCGGAGGAGGCAGAGGCAGAGGCGGAGAGTGACGGGGAAATTAGCACAAAGACCGCACAAAGACAAGTGGAACAATGCACGCAGTTGCCCGGTGATGCATGTATGTGCATAGTTCCAGATTTGCGTGTCGGGGAAAACGAATATCACTACAAATATCCGATAAGTAATGCTATTTATAAATTCGCGATGGACCCCCAAACTACTTACCGATTTTGATCAATCTCAATTTATAGTCGCAACTGATCGATCTGATCTGTTGACTGGCACCGAAAATATCTATTAATACTAAGAAATGTCTAGCATACGATATATAAAATATATTTTGTATCTAGAATTGTCTTTTATTATGGATGCGATTTATTGCATTAAGGGGGAACGGAAGGACCACCATGCTTTTTGACTTAGATAGATAGTAATGCTATTCTACTTTCTTCCCGATTCCCCGCCAGGTGCACTACAATGGCGTGTTCGACTGCTTCGCTAAGATGTACCGGCACGAGGGCATCTCCTCGTACTGGAAGGGCATAATGCCCCCGATCCTGGCCGAGACGCCGAAGCGAGCCATCAAGTTCCTGGTGTTCGAGCAGACGAAGCCGCTCTTCCAGTTCGGCTCGCCCACGCCCACCCCGCTAACCTTCTCGCTGGCCGGACTCACGGCCGGAACGCTGGAGGCCATCGCCGTCAACCCGTTCGAGGTGGTCAAGGTGGCCCAGCAGGCGGACCGGCAGAAGAAGATGCTCAGCACGTTCGCGGTGGCCAAGGGGATCGTGCAGAAGGACGGCCTGGGACTGAGGGGCCTCAACAAGGGCCTCACCGCCACGATGGGGCGCAACGGGGTGTTCAACATGGTGTACTTCGGGTTCTACCACAGCGTGAAGAACGTGGTGCCCGAGTACCGGGACAGCACCCTGGAGTTCGTGCGCAAGGTGACCATCGGCTTCCTGGCCGGCACGCTCGCCTGCTTCGTCAACATCCCCTTCGACGTGGCCAAGTCGCGCATCCAGGGTCCGCAGCCGCAGCCCGGCAAGATCAAGTACCGGGGCACGCTCAGCTCGATGGGCATCGTGTACCGGGAGGAGGGCTTCCGGGCCCTGTACAAGGGCCTCGTGCCCAAGGTGATGCGCCTGGGGCCCGGTGGGGCCATCCTGCTGCTGGTCTTCGAGTACTCCTACGACTACCTGCTGCACAACTACTCCTAGTGGGTGCCCAACCCATCTCTACCCCATCCCCATCCCCATCCACCAATCTAGATCTTAGGAGTGACCGACGCGCTGTCGCTTTTTTTTTGATATAATCGTAGGTAGTCGCAGGATCGAAGTGCCGATCGAAGAGCTTGCATTTTAACGTAAGAATTGCGTGTGATTCTGAGTCTGTGTTGTGGGAGAATAAATTCCAATTTTAAAAAATGTTTGGTGTATTTAAATCGGCATTTTGTATCCAAAGTTATTGAATATTGAATATTTCAAAAACATAAAACTCCCCATTTACATGTCGTTACATGGCCAGTTTACACAACGTTACTTGCATTCTACACATGTAAGGCAAAGCGCTCTCTGGAGCTGCAAGTTGGAAACAGGACGTATCACTGCCTACAGCATCTGGCGACGCCTATCGGTAATAGTCGGCAACCAGAAGTAAGACCAAGTAGTCCAAAAGTGTGGCAACGCCAATGGTTCATAACTTTGCTAAATGTTTCTGACCGCTAACTATTTATCCCCAAAAGATGCAACATTTTTTTTGAATTGAAGCTTCCAGTAATTTCAAATAGGGGGCGGCAGTATTATTATCATAATTATTTGCCTTTTGTTCGCTTGGTATTAAAATAAATAAAAATTCGCCCTGGACCGGTTTGTTTTTATTTTCTTTCGGAATATATCAGGTGAACAGAAATATTAAGAAAGTGTTCGAAAAACAACAATTTTTAAATAGAACTGAGATTACAACTTTACTTAAATCGTTCGAAGCTTGCAGGATATTACTGTTCGCCTGGCATTTCAAATGAAACAGCAACTTAATTCAAACTTGACTTGAAAAGCTAGAGAACGAGTGGGATTTCAGACTCAGTTACCAGGCGAACAGAAACCCGCAGTAGGCTGACAGCGATCAAATGCGAAGTTTCAACTCGGGACACTTCGGCAACGGTTATGCCGTCATCCTGGTTTCCTATTGGCCGACCGTTAGAATAGGGAGACATAGAGAAATTGAAACAACGGTTACCCGACTAAACTCCGAGTTTAGCGTGGGAACTTGCTGGACTTTCTGTTCGCCTGGTACTCCAAATATACACAAATGACGCAATTCATGGAAAAAATATTTTCTTTTCTTTACTCTACAACAACAAATTAGACATTATAAAAACGCAATACTTACTTTCTCATGTACCAGGCGAACCGAAATCTGAGTAGGCTGACAACGATCAAATACGAAGTTTTAACTCGGGACACTTCGGCATCGGTTATTTCGTCATTCTGGTTTCCTATTGGCCGACCGTTAGCATAAAGAGAACGAACATAAAGAAATAAATGGAAACAAAGGTATATGACTAGACTCCGAGTTTAGCGTGGAAACTTTCTGGATTTTCTGTTCGCCTGGTACTCCAAACATACACAAATGACGGAATTCATGGAACAAATATTTTCGCGTTTACGGTTACGGTTACGATTACGGTTACGGTTACGGTTATGGTTACGGTAACTACAACATCCAAATTCCACATAATACGAACGCAATACTTATTTCCTCATGTACCAGGCGAACAGAAATCCGTAGCAGGCTGACATTGTTCAAAGGCAAATTCTCGGTTTGGGAAACATTGATTCCCACGGTTGTTTTGATGATGATGGATTCCGATTGGTGAACCAATTGCATTTAGAGAACGAAGAGAAAGACGAAAGAAATTGGAATAACCTGACGAATTTTTGAGCTTAGAGTTGACACTTGCTGCAGGTTTCTGTTCGCCTGGTATATTTTATGTGTGGGCTGTGTGTGGGTAAAATAAATGTACCAGGTGATCTGTTAAAACTGGTGGGTGGAGACCAATGATAATTTCAAATTTCTAATTGAGGGTTTCAGTTCGCCTGGTGTATTGCACTCTGATAACGTCGCAATTTATTGATTTTTTAGGACAACCGGATTTATTGGCTTAGCTTCAAGCTGTGACCGCTAGGTGGAGTCCTTGCCTTCTTTGACTCAAGCCTAGATGGCGCCAGTGTGCAGGGCGGTTCTTTTGAAACCCGAAAAGTGCGAAAACTACCCTTCGATTTGAGTTATTCAGGAATTTCCGGCCAGCGAGGATTCCCGAAAACGGATAAGCGCTGCGCCGGAAGTGGGCACGAGCTACGTTCAGAACCGGTTTATCCACCCCTGGTTCTGCTTTCGGTGAGCAGCTCGAGCACGGAACACCAGGCACCTGCTGCTGCTGCTACTGCTTCTACTGCTGCTGCTGGCACATTCCACAGGCCACAGGCGGGACTAGCACTAGGGTTACAGTTCCACCCCCGTAGCGCCAGTTTCGCACTCATTATCGACCCCGAGCACGCGCTCTGCACACGAGCGAGTCGAGCTCGAATCGAATCGAAGCGGATTCGAAGTCCTCAGGAGGCAACGAGTCCTCCGAGCGAAGCCAGTCCGTCGCAGTCGTTTGTGAGCGTTCGCAGCGCCAGGTACATCTACAGCTCCACAGCTCCACAGCTCCGGAGGAGGTCTCTGGAGAACGGCCTGGGGCTGCCTCTTTGCCTGGTTCCCACTCGGAGAGACAGAGAGAGAGAGAGAGGGGAGAGGAATTTGGGATGAGAGAAACTAAGAGACAGAGACACGCACGAGAGAGACGTTCAATGGCCGTTCTTATTCTTGTGTCGGCACTGAGAGAAAACTCACCATTTGTTGTACACTTTTTTTGTTGTTGTTCATGTTGTTAAAGTGCTAGTGCGAAAAAGAGAGAATCCAAAAACAAAACAGAGAAAAACATCCCAAAACACAGTGATTAAATCTGAAAGTCCAATGCGAAAAACGCAGGCGATAAAAACACTAAACCCAAACCGATTGTGGTTGATTTGTTGTGCCAATTTAGCTGGGGAAACCAAGGAGGAAATTCCCCCATAGCTGCTGACTCAAAGTGATTTTCCTGCTCCGCTTTCCCCACAGCGCAGGACCAGTGAGAGTGACGGGGCGACACGCAGAGAGAGTTCGAAAGTGGGGGAGCGTGGGAGGGTGAAGTGCGCAGAAGCAGAAGCAGGAGCAGAAGCCTGCTGTGGCTGTGACGCGGAGAGGGAGGGGACTGGGAGGGGGAGGGGGTCGTAGGTTGAGCTTGGACGGGCGGACCTGCGTAGGAGCTGTCACAGCCAGAAAACAAGTGACATGCAACCGAACGGCTGCAACTGACAGCTTTTCCAGCCAAGAGCGTCACGGCCTAGAGCAGCGGATTCGATGAAAATTTAATTCGTTATGACAATGAAATTGCGGTTAGTTCGTGGACTGATACCAACTCCTTAGAAATCCATTCCGCTTTCGTTCCGTTCGGGCGACGAGTAGGCACAGTACGTGGAACCGTGGGACCGTGGGACAGTGGGACAGTGGGGCAGATAGCAACGAGTGGCGAGCGCTCTCTCTCTTTGGCTCTGGGCTTTGGGCTTTGGGCCTTCCCACCCCACCCCAACCCATCTCACTCCAGCCACCCCTCTGGCCACCGCTCCTCTTTGCTACTACGTTCTACAATCAAATACTACGAAGACACAGAAACACTCACACACGCTCGCACAGTCCAGTTCAGTTCAGTCAGTTCAGTCAGTTTTCCGAGTTGACAGTTTTCGTTGCATAGTTTTTGGAGCAGCGAAGGCGAAAGGAAAACGCAGTGCACAGAAGTGGAGCGGAGCGGAGTGAAGGGGAAAAGCCAGGGCCAGGGCCAGAGCCAGAGTCAGAGCTAGCACTGAGCCTAACAAAACCAAAAGCCAGAAACCAAAAATCAAACCGAACTAACCCAGCTATCTTGAGCACAGCAAATCGAACGAAATCGAATACCTAACCACAGAAGGCAGGCATCAGGCATCAGGCATCAGAAACAGAAACCCGAAAACAGAAAACTGAAAAAAAGAAGTCAGAAACCTGATCTAAAACTGCCGTTTCCCCAGTAAAGCCGATTGCTAATCAAATTTTTTTGTGTTTTTTTGTTTGATTTCTTGTTGCTGCAGTCGCAGCCAAGTGTTAAACGAACAAGCCAACAAACCAAATACCAAAAACCAACTAAAACCCAAGGAGCCAGAGCCAGAGTCAGAGCCAGAGTCAGAGCCAGCAGCCAACTGCAGTCGGAGTCAGACTGAGCTTCGATTCAGATTCAGAATCAGAGTCAGATCCACAAGGACCGGACCAGGACCTGCTCGAGGAACAAAGGAGCCAACCGAAAAGCAAAAAGGAGTGCGAACTAACAATGTGCGCCGCTCTGCGTCGTAATTTGTTGCTGCGGAGCCTCTGGGTCGTCCTGGCCATTGGCACCGCTCAGGTTCAGGTGAGTCACCCAATACGAAATACCAAATACCAAATACTGTGCCCTGTCCCTGCCCCTGTCCCTGTCCCTGTCCGCCGTGTCCTATCCCTTTGGCCCCCTACATAATTCCCGCGAAGAGCGAAGGAGTCGGCCAAAAGAGCCGAAACAGAGACCAAAACCGATGCCGAGACCGAAACTCAAACCGAAACAGAAACACCAACGCCAACGGCAAAGGCAACGACACACAGAAAGAAATACCTTCGAGCTGCCTTCGATCTTTTGGCTAAATTCCACAGTTTCACAGTTCACAGCACATTAAAGTAATTTTGATCTGGAAAATGTTATAATTTACTGAGGCAGGGAATAAACAGTGTTTGAGGACATTATCCACTTCTTTGCATTTCTTTTTACAATCAGATTACTTTGTTAATTCCTTTATTTATATTTACAATTAAGAGAAAAACGTTAACAGTTTGCATATATTACTTTTGCTGTTGGGAGTTATGGAAGTTCGATTTGGTCTTTAATCTTCATTCATATTTGATAACTACATATGTGCATTTTAGAGTATATTTAAATGAAGCGCACTTTTGAACACTGTTCTTAAATGATTACAATCGGATTTAAATAATTTAAATATTTTTATTTGAACTGGTTCTCCATATGTATATATTCCTCTTTGATAACCATATAATTTTCCGATTGTACTCAAACTAATTTAGTTAATTTAATCAAATTGGGAAGACACTGGGGTGTGAATCGGTTGTTTTTTCTCTGTGCAACAGCAATATAAATCCCAACCACAGACACTTACGCACACATACTTACGCACACACACTTACACACACTCACACACTCACACACTCGCGCGAGCAGAAGGACAGCTCACGCACACGGCGAGAGACAGATACACAAACACTTGAGCGGGTTTCTGTTGTTCTGTGTTGTTGTGTGTTTGGTTGTGTGTTTGGTTGTGTGTTGTTGTGTGTTGTGTTGTGTAGTGTGCCTTGGGCTAAGCAGCCGCAAAGTATGCTACGAAGCTTCGAAAAATGTGCCATCGCTTAGCAGCGCTGCTTAGTGGTGCAGGGGTGGTGTTGGGGTGGTTCTAGGGGGGTGCTACCCCAGCAATGCCTGCCTGCTGCTGTCGGTGGTTCAGCCCTTGCCAAACTAACAAAACAACAAGAACACCGAACCCCGAACCCCGAACACCGAGAACCAAGAACCGAGAACCGAGAACCCAGAACATGAACAACAACTGAACAAGCGAACAGCAGAAGGCGCGAGTGTGCGCAAATATTGGCTTAATTGAACCGTTTTCTTTCGCTGGCTGGCTGGCTGGCTTCTGCCTGGCTTTTCGGCTTACACAACCGCGTCTCCTTCGCGGTCGGAGACAAGGGCTCTAACCAATTTGCATATGGAAGCAGCTCTAGCTCTCGCTCTCGCTCTCGCTGAGCTGAGCTGGCCGAGTGGCAAGTGGCGGCGCAAAACTAATGAAGGCGGTTAAGCACTTTGATTTGCCACCCGCCTCATGTCTCGTCGCCAATCGTTAAATTTTTGTGGGTGAAATTGAATCTGAATGGCCCCAGGTTGGGGACGGATGGAAAAGGTTAAGCGGAGCGGAGTGGTTGGCCCCGCTGTAAATCCCCCAATTATGGCCCAGCACAGCTCCGCAGGCAAAATCCACAAATTGTGCTGGGAGCCCTGTGGCTCTTTTTTGTGCATTCAAAAGCAGGATTCTGATTCTGATTCAGATTCAGATTCCGATTCAGATCCAGACTCAGATTCCGACTCACATTCGCATTCGCATTCCGAGGCGGAGGCGGAGACGGAGCCGGATTTTGATTCCACTTGTGCTGCGCATTCATCAATTCATAGACACACACACACATGCGTGGCTGGATATTGTTGGCTTAAACTGAAATGCTTTTTCAAATCATTTCAAAACAATTTCAGCCCGGGTCGAGAGCAGCTTTTCTGCTCTTCAATCTGCCCTCCTCCGCCCCCCGCTTCAATCTGCTCCCCTTTGCCGCTTTCTTGCCCGCTTGCTGGGTTGCTTGCTTGCTTGCTTGCCTGCTTTCTTGCTTTCATGCTTTCTTGCTCGACCCACAATCGAGGACGTGCCTGGCCTTAACAATTTTCCGTACGTATTTTCCCTTAAATAACTCGAAGCAATTTGCCTTGGCAACGGACAGCGGACAACGGACAGCGGACAACGGACAACGGACAACGGACACTGGTCGACGGACAACAGACACCGGACAGGAGAAAGAGACGGGACATACAGACAGAAAGACAGACGGACAAAGAGAGAGAGCCAGATATAGCTCCGTACATTCTGCGGCGAAACAAAAACCTTATCAAATTCATATACATGCGAGCTTAAGTAATAGAAAGGAAGACCAGGAGGTGGTTGCGGGAGAGGCGCTCGGCTTGCTGGCACAGGAGCTCTGTTCTGCTCGGCGCTCCAAGGATCGAAATCCTGGCCAGGGGAGCAGTTAAGCTGCTTTATGGGAGGGCAGGCTCCTCCTGCTCCACTCCCAGCTGCATGCACTCCTTTCATGGCTTGTTTTGTATGCAGCCTGCAATTTGTTTTGCTTTTCTTTCACTCAGCCCGCACCCGTCTCCCTCCCACACTCGCCCCGTCGCCTTCTACCTCCAGCTCTACCTCTACCTCTCTTTCTCCTCATCCTCCTCCTGGCAGCCGGCTGTCTTTCTCTTTTGTTCGGCTGATACTTTAATGCCGCTATTCATGCTAGTTTGTTGTTGCCTGCAATTTATGGCTGGACTATCCAGGGTCCTGGTCAGCCACCCACCAGAGAGCCACCCATCGAACCACCCATCGAACCACCCACACCCCACCACCCACCACTCTCCACCCACCGAACCACTCGCCACCCCCTAACCAGCTGAGTAACCGTCACCGTTATCAGTGGCACGCATCGCCCGTCATCGTTTTTGTGGTCGTCGGTGGTTGCTTATGTCGTTTGTTCCCACCTTCCTCCCTAGTCCTGCGTCCTTCGTCCTTCGTCCGTCGTCCTTCGCCCTCACGCCCTCGCCCTTCCTGGGATTCCAGGGCTCCTTTTCCTGTCCCAGTCGCCCCCTCCATTTTTTTTTTACTTTTGCCGCTTGCATTTTATCCGAGCTTTTTACACAATTTTTTTTTGTTTGAAGGACTTCACGTTCGCATGTCTGACTCATCCGCAGGACAGGGGGGAGCAGGGCGCAGGAAAGAGGGAACAGGGTACAGGGGACAGAGGACACAGCTCGCAGCTCACAACTCACAACTCAATGTGTGATGCAATATGGCCGAGCATCTAGCCAAACACTCGATGCACCACCCTGAGTCCCTTTGGCCCCTGAACAAAAAGGGAACACGCAATCGTCGTTGCC
>JAJJHY010001290.1:12319323-12354854 GCA_021224005.1 Drosophila setifemur
TGTGTGTGCGTGGGTGTGTGTGTGTGTGGGTGCTGTCTGACCGCCTACGTGCCGTTTGCACTCATTTCTTGCTGGCAAGCCTTCTGCCCTCTCTTTCGCTCAATGTTAGCCCTCTCACTCGCTCTGAGGGAAGGGTATATGTGTGTGTTTATGTGTTTGTGTGTGTGTGCCATTTGCAACGAAGCACTCAAACAACATTTAAAAAGGCCTCATTTTCATGAGCTGTTGTGTGTGTGTGTGTGTGTGCCAGGATGAAGATGAAAGGAGTTGGAGTGGGAGTGGAATCAGGAGCCGGAGCAGGAGCAGGAGCTGGAGCAGGAGCAGAGAGGAGTGTGTGCCACTCGGCACATAATTGTTTGAAACAAATGTAGTGCACACACACACTTGCACACACTTGGGTGCACCCACACACACACACACACACACACACACACGCAGAGCAGAGCAGAACCAACTCACTCACACACTCTTCACATGCGGGATATTTTATTAGGCCATTCAGTTAGTCAGTCATTTAGTCAGTCAATCAAACCGGGCAGGCAATTAAAGTTTCACTGCCCATTGTCGGAAGCCAAAGCCAAAGGCAACAGCAACAACAGCAACAACAACAGCAGCACCAACAGCAACAAGAAGAAGAGAGGTTTGGAAAAGCCGAGGGAAATAAACACATCAAATGGGCTGGCAAACAAAAAGGATTCCCAACCGGGAGGTTCGGGCCATCCTTGGCTTTCAGTTAAATGAAATTCCCCAGAGAGAACTTGATTAATAATGAATCGAACGAACGGCAGCCGGAATTTAAAATCCCAACTAAGTGGGGTGCTTACATATGGTACTATATAGTAGACCCGATTCCGGCTTAGTGGTTAACATCGGATGGGAACTTTGTTAAGCGAACGTTGAAATTGGGTTTTGGGTTTCGGGTTTTGGGTTTTCGGTTTTGAGTGACTCACTGATCTGCTGCCGAGTCTCCACTTGTAATTAACTCTTAACCCTTTCCCTCTGATGCACTTTCAGGCCTATCCCAATCGTGACATTACCAACATTGTCGAGTCCTCGCACTACCAGAAGATCGGAGGATGGTGTCGCCAGGGCGCCTTGAATGCGGCCAAGTGCAAGGGTTCCCATCGCTGGATCAAGCCATTCCGCTGTCTAGGTGAGTCAAGGACAACAATTGTACAAGCCCCTACTCGGTCGATGGTGGATGGTGGATGACTCCTTCCGAGATTGCCAGATTGCAGCTCATCCAGTGATCTCCTTTGGCGCTACCAACTGATCCGTTCTCTTGTGCCCTCTCTATGTTTTCCACCATTCCCCCCACACGTTTGGCTTCAGAAGGACCATTCCAATCGGACGCCCTGCTGGTGCCCGAGGGCTGTCTCTTCGACCACATCCACAACGCCTCCCGCTGCTGGCCGTTTGTGAGGTGGAACCAGACCGGAGCAGCTGCCTGCCAGGAGCGGGGCATGCAGATGAGGAGCTTCGCCATGCTCCTGCCCTGCGGCATCTCCGTCTTCTCGGGCGTGGAGTTCGTCTGCTGTCCCAAGCACTTCAAGAGTGAGTATTCGAATTTCGGAACAATCAACAAAGTTTCACAATTAATTTACTTTTAATAAGATTGGTTACGCACTTAAAGCGAGCTTAGTTTAACTTTAGTTTAACTTGCCAAGGAGTTGTAACTTGCCTTTAAATAATTTAAATTCAAAATAGTTCTGTTAACTTGGCTAGGAAAAATGCAAATGCAAATGTGTAAATGCCAGGCACAATTCGATGATTCTGTCAGTTGGTTGTCCCATTCATTTAATGGCAATCGAGGATGCCATTTGAGGGCAAAAAAGTGAGTGCAGAATATCCACAACATGTTGTCCCTGCAAATCCGATGGAAACATTTATTTTGCGAAATGCAAAAATCATAGCTGACATGTCCAGCTTTACACAATGCAAACGCAAACTATGGTTTTTTTTTTCGTGCAATTTCATTCGGACATCCAGTTGTGATGTTTCTGGTTTTTTGACCCCTTTTATGAGTCATTATTAGACCCTGTACCCAAAAAGGGAGAGGGGTATATTCATTTTGTGCAAATTTATGTAATATGCAGAGGTATATTTCATGATTCATGATCAGCAGGAAGGGTCTGAGACCTGAGCTTTTCATTCTTGATATATTTTGAGCGGGGCTTGGTACAAGTAAATACCCTGTAGGAAACTCGACTGTTTTATAATGGTTTTAAGTAATCAAGGGGTATTATTTATCCAGAATTTAATTTATGCACTAAACAAACACTTCCCCCTCTCTCCAGCCGATGAAATCCACGTGAAGAAGACAGACCTACCGGTCATGCCCCCGGCCCAGATCAGCAGTGCCAACGAGGACTTGATGAATGACGAGGACGAGAGCAACGACTCCAACTACTCGAAGGATGCCAACGACGATGAGCTGGACGACGAGGACGATCTGATGGGCGACGACGAGGAGGACGAGATGGTGGCCGATGAGGCGGCTGCGGCAGGAACCGGGAATGGAGGTGGAGCTGGCTCCAGCACGGGCGGCTCCTCGGGAGATGCCAACAGCGGATCCTTGGACGACATCAATGCCGAGTACGACAGCGGGGAGGAGGGCGACAATTACGAGGAGGACGGAGCTAGCTCCGAGGCGGACAACGACGGCGACTCGTGGGACCAGAAGCCGGTGAAGGGCGCCTCCACCGGGTCCCTGTCATCCTCCTCCTCCGCCTCAGATAGGACTCCCCTGAAGTCCGAGCCGGTGACCAGCACACCCCAACTCTCGGTGGCCGCAGCCGCAGCAGCAGGCAATAATCCAGGACCCCTCCTGGGCTTGGGCTCGGGATCCGGCTTGGGATCTGGATCTGGATCGGGATCGGGAGCGGGAGCTCCTCCGTCCACCGCCCAGCCCACCTCGGACCCGTACTTCACCCACTTCGACCCGCACTACGAGCACCAGAGCTACAAAGTAAGTCAGAAAGTAAGTGTTTACGTTGAGGGCGCAGGTTTATTTATCGAAGCAACACAAAACGTATTCTAAACAAAGGAAGCCCAACAGCGCCTTGAGGAATCGCACCGCGAGAAGGTCACCCGGGTGATGAAGGACTGGTCGGACCTGGAGGAGAAGTACCAGGACATGCGGCAGGCCGACCCCAAGGCGGCCCAATCATTCAAGCAGCGGATGACGGCCCGCTTCCAGGTCAGTCCCGATCGAGATCCGTGTGACGCACTCATCTCTCTCCATCTCAACACCACCTCAGCCTCTGTCTCTACTCCATCACATCTCTGTCTCTGTCTCTTATTCTGTCTCTGTCTCACTCAGTCCCTATCTGTCCATCTCTGTCCCACTCCGACTGCCTGCCTGCCACCTGTATCTATGTATCTTCCACCTGTATCTATCAATCTATATGCCATGCCTCTGCATCTGTATCAGTATCTGTATATGTATCTGTATCTGTATCTGTGTGTGTGCGTGTGTGTGTATCTGTGTCTGCGTCTCTGTCTCTGTCTGCCTCTGTATTGGGGAGCTTCGCTTGGCAAGGAATCGATCAAAGGCAAATAATAAACACGCGATGTGCGGCAAAATGAAAATCAACAACGTCAACTGGCCCGCCCGAAGCACTTGCACAAGAAATTACATTTAATTGGCGGCATTTGCAAAGGCAAAACATTGCCTCTGTTCCGAATTAATCGATCAAGACTAAATAAATACACGCTAATGCAATTAAAGCCAGCAAATCCCATCTGAAATCGAGGGAAACCTTGCCAAACGAAATCCCCAAATTGTGGCCTCGTGACTTGTGACCAATCCAACTGTAGATTGAACTCCATCACACATCTCTTTTATCATTTCCCTGAGTTTCGTTTCGTTTCGATTCGTTTCGTTTTAACCACTAACCACCTCCAATGCACTCTGTAATCGTAATCGTAATCGTTATCGTTATCGTTTCGTAATCGCTTCCTATTCTAACCATAGTAATCATAGCTCATTGAATCGTATTTTCCGGCATTAAGTTGTGCTCATTGTATCGCCTGCTTTTCGTTTTTGCCAGCCGCGGCGTCAGCTACGAGATACAATTCGAATTTCGAATCAAGTTTCGGGGCTGCGCCGGGCTGGGTTTTGAGTTCGTATTTGTATATCCATATGTATGGCAAATGGGAGCGAAAGAGGCATCAGATTGTAATCATAACAGCAATAAGAATCAACAATTACAGTAACAGTAACAGTAACAGTAACGGTAATGCTGCTCGTATCTAACCAGTTAACGGAGTACCGCTACAGCAACAAATTCAAATAGATCCAGTTACCCATATTACTAACTAACATCCAAAGTGCTTTGTAGTTGAACTGATTGGCTTATTAACATACTATAACTAACCCATACGGATACCTATGCCTCACCTAAGCCTCAACCTTAACCAACACCTCAACCTGTGCTCCTCCGGACAACCAACCGACTGGACTGATCCCCAACCCTTACCCTTGGGCTGCATCCCAACATCTCGTGTATTGCTCGCCATTTAGTCCTGTAAATGCTGCTTACGTAACCGCGCTTCATGGAATGAAAATGAATGCATCCATGTACATATCCCATCAAGAAGAGGCCTCCAGTCCCACACCCATCCCGGACAGAATCGTTTAGAATCCGCACCGCATCAGGAGCTCGCACTCTCTCTCTCTCCCTCTCTCTCTCTCTCGCTCTCTCTCTATCTATCAAACTCTCTATCTCGCTCGCTCGCTCGCTCGCTCCATCTCGCTCCCTCATGGCAGCACAACAGTTCCGTGGCGACACAAAAGTGAACTTAAACAAGAATAAATATATATTGGCCAAGGACAATCCATTCCCATTCCAAACCCAAACCCAAAGCCAACTCCAAGACCCAACCAAACCCAAACATTTCAACCACAAACATTTCACGAGTTACGTACGAATCCAAATGAGATCTTTGTCGAAAATTGAACCGATAACCAACCGATAACCGAAACTGAAGAACCGAAAATAGATCGATTGATCGATTGACCGACAGACTGCTGTCGGTCGACGCAAATTCCCCATGCTGATAATCTTTCTCTCTTGGTGTGCAATACGTCTTTATATGGGAATGTAATTTTAGACTTCTGTTCAGGCACTCGAGGAAGAAGGCAACGCCGAGAAGCACCAGTTGGCCGCGATGCACCAGCAGCGAGTCCTGGCCCACATCAACCAGAGGAAGCGGGAGGCCATGACCTGCTACACCCAGGCCCTCACCGAGCAGCCCCCGAACGTGAGTACTCCGCGATTGATCCGGGAGCACTCCCAGATGGTATCCGTATCAGTATCCGTGTATCCGTATCCGTGTCCTGCCGGGGATCGTTGCCCGAAGTGATAAATTTAATTTGTTTTTTAATTTTATATTTATTGATTTAAGCTTTCGAGTGAAGCTAATTTATCTATATTAATCCGATGCGACCCGATTTCCCTGCAGGCCCATCACGTTGAGAAGTGTCTGCAGAAGCTGCTGAGGGCCTTGCACAAGGACCGAGCCCATGCCCTGGCCCACTACCGTCACCTGCTGAACTCCGGCGGACCCGGTGGTCTGGAGGCGGCTGCCTCGGAGCGACCCCGCACCCTGGAGCGGCTGATCGACATCGATCGGGCGGTGAACCAGTCGATGACCATGCTGAAGCGATACCCCGAGCTCTCGGCCAAGATTGCCCAGCTGATGAACGACTACATCCTGGCGCTGCGCAGCAAGGACGACATACCCGGGTCGTCGCTGGGCATGAGCGAGGAGGCGGAGGCCGGCATCCTGGACAAGTACCGCGTGGAGATCGAGCGCAAGGTGGCCGAGAAGGAGCGCCTGCGCCTGGCCGAGAAACAGCGCAAGGAGCAGAGGGCTGCGGAGCGGGAGAAGCTGCGCGAGGAGAAGCTCCGCATGGAGGCCAAGAAGGTGGACGACATGCTCAAGTCGCAGGCGGCCGAGCAGCAGGCTCAGTCCCAGTCCCAATCCCAGTCGCAGTCGCAGAACCCAACCTCCACCCAATCCCAGACGCAGCAGCAGCAGCAGGAGAAGAGCCTGAGCCTGAGCAGCAAGGAGCTGGGCCTGGACGGAGGTCTGGTTACCGCGTCGAACCTCAACTTGGACACCACCAAGAGCGAGAAGGAGCTCTCGGACCCAGAGTATGCCGAGGCCACAATGAGGTGGGTGTTCTGACATCCAAACGAAGAAGGGGGGATTTCTGGATCCAGTTTGACAAAAGCAAGGAAAACCGGTTCCAGGGATCCCCCTCTTAAGCCTGATCCTTGCTAATACATCCCCGATTCTCCCCAAGCAGCAGCACCAAGGTGCAGACCGTCCTGCCGACGGTCGACGACGATGCAGTGCAGCGAGCAGTGGAGGATGTGGCTGCAGCCGTTGCCCACCAGGAGGCCGAGCCGCAGGTTCAGCACTTCATGACCCACGACCTGGGCCACCGCGAATCGGTATATGAACTGCTTTTATCACTTACCTCATTGGTATCCCTCCTAATCCCGACATTCTTTCCGTCCTCGCAGAGCTTCTCGCTGCGTCGCGAATTCTCGCACAACGCGCACGCGCCCAAGGAGGGTCGCAACGTCTACTTCACGCTCTCCTTCGCCGGCATCGCCCTCATGGCGGCCGTCTTTGTGGGCGTGGCCGTGGCCAAATGGCGGACATCGCGTTCTCCCCAGTCCCAGGGCTTCATCGAGGTCGATCAGGTGCGATCGGGGGATCGGGGTTCAGGGGAGCGGGCCATATAGCCCGGCAAATTTCAGAGATCGAAAATTATTCTATAACATATCAAAACACACAAGTAAAAGTATCTGGATATTCTACACTTTACGAGTAAATTACGCATTTCTTTTAGTAAAATGTTAGGCAGTTCAATGATTTCTGAATTTGTAGATTACACAAAATAAGTAAGATACATTTTTGATAAAACAGATTTGATAAATATGACACACAATCTTAATAAAAGAATTATAAATCAACCTAAGCTATTTCGACAGTTCTATGAGTACATTCCATTTGTAGAACCGCCTAAAAGCACCTAAAATCATACTTTAATAAAAAAGATTTGATAAGTCCACGTTTCCAAAAACATAATAGAAAATTTTAAAAATAAGTGTCAGTGTTATAGAATTAATTACACGGCCCCTTCTTGTATTGCTCTTTTGGAACATTCATTGATTAATAATTAACCTCCACCCATCCAGAACGTAACCACACACCATCCCATCGTGCAGGAGGAGAAGATCGTGCCCAACATGCAGATCAACGGGTACGAGAATCCTACCTACAAATATTTCGAAGTGAAAGAGTAAGCGGGACGGCTGAGGCTGAGCAGCTGAGGCGAGAGCGAGACGGAGCGAGCACAACAGGAGCAGGAGCAGAAGGAGCAGGAGCAGGAGCAACCAGCATCAGCAGAAGTCACAATTTCAAAATGGAAACTTAAGAATAATATTAAACAAAAGAAAGAAGAGAAAGCGAGCGGAAGGGAAGGAGAGAAATGATTTTTTTTTCGTCAAAAGGAGCGCAGTTCCAATAAGAGATTCAAAACAAAAGATAAAGAAAAGATAATGAAAAACAAAGCGAGCATAAGAAAGAGGAGAACGGAGAATCGAGGGGTAGCAGGAGAAAGATGAATTCAATGAATGGTAATATATCTATATATTAAATTAAAGCAAGCAAGCAGAAGGCAAGAAAATATAAAGCAAGCAATTAAATTTAAGTATTTGAATGTTTAACAAACAGTAAACAGTAAACATCCTTTCTAGCTCTCTCTCTCACTCTCACTCTGTCTCTTTCTTTCTCACTCTCGTTCACTACTCTGTCCCCTCCCCCCCCCCCCCCCCCCCCCACACACACCCACACACACACACACACACGAAAAAGCAGTATTTGTTCACCACATTTGTTGTTCTTGTTGCAAAACCAAAACCAAACAAAGCAAAACAAAAACATAAAACTTAAAGCCAAAGAGGCAGGCGAATATCCGTGTCATGACAACAAGAAAACAATTACAAACACTCTAACACTCACACACCCACACAGAGGAGGCAAAGAGGGAGCAGGAGGAGGAGAAGGAGAAGGAGAAGAAAGAGAAGAGCAGAGGCCGAAGCAGAAGCAAAGCAAACGCAAAACAAAAGATATTCCTAGTAAATAAATTGTCAACACACGCATTCTCACACAGACTCACTCATAGAAACATACACACCCACACACACACACACACACACACACACACACAGATGCATTGATGGCTGCTTCGTAGCATACTTTTGAGCGTTGCAACGGGAAATTCTTACCGAAAACTTACGCATAGGATTAGGAATCGCGCTGAGAAAGCTGAAAGCAAAGCAAAGCACACGATACACACACTCACACACACACTTTCACACACACACTCACACACACACATGTGAACCTAAGAGCTACCTACGCGTACTAATCTCTATATGAACGTGCATATATGCATATATGTATATGTATAACTCTCTCTCTCTAAACCACACACACACACACACCCAAACCCACACACACACACAAGCTATATATATAAATGTGGCATCCAAAGGCATACGCAAAAAGTAAAGTAAAAGCAAAACCAAAACCCAACAAATTATATATACACATATATATATGTATACATATATATATACAATATATTTAAAGCAAAGCAAAAAGAAATGTCCATAAATGTATTTATGTATCTATACACGAGCAAAACAAACACAACCCGCGAATAGAAAGCAAAGCAAGCAAACGCAAAGCAAACGCAAAGCAAACGCAAAGCAAAAGCAAACGCAGAGGCCGGCTTGCTAGCGGGAAGAATTAACTTACAAGTAATATATATATATATATACGAAATCAGCTACGTAACAGAAACAATGCAAAACGCAAAGCTAATTGCAGACAGAAACCAAAAATGAGAAACCAAAAACAAAACCAGAAGCAAAACCAAAAGCGAACAACTTTTAGAACTTTTTCTGCATATTTTGTGTGTAAGTCGGTGGCAAAACGTTTTTTCTCCTTTTTTATGTTACATGTTTCACTCAAAGGCCAGCACAAAACACAGATACACCCACACCCACACCCACACCAACACCAACACCCACACTTAGCGGAAGCGGAGCCCTTGAGCGGTTCTTGCATTTCATATCAAAAGTTCGCTGCAATCGAACTGTTTGCATAATTGCCCTAGAGCCAAGCCGATCGATAAGAGTCGGACGCAGATTCGAATCGAATCGAATCAAATCGAACTGAATCGATTCGCATCGAATCGAAACGAACCGAACAGAGGGAGGAAGAAACCCGGCACCACCTAGAGTGGAGCCCGCCAAGATAAACCGCTGCGGAACGGCTAGTTTCATTTCTCAGCTCGATTGCTTGGCAAATATTTGGCCCGCTTTGTTCGAGCAGCGAGATACTGTTACTCAATCGAGCCAAATAATCGAAAATAATCGATCGGGCAGGCAGGCAGGCGACGATCGGATGCCCTTCTGGTCCGACTTTGGGCGCCCAGAGATTGAAGCTCGTCCTGGAGCTGCGGTGCGACCAGGAGCCAAGACTTGGAAGTTGAGCCATTAAAGGCCAGAAGAAATTGTGTGATTCGAGAGTTCAATCGGAAATTGAGATCCTGAATGAGATTGATGTTGAGAATAAAGCCACAATGTTAACTGCGATTAAAGCTAAGAAACTGAGATTGAAACCGAAACTGCCGATTGAAGCATTATACTCGTATATGATTGAAAGGAACATTCGGCTTAGAGTAGGAATTCAAATGCAATTCGAACTCGAGATTGCCACCAAAATTGAAGCTGGATGAAACTGAAAATGCAGCTGTAATTGCATTTAAGACAATTATTATAATTGCAATTGGAGATTCAATTGGAATAACAGTTAAAGCAATCGTTTTTTTGCAACTGCAAATGAATCGCAACAATTGCAGTTTCAAATAAATAAATCTTCTTCGACGGCCTTTTCAATTGAAACTTCAATAGCAATTACAATTTCAGTATTCAACACAATTACAGCTTCGAATTCAGTTCCTGAGAATTAATATTGGTGATGATATCCATTACGAATTGAAGTTGAATTCCTGCTTTAATTTGTCCACCAAATACTCAAATGATTCAATACAGTTTCAGTCTCAATTTCTCGATCTTGGCCTCAGTTTCAAGATTAGCTCCTGTTCCATGGCAAATCAGGGCTTAGATTCAATTTTGGGATTGAAAAATACTCGAGATATTCGGTGTACTCTTTATATCCATGAATGAGCTATGTATCTTCGACATTTTTTGAGGCAATCTCAAGGCGCTCCCGCCCAAAGACAACTGACACACACACACACACACACACATTATATAATGCTAAATGTATTACAACAAAAATATATATACATCTATATATATACATATATATATATATATATACAAACACATATATATTTCAACAGAAACAAAACAAACAAAATGGCAAATCAACTACACAAAAAAGTAAATAAGAAGAATCTAACTAGTCAAAGCTTGAATATTTTTTAATTTATTCATTAATACAACAAGAACAACAAGAAGAAAACAAGAAAAAGTATACATATATATATAAAACCAAAACCAAAAGCAAACAAAACAAAAAACAACAACAAAAAAGGAAAAAACAATTGATATTTACACTTAGTGAAGCAAAAAACAAAACCAAAAAACAAAAAAAGCGGAAAGTAAAAGCAAAAAAAAAACAAAACAAAAACGAAAATGAAAACCGAAAAAAAATGATGCAAATGTGTAAGAAATAAACCCCGTCCTGCATAAATAAAATTAAATAAAATAAATGAAAACGTAATGAATATCATATAACAAAAAAGATTTACACAAAGATTAAATGCAAACCAAAAAAAAAAAAAGGAATCCAGCAAAAGCGTGGAAGATCAACAAAAATTATAAATGAATCGCATGTGTTTTTGTCGTAGTCTCATCATTGAAAAACAAACAAAACCAAAACAAAAACCAAAAGAAAAACCAAAACAAAAACCAAAAAAAAACAAAAGTAAAAACACAAAACAAAGTAAGGTGTAACGAGAGAGAAAAAGCAGCAGTAAGGCGAAAATTTGTGTAATTCTTTCTTTGTCGAACTATGATTTTTGCATAACGGATGAAGGCCCTTCTCGCGGAGGAGAACTCAGTTGGAGAAACGTATAAGAAAATTTAAATATTAAATGTACTCAAAGACAATTGTAATTGCAACAATAATTGTACGCTATATATACTATTATTAATGTGGAAAAGATTTCAGCATTCGTTGGCCATTGGCTCCCGATCTTCGATCTGCGATCCACGATCCACGATCCGCGATCTGCAATCCTCGATTCTCATCGTCGATCTGTCCCCGATCTCTCTATATTCGGATCGTTTTTGGATCGGGCATACTTATATCCCACACCGGATGGGAGGAGTAGGAGTGGGATGGGCTGGGATGGGATAGGATGGGATGGCCCTGCTCTCGGGCCAATGGCAGCCAGGAAAATTGTAAAATGTTTCACACAAAAACTCAAAAATGATGGAAAACCAAACGTAAAACATAAGAATGCAAAGGAAACAAACAACAACCACAACAACAACAACAACAACAACCAAACAACAAGAAAGAAACCCAAAAACAATTTTCAATGTATAATCATATAATTTGATTTTGAATTTTTGTGTTCTTTTTCGAAATATTTTGCATAAATAAATAAAAATAACAGAAAAACAACCATCACCCCGAATGAATCATTATTCCGAAGGCGTTGCGGTGGGTGCTTCTGGCAGGGATCGGGTGGTGCGAGGCGGTGGGGCAGGTCCAGATAACCTCAAGATTACCATGATTTATTTCACCGAACTCGCGGCAGACCCGCGGGTCATATATTTCATCGATAATTCGCTGATCTTGATCGATGATCCCCCCGCCAGGTCTTGGATTCCTTCGGATTAGCTGAAACCATTAAAACTAGTTGATTGCGAATCCACATTTTTCCACTGCCGGTAGTCATAAAATGCAAGAACACAATGGTGATTGTAACAAAAGGGTTATATATTAAACGTGTGCATCCTGAAATCGGTAATTAAAATTTTACACCTAAATATAAATGGAAGTTAGATCGCGATTTCATAAATATATCTTCATAAAACCTGATTCTAATTAAAATAAAGTTGAGCCAGTTTGGCAGAACACTTCCCCCAACCCCCATTTGATTTTCAACATTAAAAATTAACCATCATTAAGTTATTGCTGGGCCAACTTTTAAGTGGTGTGCCTGGTAAGCTCCCAAATCCCCTCGAAGATAGCCACAGCCCTGTTCTTGGAATGCCACAAAGTCTGACCCGCCGGCTGGAGGACAGAAAGCCAGAGGGACGGATCCAAGGAAGACCGGGAGGCCAGAGGGACATTTATTTCGAGGGGGTTCGAATTCTAAGCCACATAGATACACACGCACACACTCGCAGGCCAACAGTGCCGCACTCATTATGAGTTCCAACTTCGAGTGCGCCAACAAGCCTTTACAATAAATCACTTGAAAAGGTATACGTGAAATCAATGTAAAGCACTTCAGTCTATCAAGTGTCCGGAGCATGAAAATTGACGTACATTTTGATATATGGGCGAGTGCTGCTTCAGCTTCTGCTTCTAACTTGGATTGTGGGTTTGGGTTTGGGTTTGTGTTCGGTGTTCTATGTTGTGGGTTGTGGTTTCTGGAGCACTCGTTTGATCGATGTGTAACTCCGTAATGTGGAGCACGGACCAGCGGACAGATAGTGATCTGTTCGAAATAGCCGGAGACGGAGACGGAGCCGGAGACGGAGTCGAGTGCCGGGGCTTTGTTTTCGCCTTGTGTTCATTGTGAAACTTTCCAAAGTGCATTCTGCATTCGGAATCTGAAGTGTCTGCTCCACAAGTGGCAACTGTCCGCAGTTCGCCGTCCGTTGTCCGCTGTCCGCTGAACATGACAAATGACAAACAGCACAGACAATTGCGCCCTTCCATCGGAACAATGTTACACGCTCGCAGATACGGATACCCGGCTATGTAGATACAGATAGAGCGACAGATAGAACAACAGACAACTTTGAAATGCACTTGAGCGTATTGGGAACTCGAGAGCATGTGTTTGTTTTTGTTTTTTTTGCTTTTGTTTTTGTTTATTTATTTTTGTTGTTTAGCCAACACTTGAGCGGACATTCCCGAAAGTTCTGCACTAATTTCCCTGTTTTGCACTTAAGCCTCAATCGAACAGCAAAAGATTGGCAGGATTTCTTGAAATATTGCAACCTTGTTATTTTAGGAGTGATAAAGAATAGTAAATATGCAAAAATCGTTTTACAGTTTAATTGAATAACATAACAGCTAACTTTGTTGCTTCTTAAAAGTAAGAGTTTCTGTTCAGATTAAAACCCCCTCAAAGTGAATGGTTCATATCTCTCGGAGATCTACAGTGCCACTTCCACAACCGACAATTAAGGTTGTCATCCGTGCCTGTGACAAGATGTCAGCTCCCTGGCTCAGATACAGATACAGATACAGAGATCCCTGCCTCTCCGGAGACAGTAGACAAGGCAAGGAATAGAGCAGGGGGCGGTCTCCGAGTGAGATAAGGGCATAAACAAAATGCTCGGGGGCCAACCACCGAGTGGGTGCGAGCGGGACGGATAGCAGGGCGGTGCCTGGTGCCCCACCTGGGTGGGTCGGTGGCTCCAGTGGTTGTGGAGCTAGCTCTGATAAGGGGCAAACGGTAGCGCTCTCGCCTCCGATAAGAATCGAAACTGGGTCCGAATGGAAGCCAAACACAACATACTGCTATAACATTAGAGAGCGGGCCAGAGGCGCATTCAAATCGGATTGATTAGCCGGGGACAGCATATTTCTATATATGAACAGGGGGGCTGTAATTCCGGGGAGCGGGATCCAGAGCCAGAAGCAGAAGCAGAAACAGAACCTCCAGTACCAGCACCTCCTCGTATGTAGGTTGTGTTTCCATCGTGTCCGCACTATCACTGCTGCCATATCGCCCCTGATATCGCCTCCGACCCATGTGCAAACAAAACAAAGGCGAAAAGTAAAACAGAATACCCGTACACGGGAGTTTTATGGCCCAACTCCCGATCGAGCAGCGATATTGTTTGTCAATAAACATACGCGCCACATAATCACCCGTAATAATAATAATATCGCCGGGACTTGATATTATTATTATTTTACGATTTTACGATGCGGCTTGAACCGGGAGTTGGTAGCCCACCATTAACCAACCAACCAACCAACAACACCTTGGTCCCGGGGCTACCGAAACATCTGAGCTGAAGTGGCGGTCTTACCACAGCCCATTAAGATATTTATCGTCGATGGCACTCGACAAATTTATTCACTTCCATTCACCGCTGATGGATCGATGGATCGCTGGATCGATGGATCGGTGGATGGATGGCCTGGAT
This sequence comes from Drosophila setifemur, assembly GCA_021224005.1. Classification (NCBI taxonomy): domain Eukaryota; kingdom Metazoa; phylum Arthropoda; class Insecta; order Diptera; family Drosophilidae; genus Drosophila; species Drosophila setifemur. The sequence continues at coordinate 12,333,789 of JAJJHY010001290.1, forward strand.
CGATGGGTGGTTCCGCAATGTCTAGAGGATAGACAACCTTCGGGAGTGGCTTCTTCGGGGAATCTTTTGGGGGGTTCAAGGATCACTGCACCTCACAGAGAAAACAATAAATAAATAATATTGTTATTGTTAGTGACTTACAATATGGGATTTATTTAAAAACAAAATTAATAAATAACCTGGGAGAAATTGGTATATTTTTTAAAAAGAGTACTAAATGTATTTTAAATTCACTCAAACTTGTTTTTAATACTTTTTTAAGGGATTCCGCGGGAACTTTAGAAGTACACGGTTTGGATTACTAGTACTAGTGTTACTTTAGTATGTACTTTTTACTCAAATTAATGTTAATTACATCTACTGATCATTTTTCACCACTGTGCCTGCAGTTTAAGAGCTCAAATCGCTTGAACCAGAGTAAAAAACAAGAAAGGAAGGCTAGCTTCGGTACCCGAAGCTTAGAATACCCTTGCAGACCAGTTGCCTTTAAACTGTTCGATCGATTGTATGGCAGCTATAGGATATAGTGATCCGATCTTTGGTTTTTAATTTTCTAAAACGGCATTAATGTCTATGAAAACTGCATTTCTCAAGAATGAATTAATTGTATTGAAAAACACCAGAGTTATGCTCAATGACCCATTTTCTCCTATCGTTCCTATGGCAGCTATAGGATATAGTGGTCCGATTTAGATAAAACTTTCAAGATATATTAAAATTGCTATTAAATAGAGTTTACCAAGAAATAAATAAAATATCTTTAAAAATGACGAAATTTTGGGATTTTTTCCCAATCGTTCCTATGGCAGCTATGTGATGTAGTGTTCCGGTTCCGGCCGTTCCGACTTATATACTAACTGCAACAGATTGAAGGGTCGGTGCAAAGTTTCAGCCCGATAGCTTTAAAACTGAGGGACTAGTTTACATAGCAACCGACAGACGGACAGACGGACAGACAGACGGACAGACGGACAGACGGACAGACGGACATGGCTAGATCGACTTGGCTGGTGATGCTGATCAAGAATATATATACTTTATAGGGTCGGAAATGTCTCCTTCACTGCGTTACAAACTTCTGGTCAAAATTATAATACCCTCTGCAAGGGTATAAAAAGGCCACAAGAACAAATATAAGCGAAAAGCCCGATTTGGGGCGTTGCGAGTATCTCCCTGGGCGGTAGAATATATCTCCCTCAACACCATATATACACATATATATGGGGCAGCGATAACTGCAGTGCTCCAATACCACTACCACTACCAATACCACTACCAATACAAACACCAATATGCGTTACAGACACCTTTGGCTTTATCGATATTCTTGTGTACACTTATTGATATTTGTTTAACTCGGCTGCCCGGCCGCGTCGCTCTGTTTTGTTTAATACCTATTTGACTTTAATAAGTGATTGTTGCACCGTTTAAAGAGTCAGTCGTTGCGCCACTCCATCCCCTTCAGAGCTTCTGGTGGTTCCAAGTCTCACGTCCCAGGTCCCAGATCCCAGATCCCAGGTTCCCGCTTCCAGATTGGAGGTCCCAGGCATAACCATTGCCCTCCATTGGCAGTACGCCAGTGGGCACCTTTCGACGCGGAGTCGCTGCAAGCACCGATCGCTGATATATACATGTACCATATATATATATACATATATATTTCGCTGATACCGATACGGGGCTAGTGCTGGAGCGAGAAGGCTGCGGTGCGCGAGCGAGATAGCTCTCTATTTCGCGGAGAGATTGTTTTAGCCATCGACGTTTTTATGGCTTATTGAAATCGGCAACGGCAGTCAAAAAGCGCGCGCCACGCCTAACACTCACAACTCCCGATTCGTTCCGATCCGTTTCGATCCGATCCGATCCGTATCCGTATCTGTATCCCCAGAAACCCGCCTTCAGAAAGCTGCAGAAAATGTAGCTCTTGATCGATCGAGTGCAGTTGATATACCATAGTTGACTAACCATAATAATAATAAATAATAAATCACGCCTAATTGCTGTTTACACAAATTATAAAGTGATCGCGCATTAAAAACCCATTGCAAGTGCAAATAATTCCCTCGACAAATAGTTCATTAAATAATTCATTAAATGTGAACCAATCAACAACCAACAACCAACAACTACAACCAACAACTACAACCAACAACCTACAACCATAACCCACCGCCCAATTAATTGTCATTACTTCGGCGCGTTTTATTTTTTTTGCTGTTACCGCTTTTCCGACTCCCGGTTCCTGGCTCCTGATTTTCCCCGATTTTCCGCACGCGAGAGCCTTAATTATGAGCAATTATAATCCGAATTGCGGTTACTTCGAGGATTGCAGCTACTACACGAACAACGTGTACCAACAGGATTATTGCATGCAGCCGGATTACGAGTACAACAAGCATGTCTACGAGTAAGTACAGCCCGGATTCGGGAATCACAACTAGGATTCACAATTTGGAATCATAAAATCACAACTGCCATATTCCGAGTTCCGTATTCCGACGGTGAAATGGGAGGAAGTCAGCCGAGCGAAAAAAAGGGAAAAGTCCAGGGGAACCAATTTGGTTGAATCTTAGGAAACGAGAATTGGAGGAATTTGTTGAACATATTTATAGATCGAAGAGGAAAAGAAGTAATGGGTTGAAATCTTGCTGATATAACCAATCAATAATTTATGAAGAGGAAATCAGTCGGTACATACGTCATTAATATAAAACAATTCTATTTTTTGTCGCCTCGAGTATAAATGGAATTGTGTGAGAAGTGGCTTCTCGAAGAAAGAGATTTACCCTGAGAGCCATTAAAGTCTCCACCGAGATCACTCGAAGAACATTCATTCATTCATTGATTGACCTGTTATCAGTCAACGGATCATAGAGCGAACTTTTTTTTGGGGGGCCTCAAGTACATGAATCTGTCAGCTACAATCTTTCATTCACAATCATCGAAATTCAATGGCAGCATGAGTGTGCGAAATCCATTCGGAGGGGAGTGAATTACATATTGGGAAGTGATCAATATATCAAGTGATTTATAAACTCAACTTGAATTCAGTTATCGGAGAAATACCTATAGAATAATTGTAGTCTGCGGAGCATTCCCCATTTTTTGGGTTTGCACCCATAGAATCCCTAAAAAACATCAACGATCCGTAACTAAATTGTTCGTTCTGGGCAAATCGTTCAGAACGGTCAGGTACACGCACCTGCGAATCGAAGAAGAGGACTCCCTCCTGGCTGTGTGGGATGTGTCACAATATTTTTCCTGGAAATCGATGAGGCAATTAAAAACAATTTGATTTAAAATCAGCTAAGAAAACAGAGACCGGGCTAAGCAAACACCGAGCCGGATCAACGCAGAGCGTATTAACATTTAATGGCATAACATAATGAAATTGTATTGGCTACCGAACCGGATCGAAACGGAGTGAAATCTGGCAGGATCCTGCCTACTGCCGGCTAAGTCCCTGATTTTCGCACACTCCTAAGCCAATGTTACGGCATTGTGACTGACGGATCCATCATTCTCCGCCGGACGACACTTTTCCGACTGACTACGGACCGTAAGCCGAGGCAAAAAGGTGTCACATGTGACCAGCACCAGAACCAAGACCAAACCAAACCAAACCAAACCGAGCTGAAATGAAATGAAATGCAGCAAACCAAGCCCGAGCTCAACAATGCGCATTATTTCCACTTTGTCACCTTTCCTGCACTGCGGCGGGGTTTTTGAAAAACCAAAACACATGTTTAGTGAAATCGCCTGGAAAATCACACAAACAGCACAGAACAGCACAGAACAGGGAGAAAGGTGAAAGGAGAGAGAGGAGAGGAGAAAGTAAGAGGGCAAGACTGCGACTGCACTGCGACAGGCAAAATTTGGGTTTAATTGGGTTTGTCCATAATCGTTGCATCGAACCCTCGGATAATCCGGGATAATGCTGTTTGCCAAATAAAACCAATTCCATTTATTTGCGCTTTATGTCATGTATTCGGTTAGGCCCTGGATGCTCGGATACTCATATTCATTGATGGATCTGCTCGGCCAGTTCGACATTGTCCCGACACTCCCGATCTCGGAAATTCCCAGCTCTCGTCCCGTTGTTGCAGTTGTTGCTCCCATATGGCAGGTTGGCAGGCTGGCAGGTTGGCAGGGAATCCCTAGGCCAACTCCGGGGGAGTGGGCCTGGGATTGGGAGTGGAATCGGGATTGGGAGTGGGAAACTTGAAGGACAACACGCCACACTTGTCTCCGAGCCCGGCCCTGAAATATGAAGTTCGAAAAAATAATTTCATTTGAACGCAGCAGTCAGTCGGTCGGTCCCCAACGCAGTCACTCAAGTTGAACGTACTCCAGAGGCCCAGCAAAAAGATACAAAATATGTGGAAAAAAGTGGAAGAGACCGACAAGAACGAGAGACCATCAAAAAAGTCGAAAGCTTCAAATGCCTGGGAATGTGTGCACATGTCGGAGCGATGAGCCAGGAAGTAAACAAAGCCCGAACCCGCAGGAAAAAATGTTTAACTCTCGCAGGTTGCGCCTATCCGAACAGGGAGTTCTCTACTCTACCCCACACAAGAACTATTTATTTATTTAATTATTATTTATGCTCTTACCAATGCTTAATCTATACGAAAATTAAGGCTGTTATTTTTTGAAATCTTTGCTTGTAGCTCATTCCGAAAGTCGCATATGCCGCAGGAGTTCCTCCAAATGCGTTCAATTTGCGACCCTCACTTTGCGATAATTTGTATTTATGTTTCTTTTGCATTTTTTTCGATTTGTGCTCCCTAAATATTAATGTCAAGTCCTGGCTGGGTAACAGGGTTGTCAGACCATTAAACAAGGTGTTATGTATATCTAACGTACTGATAGATACGTTGCGAAGCTATGAAAATTAAAGAAAAATACTTGCTAGCTAAAATAGTTGTTTGGTAGTTCAAGAATAGTAGTAGGGATTATAGACTAAAGTTATGGAACACTTATCAATATCATCAGCAAGATGTAATGTATCTTTTACTAACCTCCTAGAAGATAGATATTTGATACATGTGTAGTAAATATAATAGAAATACTTGTAAACAAAAATAGTTTAATAGAGTTAAAGCCGTAAATTCCCGAGCACTTAGTTTAATCTAATATTTCCCTTGTTTAGGTAAACTTTACATAATTTTACTATAATTTTTCGGGACGCTTGACAACTCTGGCTGGTTGGCTGACTTCCATGTCTTTGCCCAGGAAACTGTCACCCGCCAAATAAAAGTATGGTTCTTGTTTTACCTTTTTTTTTTTGGTATGGGGCTGGCTTAAACGGCGCTGTCAAAGCGACGGCCACTTGCCAGGAAAGGGGGTGGAGCTGGTAGTTGGTAGTGGATAGTGGGAGAAAGTAGTGGGAGAAGGCAGTAGTGCCTGGCTCTGCATGTCAGCCCCATTGTCAGGAAATGGGGAATCCCTCTCGCAGAGGATAAGCAGAAAAACTACGGCCAGAAATTGATACATTTCACAATTCTGTTGCAGTTTCTTGGGAGTTTTGGGAGCTTTGGGAGCTTCGGGAGTTGGTTGGGAGACGCGTGACTTTGTGACATTTAATGCCAGTTTGTCAGCCGGTTTTGCATTTTGTTTTTCTGTTTCGGCTGTTGTCGAAGTGGGAAACGGCATTGCATGCCTCGGATGCCTTGCATGCCGCGGATGCGGATGCGAATGCGAAAAAAACACAATGAAATTTGCATCCGCGACAGGCCAATTCCCGATCCCCAGCCCCGTAACCCTTTTGATGGGCCTATAACGAAGCATGTGATTGCCTGAAGTGTCATGGAAGGCGAGGGATACAGGACAGGGGGGTCTCAAGTTCTTTTTGGCACATTTCGAACATCACACGAAATAGAAAATGGCCATTGAACGGATACTTGGATACTTGGGTACTGAGCTGTTAAAGGCACTAAAGAACTTCAGATTTTCATACACCAGAATATATATTTACACCTTGAAATGCTCAATTAAAGACCAGATCGAATTCTGCGAAATTTGTCATCAAACTATTTACCGACTTCAAAGGCGTTTAGAGAGCTTCCTCATTCCCCCCTCCGAGTTTCCAATGGGATCCGGATCCTGTCCCGATCGCAACAATGACCACCACAAATGGGCAAGGTGATGTTCGAAACGGAGTCAAAAAAAATTAAATTAGGAAACAAAACAATGCCGGACAAAGGGGGCAGGACGGGGAAATGGCTTTTACCATTCCGCACGCTGGGCCATTCATGAAAATATCGCAATTGAAGCTGGAATTGCCATGGCATTTGGAATAAATTGCAAATGTATCTCTCGGCGGCGGGCATCCAGCTGTGAAGGAAGTAGGAAGTGAGCGGAGGAAGTTCGAGCTGAACTCCGTTGACCAACTGAACTGGCCAAGAGAAAAACACAGTGGGACATGCAGTCAACTTGGTAAAAAAAAAACACAGAACAGAACAGAACAGAACAGAAAACGAACAGGAAAGGCCCGGAAAAGTCGGAAAACCCATTTGTCAAGTTACGGGCGCTACTCACGGATCCTCACAGCTGCACATACACAAATAACGATGCACCCATACAGAGACAGCTACAGATACAGATACAATGGCGGGATGCGTGCTGGCCTTTCATCCTTTTTTATTAGTCAATGAGCCAGTGAATGATCCAACCTCTCTGCTGAAGAGATACAAAATCCAGGAGGAGGAGGAGGGTTGAATGTAGGAAGCAATTTATCTCGATTGGTTTTTAGTGTTTTGCGTTCTTTGATTTGTTTCCCATTCATGTTTTTTTTTAGCCATAACTATGCTGATAATTTAATCTGATTTACGGAACTGCTAGATTATCTTGGAAATGATTTCATCTGCGTGTAAACTAACTTTAAATATTTATTACTACTTATTCATTTGCGTAATCGAATAATGCCCCTCCATTCCGTAATCAGAACGCACTCCTCCCCAAGTCCCAGGATCGTTAAATCGTTAATGATTTACTCTAAGCTGACTTAAGCCACTGATGGATTGCTTTTTGCACCCGAGACGGCGAGAGAAATCGACTTGGGATTGACTTCTAAATGCAAATCTCCGCCTCTCGATCATTAGGGATCTTTGGGATGTGCCACCCCAAAAGGAAACACAACAAATTCCAGCTGTATTTGCCCATTTACATTGGCATCTTAAAGATCCTTTCCGTTTCGTTTCGATTCGGGTGTGCATTTGACTTTTGTCCTGCATGGGCAACGCCTCCCTTACATCATATATTTTGTCACAGAACAAACAAATTGCAGGGCATCAATAACGCATCTAGCAGATACGAGATACAAGATACAAGATCACGCCAGCACAACTGACCAGAGGACAAAGCCCAAGAAGATCAATCGGATGAGGATGAGGGGAGGGTTGAGGTATATCCTCTATATATATACACACCTAGGTGAACGAGCTATTTCCGCCCATTCGGAGTTTTTCAAAACTCAGTTTTTGTGGACTATTAAATACATTTTTTTGTTTTTTGTGTAAATCACTTCCGCGCATCGAATCGGGGACCCGAAATTGTCATGGCCGTCAATTGAAAACACGAGCGGGCCAAGAACTGAAGATACTTTCTACACCTGCAAAAATATTATTACAGATTTCTGGGTACTTTTATTAAAGGATTGAAGGCTCTCTTAATGCTTTTGCTCTTAAAGTTGAAATATTATATATTAATATTAAATGAAGTAATATTTCTTCATACTCATTGTTGTTGTAGTAATGTTAGTAAAACTTTCACAAAGCCCGGGGGAAGGGAACTTAAATTTGTTAAATCAAATTATTTTTCTCCATGCTTCTTCAGGAGAGCACATATCCTCTATATTCAGAACAAGTAGGCAAGGGGGGAGGGGGCTAGAGCTACAGCTAGAGCTAGAGCTAGAGCTAGAACTAGGGCTAGAGAGAGGGTCAAAGGGGAATAAAAGGCAGAACCGGAAGGTAAATTAAAATGGATGACAATGGGATGAGCGTGAAGAGAGGGGCTGCAGCCAAACGAGCATTGAATGAATGAATGAATGAGTGCGAGTGTGAGTGAGTGTGAGTGCGGGCTCGTATCTGTGTGAATGGATTCGAGAGGGCCTGCGTGTGCGTGTGTGTGTGTGCGTGGCACGCTGCTTGAGGCTGCTCGAGGCTGCTGCAACATGGCCGCCTAATTGTATCTGAGTTAAGCAAACACCTTTGGGCTCTGCCTCCGATAAACCCCGAAATGCCCCGTGTGCCTGTGTGATTTCGCACGCTTGGCGCGGCAAACGAGGCGTTTAATTGGGGTTGTTATACCCGGCATTTCCGAATCAAAGTCGGCCTCCTGGATTGCAATCCCGAGGATTGTCGCGCGGTTTCCGTGCGATTAACAAGGACAATCTGTGACATTCAACATATTTTATTGCATTCGAATGGGCCTTTCTGGCCTAGCTGGGCTGGGCGCATCCAAATGGGAATCAACTGCCTCCGTTAATTGTGTGTATCCGTCGGATACACGATGGTCTCGATTGCCGATGCGGCTGCGGATGCGATTGGGCCAGCGCATTGTCACACTTCAAATCGCATTGCAAAGGGGCCAGCTGCCTCTGGCTTTTATCTCGATACTCCAGTCGAGAGTCCTCGATGGCGACACGAGGACCTTGACATCTCGCGACCATCAATGGAGGTGGTTGCTGCGGTGGTGGAATATATGTAGAATTGGTTAATTTTTAACGCGATTTATTTACCTTAGTTTAGTGGGACAAGTTATTCTGAATAGTAGTAGTAGTTAGGGAAGAGCTAGTACGTTATTTACTCAAACAAATAATAACCAATAAAATTTTGAAATTCATATATTCCATGTTTTAATATCTACCATTAATGAACCTTAAGTTACCCAAGCAGATACAGAATATGAAATATATACCTTCCATATTTTCAATTTAAATTTCTGGGAAACAAATGCTTAGATTATTTTAATTGGACAAAACATGAATAAATAAAAATGCATTTGATTTGACAATACACATTTTTATGAACGACTTATGAAACTACGGATATCTGCTGTTTATTTTCGTTTTGACTGTCTGTCTTAAGGTCTTAAGGGAAGTTATAAAAACGAGCAGATTAGTTTTTGTACCTTTTTAATAAGCCCAATAACGCCATTCCATGTTCATGTTTTGTGCACCCCGATTTGTCAAAGGACATTCCCTTACAACCCTTTCGCCCATTGCTATGCAAATAGATTGGAAACTAATTCGGCAAAATAAAAATAAACTAATGGAATCCAAAAATCCCCGAAAACACAACGGGCCAAGGGGTCTGCAAGGACAATAAGGACGAGAGCGGCAATTGAAGTTGTCTCTACTTAGAGCCCAAATGGAAATAAACACAAACAAAGTAGTTTGAAGTGCGGAAAAAACGAGGCAGGAGCAGCAGCAGGAGCAGCAGCAGGAGCAGGAGCAGGAGCAAAATAAATAAATATACAAATGAAAGCGAGAACAATAAAAACAAACGAGTTTTGTGCGAGAATCGAATTGAATTCGTATGTAATTTGAATGCCAGCGCAGATACAGATACACATCCACATCCACATCCAAGAGATACTCGTGCACTGGTGCCGCTGTAGTTGTGGCTGCTACTCAAACTTCCTGCGGAAGCTAAGCTATAGCAACAATAAGAGTTTGTTATTGTTGCTGTTGGTGTTGCCTTTGCTGCTGGTGTTATTAAACGCAACATCATCATTAAGCCCATAACAATGGAAGACACACAGATACGGATGCGCGCACCAACACACACACACACGCACACACCCGCAGATTTGTATCTCCCAATGGAAAATGGGCGTGCGCACGCCAGGGAAATTTCTCTTGCCGGAAAAGTCCTGTGTAGGTACCGCTAGCGCACAAATTTCCCAAACATGCGCACCACCGCTTATGGCATATAGCCCTCTCTTTCGCTCACCCCTGCGATTGGTCGAGACGGCCATGACGCGCCCACTTGGCAGCGACGTCGACGGCGGCAGTGATAAAAAAAACAACAACAACAAAGCAACAACAGAGCAACAACAAAAGCGGAGCAATAAAAACAACAACAAACAACTCGCATTACAAGCGAATTTCCCCCTGCCCAGGCCCATTTCCACTTCCATTTCCATTTCCATTCTCATATATGGATTGATGGTGTGAACGTCATGAGCGACAATGGAGCCCTCTTTCGAGGAGGCGCAAGGTGGAGTAGGAGCAGGAGCAGGAGCAGGAGTAGGATATGTAAAGGACCCTTCTCCACAGCGCATATATAATGTATACGGATACATATATATATATATGTTTATGTTTATGTATATGTAAATGCGTCGGGGCCAATGTAACATTTTCCCTTTTTTTTCAATTGCTCCAGCAACGCCCCAGGATCCCGGGGAACTGCCATATCCCCAAGTTAGCTTAATGTTCGTGTTGATTATGTATTTCCCTATATTTTACTTGGGTGTGTCCTCAAACCCAGGGGGGAAGGAGCCATGTATTGGCATGTGAAGGATCTGAGCTAATCATGGGTTAGCTTATGAAATCGAAATTCAAATTGCACGAAGGACCTTTCCACATTGAAGCGGAAAGGCATCGACAACGTCGCAATTCCCATATACTCGCATGTATGGTATAAGGGCTCTACTTTAGCACCCAAGTGCTCCATAACAGATCCCTTGCACGCAAGGAACAGGATTCCGTGAATGTGTGTTAGGCACTCATTTTGCATGACTAAAAGTAGAACAATTGTGGAATGGAACTATGGTTATAGTACGAGAGCTAAAAGTAACTTTATCTGATTCATACAAATCAATAGTACATCTCTAAGATTTGTTAAATTTCGAGGGGAAACACAAACTGCCTATATATCGTATGAATTATCTTTTACCTATATATTAGTATTATCCTAATTCTGGATTACTTTAAAATCATTTATTGCCAGATTTGTTCTTTTCTAAATGGGAGTAAAACAATTTGCACAGCAACTATTTAAATACAAGCTTCCAATTAATATTATACACATATTTAATAAAATACTTGCAATGATATATATAATTATTATACATATATTACAAATAAACAAAGCAAACATAAATATTTAAAATAAATAGTTTTGAGGAGTAATTAAGTTTTATGAATGATTTAATGGAGGGCATTCCCTTCTTATTTCTGAACCTTGCTAATTGGAAAATTAAAAAATTAAAAATATATATAAAGAGGGATATTATATTATCGATATAATTTCAAGATGTATCTCCACATCATTCAGATGTGAGAGAGTATTCCTTGCTATCTCAATGGGACAATGGGCGATATCTCCTAGTGATAATATCGACCACATAAACACATGTCCTGGCGAAATAATAAACAAGTAAAGAAGAAGAAGAAGAATAAGAAGAGGAGAGAACCCCGGAAAACCCAACCCAAAGACCCAACCCAAAGGCAGTGGCAAGTAGTCCGGTTCAGAGCTGTAGAGCTGTAGAGCGCTGATAATGATAAATACAATATAATGACGGGGCGATTGTTGACAGCATCAAGTGCATGGGAGGGAGCGAGAGAATCTCTCTGGCCATGACAGCACAACAGAATCCCGGGACAGAGCAGCTCCGGATGAATGGCTGGGAGTGGTTCTTACCGATGACTATGGCACCATGGCACCATGGCACCAGGCACCAGGCACCATGGCACTGTGGGAGCTGAGCTGCCCCTGTACCTAGGGATGGGATGGATTTCCACGCACACACACACACACACAGATACTCTCGCACACTCGCAGATGCACTCACTCAGTTCTCAGGCTGCTGCTCAAGTGGCACTCTTCAGCGAGCGAGGGAGAAGGACTGCGGTGCGAGGGAGACGGTTGCTCGGGTGCTTGGGTGCATGTGGCAAGGACATGCCGCCATCTCGCTCTAGCGGCGAATGGTGGTTGTTCCAACGGTGGTTGAATGGGCCACTCACATTGTTGCCCGTATCCTTGTTGAAAAGGACATGAGAAGCCACTTAGCGCGCCCAACAAAGCCGAGAGTCTCTCCAGTATCCCTCTGTATGGGTGAGTGTGTGTGTGTGTGTGTATGTATCTGTGTTATATACCAATGGCAGAGGGATGCAGATGCAGCACATACACTTACTGTGTGTGTGTGTGTGTGTGTGTGTGTGTGTGGTTTCTGGTACTTTTCTGCCGTTGGCTGTTGCCCGACTTGGACTCGTGTCGAGTTCTTGATGCCTCGTTAGTTGTTGATGACACTTCAGTTTGGAATGTTTAGAGTGCGCTCCGATCCGCGGTGAAACGAACGAACCAACGCGAACTATGTCCACTATCTGAACTAAGAACTTGTAACTCCAAGGATACCAGGGAAACCACTCCTTATACTCCTTATACTCATCCTCATACTATCAAGTGCTTGACCATCGAGTGTTGCGGTTCATCCGAAAAGATACACATTTTTTGTTGGCGTGATTGAAACGAATTTTTGAGCTCGAAAACAAGGCCAGAACAAGGCTCCAAAGTGGCGGAGAAACGCAAAAGTCCGCCCACGCCGCCGCCCGCGCCGCAGCGTCGCAAGTCCAACGGATCGGGATCGGGATCGGGATTGGGATCGGGCTCCTCCCGTCCGGCCTCCCCCCTGAACAGAGAGATGACCACCAGCAACAGCTCCAGCTCCGGCTCCCTGGAGAGGACGCCCTCCAAGCGGGAGCGGGAGAGGGAACGGGAGCGGGACAATAGCAGTGGCCTGGGAAGCGCCGGAAGTTTGCCCGCCTCGCCACAAAGCGCGATTACCGTTAGTCCCGCCTCACCCAACACGCCCAAGCGGCCATTACGGACCTCCACGCCATCCATGGAACGGGAGAAGGAGCGGGAACGGGAACGAGAGCGGGAAAGGGAGCGGGAAAGGGAACGGGAACGGGAGAAGGAGCGAGAACGAGAACGGGAACGGGATCGGGAGGACCGGGATCGCTCGGCCAAGATCTTCAGCACTGCCAGCACCACCGTGCCCACGCACACCCACTCCTCCGCCTCCGGACTGGCGCCGGAGCAGTTACGCATCCCGACGGGCGCTGCTGCCTTCAGTGGGTTCCCCGGATTGCATGGTCATAGCCTGAGCAGTCTGATGGTGCCATCGTCGGCCGCAGTGGCGGCCGCCGCAGCTGCCCCCTTCCTGCCCTGGTCGCCCATCCTGCTGCCGCCCTGGAGCCACGCCCTCCTGCCAGCCGCCTTCTATCCGGCAGCCCTGCGAAACGCTCTACCCGGGTAAGCACTTGGATTTGGATTGGGATTGGGAGTTGGGTGCGGGCTTGGGTTTGGGTGGGAAAGTTTGATGTCGGGGATTGGTTTAGTTTGTGTATGAGAATCCAATTTAGCTTGGGATACAAATGAATCTCAAGGATCGGTAAATTAAGTATAGAAAAAAGTATCTTCAGGATATCAATAAAATCGTATGTAAAATAAGTTTGGTTCGAAAAAAAGTTTTAATAGAAATTGGGAGAGAATTAATTACAAATATAAATTCAGAATAGAAAAAATATTAATTATAAAATTGGAAAATCTAAAAGTTAATATGGCGGTAATTAATAATCACGAAATACAAATATTAATTTAGGAAAATGTAGGTACCTAAAACTAAAACTAAATATCAAATATAAGAAAAACTTCAAAGAAGTTCATGGAAGAATCTTAAATCTTAAAGGAATCAATGGAAAAATAAACAACTTTCCTTCCTTCAAAACCTTAAAGAGCGGGTCCTCAGGGTTACTAAGCTGCCCTTGGCCCTCGCCTAAGCTCGACTCAAGACGAGAAGTCCAAATGGAAAATCACACCCCTGCAAGCCCCTGGCTCCGTATTAGATTTAGTAGCAGACCCGATCTCGATCTCTAATCGACTTGGCCGGCTAATCCCGACTGGAGGCCACTTGCCAAATTAACCAAATCCCGCAGATACAAATGCAAAGACACAGATAGCAGCTAGCAGATACGGAATGCGTAATTCCCCCGCTTGTGATCTGGCAAGTACTCAAGGTCCTTTATTGGCGATTGGGAAATTCTGCGGTCCGGTCCTGGCCTGGCTTAGAAATCCCCGAGCCGAGTGGCCGAGTGGCAGGGAAACCCCCATGGGCGGAACATGTGTGCACCAGACCCGGACTCGGAGTCCCGCGAACAAGGCAGAGAGATCCTGGCGTCACACTGTCTGCCGTCACGAGAAGGGAATTCCGCACAGGACAACGGGGAATGCCCGTCTTGCATCTCTGTCTCCTCTGTTTTCTGGCGTGGGAATTTCGCGACTGGGAAAACTGGAAAAACTCGAGGTGGAAAACCCGGAAGCGGCAGCGCTCTGTGGCAGGCGAACTTGCGCCAACATGTGGCAGGTTTGCGACCTGTTTCGACCCGAAACCGAGCCTCGTAATTGAGCCCGAGCAGGTAGCCCGCATCCTCGCAGGATTTGCGTTTAATTGTTGATGGTATTAGTGGAAAATCAAATTCGGGATCGATCGCCTGCCAGGTCCGACCTCGGACTAGGTGTCAATAATCCAGCGATTTGCATGCACTTAATCAAAGTTAATTCCGGTGGCTGGTGGAGGTTCGGAGCGGGTTTGCAACTCCTAGGATCAGTGCAAAGTATCTGTCCCTGTCCCCCTTCCCCTTTCCCTTCTCCGATGGGCATGTGCGAAAATCTCGGGGAAAATCTGTGAAAGTCAGAGCGCGGCAGGTAGCACAGGTAGCTCATAAAGATCGCCGGTTCGGAGCGGTGTCTTTAGCCTCTGGCCTCTGGCCAGAATCCTTTGTTGCACCTTCCGGCCATTCATAAGATCGACACCGGATGTAGCTGCAACTGCAATGAGTTCCAGCTCTCAGCTCTCCCGTGATGACAATTGAGCCTCGGGGCATTCAAATCTCTGGGAGATCATGTGGAACATCTTCCAAGCCATTAATCACCTCACAATTAATAATTTATTTGGGAGATCACAGATCTCAGGAAGCATTTCCTCCATATTCCATGCACCTGCAGCTCAAACATAATAATCAGACAATTGTAATTAATATATCTTGATATTTTACAAAATAGTTATCTCCTACCCACAAATCGAACTCATTTTAAAAAGTATCTTCAACTTAGAAGTGCAATAAATCAGTAATTATTTGCAACGAAATCATACAAATTAGATACTAAGATATATAATTTAATAAAAATTAAACCTTTTTTACCCTACAATCTAATTAATTTGCATTGATTTATTTGGTTGTAGAATCGTAACTTTTTTTGTATCCTTGACTTTGACATCAAACTGATTTTTCCTGTATTGCCTTACAGCTTGTTCGATGCCAAGGTTCCATCGTCGCAGCGCTCCGGCTTCCACATATCGGACATCCTGAACCTGGAGGGCTCCGAGCTGAAGAACGCCGCTGCAGCAGCCGCCGCAGCTGCGCACCACAGCAGCGATCTGAGCCACCAGGCGGCGTCGGAGGCAGCCACCAACGGACATGGGCAGGGGACGCATGCCACGCCCTCCTCGCTAGCCTCGCCCACGCCCACCGCCGGCGGGGGATCGGTGGGGGAGGAGCATCCGGCTCCTGGCAATGCTCCGGCGGAGCACCACACCACCGAGCACCACGCCCAGCCGTCCCAGCATCCGCACCACCAGCAGCAGCAACAGCAGCAGCAGCACCACCTCCTCCAGCAGCACCACCACCAGCAGGCGGGGGCCACGCTCCCCTTGTCGCACCACCACCACCACCAGGCCGGAGAGGCGAGCCACGCCCACGCCCAGGCGAATGCCGCCGCCGCCCACCTGCTGGCCAGCCACAATGCTGCAGCAGCTGCCGCCGCAGCCGCCGGCCAGTACCTGCCCAACCTGCCCAATCTGCCAAAGAACTTCGCGGGGAGTTTCGGGGACGAGATGTCCTCCTACCACCACATGGCCCAGACGATGCTCCAGCACTCGGGTCGGAGTGCGTGGATCAAGGAGAACGAGCTGTACGGTAAGTTGAGCAACCCCCAAAGATATATACTAGTAAGATCAGTGGGAATGAATGTAGTAAAAAGTATATCTAAATATGACAGATATTTATTTAAATATTTATAATTTTTAAAGCTACCCAATAGATACAAATCAATGATTTTTTGAATTAATTAATAGTTTTAAATTTATTGCCAAAGAGTTTTAGCTTATCCCGTCTATTTAAAGGTGTTTTTGATATTTTTGTTGGACAAAGTTGTAATTAATTAGAAATCAATTGAAATAGTCTAGGAAGTAACCCCTTAGATCCTTCGTGACTCCTTTAACCCCTGTTAGAGTGGCTCTCTGACAATATTGTTCCATAATTGGAAGTCAGGCCTTCGCTCACCCGGTCAGTTGAGCGAGGAGGCAGCTGTGTTTGCACAGCCCAAGGATTCACGGTTCCCGATGCAGGATTCAGCATTCGGCATTCAGGTGGTGATCCTGGCCCACACCCCGGCATTTCTGTTTTTGTTTTCCATTTTTTATTTCCACCCATTCATTGGCAGTTAGCTCTGTATCGAAATGGGTCTATAACTTATTTTTTATCGAGGTCTGCGAGGACTTCCCCTATATACGAGCACGAGGACGAGTAATCTTGACTAATAGTTTGTGTGCGCTTCACACTTGAGGATTAGCCCTGTCGTTGTCCTCCGTATCCTCCGTATCCCTCGTCCTCCGCCCGTCCGTTCGATCGCACCTTGTTGTTGCGGCCCAAACATTTTCGTCCTGGAAATTTATGGCACGCACTTCCGCCTCGTCTCGTCCTTTAGTCCTTTTTGTTTAGCTACAAATAATAATTGCTGCCCGCTTGCCGTTTTTTTCTCCTCTTCCTTTTTTTTTTTTAGTTTTTTTTTTTGGTGTTTGCTGTCTGCTCATTTTTTGTGCATTTTCTTTTTTTTGAGAATTTTCACAGCTGTGAAGGAGTCGAGGAGGAGTCGTTTTGATTATATTAAGTTATTAATTTGTTGAGTTGTCATGGTGAACGGTGGACGGCGGAGGGCGGAGGAGTGTGGGTGCGGAACAGGAACTGAGGGCTAATGGATGAGCATTAGGTTCTCCAACCGGTGACGTGACGGTTTCTTTTTTTGTTTAGTCAATCGGTCACTGAGAGAATAGTTCTGGGAATAAAATTCAAATCTGCGGTATGAAATATATTGAACAATACCTGAATATCATTTACAACCATCTGCATTGTTCTGGCTATGCTGTGGCTTGTCCGATCCCGCCCCCCGAACATTATCCCGATTCTAGTTCCGATCCTGCCACGCCCGCCAATAAATCACTGCTATATATATATACATATACATATATGTGTACTATATACAAAATGTCTCCCTCTACTGAACCGGAAGAGCCCGACTGCCATTGAGGTGTTTGAGGTTTGGCTTTTGTGTCGCCTTTTCATTAGCATTGGCATTCCTTGTTGCTGCTCCGACGGAGGTCGAAGGTCAGCAGTCAGCAGTCAGTCGTTCGGTGTTCGGTGTTCGATCTCCCGCCGATGTGATCTGATCTGCCCAGGTAGACGACGGAATCCTCTCCTCTTCGCTCCTCTCTAATTGACGTTATTAGCCAGACCCATGTCGATTCTGCGGTGCGGGGTGTGTTCCTAGGGGTAGGGGTAGGGGTAGCTAGGTAGGGGTGAGTTGCTTGGGGGGTTGGTTTGACACCGTACGGATACTATATGTATACATCTGGCATTTGGCCACAGCCTCATGTCGCGCCTAATCCAATTTGCAGTTCGCATCCTGACTTCCCCCTGTCCAATTTCTGCCCGATCACTCCGATCGGGCATTCTACGGGGCGGGGGGCGAGGGGTAAGGGGTGTGTCATTGCATTAATTTATGGCCAAAAAAGGCAATTCAATTGCTGACAAATTCCCACCCAGCTCTCGCGTCCCTTTTGTCTCCTCCATTCCATACAAATGGTTGATATTTTTGGGCGCCTAAGTGAGCGGAATTGTGTTTGGTTTGGTCTATAGCTATAGCTATAGGAATCTCCAAAGGATTCATTGTTGTGTGCAGAGTAAATTATAGAATTGTCCATTGTTTAGTATTTTTTATTTACTCCTTATTACTCCTAGGGCCCAGGAGAGAATGGAATTTTAACAACGGGAATAGTGGCTTACTTCCAATCGTCAATCCATCTCTAATAAATATTCCCTTTTGCATCCTCCCATTACAGGCACCCAGCAGCCCGCCAGTCCGGATAGCACCTCCCCGGTGACCTCCGAGGTGTCCTACACCTACATCGGCTCCAACTGCCAGACCTCGCCCGCTCTCTCCGGGGATTACAAGTCCTACAGCCGATCCGCGGACAGCGATGCTCTGTCCGTGGGAGATGCACTCAATACTCTGCACGGGTCATCGAGTGCCCCAGGAGGAGGAGGAGGTGGCCCCTCCTCGGCCCACGCCCTGCACAACAACAACAACAACAATAGCACAAACAACAACAACAACAGCCTGAAACACGATGGCATCAATGGAGGAGCCAGCAGTGGTCATGACGACAGCCTCAACGAGGACGGCATCGAGGAGGACATCGACGACGTGGACGACGCCGACGGCAGTGGCGGCGGAGGAGCCCATGGAGGAGACGGCCTGCCCAACAAGAAGCGCAAGCGGCGGGTGCTCTTCACCAAGGCCCAGACATACGAGCTGGAGCGGAGATTCCGCCAGCAGCGCTACTTAAGTGCCCCGGAACGGGAACACCTGGCCAGCCTGATCCGGCTGACGCCCACCCAGGTGAAGATCTGGTTCCAGAACCACCGCTACAAGACGAAGCGGGCCCAGAACGAGAAGGGCTACGAGGGACATCCCGGCCTGCTCCACGGCCACGCCACCCATCCGCATCATCCCTCCGCCCTGCCCTCACCCCGCCGGGTGGCCGTCCCCGTGCTGGTGCGGAACGGCAAACCCTGCCTGGGCGACGGCTCCAAGCTGGGACCGGGGGACTGTGTCTCCTCGGCCACGGCCACGGCCATGCAGAATGCTGCCGCGGCCCACCACCTGGTCGCCCTGAACGGGGCTGCGGCCTACCAGCATGCGGCTGCCGCTGCCGCCGGACTCCATGCCCATGCCCATGCCCAGGCCCATGCCCACGCCCATGCCCACCAGCACGCCCATGCCCAGAGGGCCTGGTGGCCCTAATATTGTTAGAGATCGCCAAAGATCCGAAACCGGAGCCGGAGCTGGGGGCAATTGGTGCAATACACACACACCCACACACAACAATCCACAATCCAGAATCCATAGTCAACATTCAGCGAGGCGAGGGTCGAGGCCAAAGGGGAAGTCAACCTAAATCACCATTAGCTCGTAGATCCACATTCCTGTACATAGGCTAGCGGGGAGGACCCCCTAAAATATATAATCCCCAATCAACCCTAGCAGTAAGAGCCCCAAACTTAGTCAGGGGAGCAGCACTTCCTATGAATGGGAAACCAAAAACCAAACCAAACGCAACCACAACTTGGCGGGGACTAAACTAAAACTAAAACTAACACTAAAACTAAAACTAACACTAAAATAACAACCCACAGAAACTCTCAAATCTTGAACCCGTCGGGTTCAGCTCCTTTCGAGTCTAGCCACATCCAAGTTGATAATACTTATAAAACCTAGATCTAGCAATACCCCATTTTTTTTTTTGTTTTTTTTCTAGACCTAAGGACAATGTTGTATATATATATTAAAGCGCAAAAAAGGAAACTAAAAATCTAATACAAATACATACATAAATATATAAATGGCAATGCAACTAAATCTGTACTATATATTCTATATAAATCAAGCGTAATTAGTGTTCAAATTTGTTGTAGACGGAATTTAACAATCTTTTTTTTTTTGTATGAATACATATATACATATACTAGTATATATATAATGTAGACACTTAGTCCTAGCCCAGATATTTTTTTTCGTGTGTGCGTGTTTAGCGAGTTAAGAGATAAACAAAAAAAAACTCTTTGAATTTATAGCCAGTAATGAGTTCGTAAATGTTAACAAAAGACCCGGACAGAGACGGAACGAAATGAACGACCGGACGGACTAGGACCAGGACCAGGACGAGGACGAGGACGGAGCAAATGTATTCGAGACGGAAGCAAAGCGAAGCAACACCACAAACAGCAAGATACATTTAAGAGATTTAATAAAAACCATTTACAAAAATTCAACTCAAATTGGTTGTTGGTCAAGTTATTGTTTTTGGCGGTTTTTCACATCAGGTACGAGTACATCCCTGGACCAGATCCTGACTTGCGCTTCCCCAAACAGAGAGATCGGCTCGGCAGAGTTCCATTACCCAATGCACTTTATGGGATCGTAAAAAGGTAGCCCTCCCCTGCCATCCACAAGTTGGACGCCCCATAAATATGGTCTTGATTATGGTTGTTAGCTACCGTTCTGCGATTGGCATCGTAATCCGGCCAGCACCAAAACAATATTCGGAGCGGGTCGGATCGCGAGGGGACGGAGGCCATAAAGGCAGTGGGTCCGGGTGCGATAAGGCCAGAGCAATCAACCAGAGGCAGAGCCAGAGCCAGACCCGGACCCAGACCCAGACCCGGGCCCGGGATATAGAGTGATACCTGGCAAATGCTAAACGGTCGGTAATCGGACTTTAGTTCGGCATGTGGAGCACTCTGTCTGGTGGCTCCGATTTGGATCCGATTAACTGGCCATCAGGGGTATTATGTTATACTCGCACTCCCGCAAAATCAGTTGCCAGATATATACCTACTCGTACATATATATATATATATATATATATGTTGGAAGGGAGATATCTGCGCTGACACATTTGGCAAATAAACAACTCGAAGTCAAGTAGAGGCGCTGGAGTATCTCATAAAATAAAACGAGTGCTATTCTAATAAACGACAAATTAAATTACTCATCAGTGGAATGCCACCACTTGGATTGGATCAAGTGGAGCCACATGCGATTGCCGATCGCTGCACCCGAAGCAAGTCAACATATATATCGACATATAAATTCGACTGTTGAGGCTGATCAAGAACATATATACTTCTTATAGGGCAATTTTCGAGTAATTTGA
>JAJJHY010001290.1:12354934-12446233 GCA_021224005.1 Drosophila setifemur
AACCCATCAATTGGAATTGGATCTGGAATTGGTAACGAAATCGAAACACACTTTTACAGAGGCCATAAAAGACTCTAAGCGACTGCAGGTGAAGTACTCCCAAACACCATAAATAGTGCCCCTACATACGCCACTCGCGGGTAATTACTATATATTTTTACGATCGCAGTTCGCGGATCGATCATCTCAATGGGGGAGCACTGACCACGACAAGGGTTCCCCTAATCACTGGGGCAAATCATGAGGAACGGTCATGATTGGCACTCAACTAGAATTCGGTACTCCAAATTAGTATAGTACTCCATGTGCTGCAATAATTAGCATATAAACTAATTACTTTATTGCTGAACAAGCACAAATAGGAATATACGAGTATATAACTTATATATTATATGCAGATTGCGAGTGTTTTTAATATATTTATTATTTCTGAAATTCTAATATTTATTTTGTTCTCACAGTTGTTGTGGTTAGTAATATTTTAAAGGCAGATAGTGCACATTAAGCATAGATCGCTTAACTTCTTTGAATGGAGTTTTAGTAAGAGTAATAATTAAAAATAGAAAATCCATTTCTGACATTAGGTTATTTGTAATTATTACCCCAACAACCCCCAACTATCCCCCAACTTGGGCAGCAAATTACCAGAAGTACATAATTGCTGCACCCGTTTATGGGGCCCATAACCGCTTGAATGGCAATATGGCCATAAAGCAGCCGATTAGCGGAGGGTCCAACGTAGTATCCGGGGGGTAGAGCAGTAGGTATTAGGTTGGGTATTAGTGTTGTGGAATGAAATCCAGGTACAGCCGTAATCGCCTCCTAATCATTTGCATACCCGTATCGCTCGAATCGGATCGGATCGGACAGGATGTTGATTAGGCCGGTGCGCATATATATAGATGAATAGCATATATATATATATATATATGAATAGTATAGTACGTAAACGAGTATATGGCCCGCGAGTACATTTCAATACAATTCAATGATCTAGATTAGAGGGCATACGATATGGAATGGGCTGCAGAATAAGAATGGAATGGAACGGAATCGAGGAGCAGCTCTCCGGCGCAATCGTGAAATAAACTAATAATATTTCCAGCTCCGATTCCGATAAGCCGGGGGGCTCCGATTCCCACTGCCAGTTGTTTGACTGTTGGACAACCCGATACGTTTACACGCCGCTCCAAGCTGATTGCCTTTGCCTTTACCTTTCCGTCCGCCTACTCCTCCTTCCTCCTTCCCCCTGCTCCTCCTGCTCCGGCGATATCAGCGATATGTCTCACAACTGCCGGACAGTTATTTGGCCGATCCGACTCCGTCTCCGATCCAATCCGTTTCTGTCCCCACAACTGGTCAGAGGCATGCATGACCGTCATGTCAAGAGCAAACGTGCGACTTATCAGTGTGTTAACACGGCCCCAAGGGATTTCGTTTCTATTCGACCCGATTCGATTCCATCCGATTTGGTTTGGTTCGGTGCTCCGGAGGGGGTCATCGGGAAATCAGCAAATCAGGAAATGAGGAAATTCTTCAGGTGGCCATCACAAATTAAATGCGGGAGTTAAATTAATTATTTATTTCTAAAATGTAATTTAAATCATTTAAACTTATAATTTGTAAACTAAGTTCTGTGAGGGCATTAAATTAATTATTAATTAAAATATAATTTCAATAAACTTAAACTTACAGCTTTTGAACTTAGTTCCCTCACTGGCTATCAGGAATATAATGCGAGAATTAAATTACTTATTCATTTTAGAATAAACAATTAATAATTTAGACTTATGATTTTTAAACTTAGTTGCATTATTTGAATTAAATTGGTAGATAGATTTACATAAGTAAATCAACCCATTTTGAAATATCCCAAATTCAATTCCGAATGTGTATTATTTCAAAACTAATTTTATCAAATTGAAGAGCTATTAATGGATGATAATTAAATTCTGTGTATTCTGTACAATAATAATGTATATCTATTTATTTTTGGTCATATTTTAAAAAAATCAAATTTATTGTACCATTTTCCGAACATTAAATTCTTATTGCTTGGAAGGAGAAACAAATATTTGACTAGCTAATGAAAATGTAGCTATCCTTCATCTTCATCTGACTTAATTTCGAATGGTTATGGGTGTAGGTATAGTCATACATATATTAATGACAAATCAAAACCGTACTAAAATTCACCGTGACTGGCCATTGAAGAGGATTCCACAGTTCCCCAAATGACGGCAATGGGCCTCCGTGTTTGCCCAGCTCTTTTCACGCGAATTGGGTAATTGGAACAAGGCAGTGCGTCCGACTCTGATTCTGATTCTGATTCTGACTCCGATTCGGAATCGAAATCGGATCAATAACAACTATGGGGCGCCTCGGAACACTTGTCATTGGACACCCGAATGAAGTGCAAAAGGAGGAGGAGGGGAAGGCATCGCTTACAACACTTGATCGGTGGCGATTTCCGAATGCTCGGACCTCCAACTAGTTATTTCTGAAACTGTTCGAATTTGGCATTGATAAAGCCGCAGACGGACGACACAGATACAATCCAGATACCGATAGCCGGCGGTTTGTAATGAAAAATTGATTAAAGCGCGTAACATATAGTATATGCCATATATGCCCATGCCGATTCCATGGCTCCGATCAAATAATAAATTTATCACAAAATAAACGTGGAAATTAAACACAGAATTCCACGGACCCAACAGAAATCAGGAACGGGAGGGGGCACAAATAAATGAGATTACAATTAATAAAATAATCGATAAGTGGCCGCTGCCCGCGGACAGGCTATACAAATATATGTATATATCTCGAATGTATGGTACTATATATATAAATATAATGGTGAGATTGTAGGCCAACGTTAATTACGCTTTCTGATTTGCCGGAGCCACTCAACGGAGTGCAGATTGGCATTCGGAATACCCCGCAGATTGGTTCCCAGGTTTCCGGAGATATTCCACGACCGGAAAAATATGATTACTACGGATCAGCGTAACAAATTCATTTTTTTATTACGTTGTAAGCTTATTTTAAAATCATATTTTATGTTTTCCTTAAATAATTCATTATTCCGTTCATTGAGATGTTATTTATGGGGGGTTCTTTTCCAGTTCTCAAATGGACTGCAATTTAAATGGCTCTCACCCAGGGCCCAGGGCCCAGAATCCCCGATTTACGGTTTCAACAAAGTCGCGGACGCAACTCGTAATTAGCCAATGCGGTGCAATAAACCGCCGGAAAGGGGATGGAACATCCCAGCAGGAGGTGGGTGTAAAAGGTGGCTTGTAAAAGGTGGAATGTGGAATGTGGCTAACTGGGAGGCTGGGAGGGAGGAATCAAATCAAATTAACTCGCGGACGGCCTTTTTTAATAATGCGTTGCTGTTGGTGTGCTGTTGGTGCTGTTGGTGCTGTTGGTGGTGTTGCTCATTTCGCGACCAGCGTCATTATCTGCATGTAATTTCTCATTTTCATAGTCAATTAAGTCAATCACACGCCCTTTTAGCCACCGCAAGGATTCGACTCACAAGCGATGTGGCAAGCTGCAAGTTGAAAGCCAAATGGAAGCCGAATGCCGCATGCCGCATGCCGCAGCCGAATACCGAAGGCCGAAAGCTGAAAGCTGAATGCTGAAAGCCACCCCCTGCAAATTAACACGTTGTTGTTTTTTGCAGGCGGTGGCGTTGGCGGTGGTGTGTTTCCGTTTCCGGTCTATCCTGCCCTGCATCCCCCTCTTGTTTGTTTGTAACGCGCGCGTTTATTGCTCAATTTTCAAGCGGGGATCGGGGAACGGGGAACAGGGAAAAGGGCAAAGGAGTGGTGTGGAACTGGGACCAGGAATCAGGCATTACGTATTCATACTCATCGGGATCTCGCTCTCGTCGATGAGCGATGGACGATGACTGGACGGATTCCGGTCTGAACTCCTCCAGCCAACCAACCCTCGGGACACCATCCACCCACCCACAATAAGTGTAACAATTTCAAGCACTAAAAGGACACGTGGCAGCTGCTTTTAAAATTGAATTTCCTGCCATGTAATCTTGTCCAGAGTCAATTGTTTCTCTGTGTGGCTTTCCCCCCGGAGCACGTGCATCCCTTTTTGGCTGGGGTTGGGGTTGGGATGGGTTTGGGCTTGGGTTTGGGTTTGGGTCACACTTTCTTATTTATGAAGATGCGGCCAATATGTTGACGATTTGCTGACCCAGAGAAAACAATATACACGCAAAGTTTACTTTATGGGTGTGAAGTTGGCTTTGTGCATTCACAGATTGACTTTGCAATGGGGTGTGAACAATGGATCGGGGGTGGTGGGCTTTCGTTCAGGATAGCAGGGATAGCAGGGATAACAGGGATCAGCAGGTCTTTGTGGCACCATAAATGGGTAATTAATCGGGAGGGGGGGGGGCGGATCAACAATAAAGCGAGAGAGCGAATTACCAATGCAATAAAGTAACTAAATTGATTTTGCAGCGCATTTCATTTTTCAAATTGACTTTCGAAATGAAATACTCCTGCCCGAATTTCCCACATTTTTATGCCGCATTTCCCACACAACGTGCCTAATTAACATGTCAATAGGTCGGGGAGGGGGATATGTAAATAAATGGCCAAGAGTCGGGCCAAGAAGTCTGATTTGTAGTTACCCCTAATGGACTCGGAAAGGAGTTGCGTGCGCCACTAAAAAAAAACCCAACCGAGCCACGAACATCAATTTAAATATTGCATTACAATGATTTGCATAAAGGCGCACGCACACTCCCCCTCCCGGCGCTGCTCCTTTCCCTGTTCCCCTGCTCCTGTTTGATATCCTCGAAATCACAGACAAAACAAAGGGAAACCCATTAAACCAATAAAAATTTGCACTTTCACATGACCCCGGCGGTGGTGGCCTCTGATGGGTGCCGTGGTGTCGATCGACTAATTTGAATTTGAGTTTGAGTTTGGATTCGAGCACAAGCACCACTACAGGACTGCACCTTTGCACCCGGAGCAGCACCGGAGCAGCACCGGGAGCAGCAGAGCCAGGAGCAGCACCTTCCCACGACATCGATACGATTCGAGCCATTAGCAGACAAAAGAGCAGCGCGAAGGACACCTGTGAAAGGTGCACAGGGAGAAACTGGGAGAAACTCAATTGGGGATCAACGGGGAACGGTACCCAAAAAAAAAACAAAAATTCAATCAACAAAATATATGCGAAATATCAAATCTATATGTTTTTTCCTGTGCAAATTAATAATAATAAAACTACAATTAAACATATTTACCTCGTTTTTTCTCGAAGTGAAACAGAGGCGTAGAAGGGTAATAGACAATAGAAAGGGGCCAGAACCTCTGCGATGGTCGCCCCCACTCAGTCCTCACTCCTTGGGCGGGTTCAACCTTTTCGGCCTTTTATTGCATTATTATTGGTAAATAAACAAAGCAACCGAGCGCAGGCAGACAAAGGCAAACAGGATCAGGGAGCCAGGATAAAATCGGGCACGGCGAAATCAATCAATGGAAACGTTGGTCCTTGCTCGGCAATTAGCGACAAACGGCGGCCAGATCGCGCCCGAACGGAAGTCATTAAAAGGGTTGCCTTGGAGTGTGTCCCATGTCCTATGTCCTGTGTTGTGTGTCCTATGTCCTGTGTCCTGTGCCCATCTCCCAACCACCCGCCTAATTGCGCGGGATTGAAATTGAGTGGAGTGGAGTGGAGTGGAGTGGCGGGGAGTGGATTTGAGGTTTGAGGGTTTTTGTCCGGTAATTCGAGAGGACACGCTCCAAGTGACGCCCTCCATGTGGTGAAGGGTTCGAGTGGTCCCAGGAGAGGCTGCACCTACGGCAGCGAATGCTTGGAATCAACATATTGGTATCAATTTAATCAAGAGATCTGCCAACCCTCCATGTCATAACAACCATTTCGCATTGAATGCTATATATTAAGATAAATATATAATAAAATAGGATTAGGAATACATCCCTCAAGCAGAATCATAATTCTGATCCAGCTACAAATGAATTATTGTTATTATTTAACTAAAATATGAAAAGAAAACAAATTATTCACTTGAAGAGCTGTACATGAACCTCTATTTTTTCCCCCGAGAGTTCCAAAAGCAAGTGAAGTCCAGGTCTCCATCCATCTTCCGGCTGCTTTCGAGGACAACAACAACAAAAAAGAGGCCATCGAGGACACAAAGTCTGAGACCGAGGGACCTCGGACCGAAAGTGGTCAGCCGAGTGAGGAGCCACCCATAAATCAGGAGGCGGCGGAGGAGTTTGGGCAACCGGACAATTGACGTCAACAATAAGTAACAATGATGTCAACTTGTAATTGAATTGATTGACAATATTTTATGTGGAACTAGTGGCCAGCAGGGAGGCATTTCCGGGAGGGGGGTCCAAGGGGATCCAAGGACCCTTAATGACGAAATTTGTTTGGATTAGCATTAATGGCAGGATGGGTGATGGGCGATGGGCGATGGGTAATACGGGATGGGAGTCCTTTTGTCATCGGCCGGACCACTGGGTGAGTGGCCATAAAAAACGATACGAGGATTCAATAAAAATACTTTAAGCGGAAAAACAAACTTGAATGGCGATAAAAAAAACAACTTGCACAAAGGGGGAACATCTCCGCCCAGGCGATTCCAAGGGGGAGGAACGAAAAGGACGAAAAGGACATCGACAATATGTGCAGAAAAGAACCGAAACAGAAACAGAAACAGGGGCACTTCGACTGCGCTTTTTAGCTAATGAAATCGTTTGCTAAATGAAACGTGAAAAGCCAAATCAAATGAATCCCAGCCAGGGCTGCTTCTGTCCTGCCAGCGGAAACGGAAATGTGTCGCCGTTCAGCGGCAGACAGGACCGGACAGGACAGCAACAGGATTGGGCCAGGGGGAACGAAGCTCTCTGGGAGACTGAGGCGCAACAAATAGCTGAAAAATTTTAAAATCCCATCCCGACTGCGGTTTCGCCAGCCAATTTAAATCCACTTGAGAGCCGAAGTTCGCTCGTTCTCGGATTTGAAACTAGATTCGGAATTGATGTGTGGCTAACTGTGTGTGCGTTTCCGTTTCCGGTGGGTGGGTTGGGGGTGGCGATGGAGAAGGACTTGGATTCGGATTCGGAGGGTGGGCCTGGGCGCTGGGCAGATGTTGTGCGGTCTGCGATTAATTTGCTGATTTATTTGCAACGGAAGGGTTGCTTAATTCCCGCTGACGGCTCTTTTATTTATTTACTCGCAAAACAAAAGAAACTAATATCTACTTTTTGCAGCACGATATAGCTGGGCATATCCGACATTATGTTGTTGCGGCCATTAATGAGTAATTTAAATGGTTTTATTTTTACATATATTTTATTTTTACACATATTTATGTTTGATTTTTCGAAGGTTTCAGGTGTAATGTACCATATATCGTAGAAGACCAAAGGATAACCCCACAGTCGGTCAGAGGGAATAATTTCCAGCGGGCCAAAAATTCCACTTTGATTCATTTTCCTTCTCCTGCTTTTCCTCCGATTTTCTTTTCCTTGTTCCGATTCTATTTTTTCGTCCTGGTTTGCATATGCACAATAGTTGTTTGTCGGACCGCGCCAGCCAATTACTGCAATGAACAAACTCACCCAAACACCGAAACCGAAGCCGAATCCAGGGCCGGGCCCGAGGACATGCATAAATATTCCCAGCCAGGACAGCTCCGTAATTCCAGCTGGCAGTCCCGTGTCCTGTGTCCGTGGTCGGGTAGATTTGTATACTTGTTGTCTGGTTATCAACTCGCTTCCGGAACTTAATGGCCTGAATCCTTTTGCTGCCTTGATTTGCCCCCATCCCCAGTCCCAGACCCAGTCCTGGCCAGGACTCAGACTCAGACTCGGAGTTGGAGCAGGAGCAGGAGCAGGAGTTGGAGTGCATTGGCCTGTGAGATCCTGGGAAGCTAACCCTTGTGAGAGCCAAGTGAAGTCATCGGCTTGCCAGCCTGGATAACATAATTCGATCGAGTTGCAAGCCTTAAACCCCATGCAAATAAATTCGAGAATTGAATCAGAAAGCTCTGAAAAAACCTCAGATATTTGCAACTGATGGAGCACAACTAAAACCAACTGTATCTCTGAGATACAAAGCAGCGGGTTTTACGAGACTGCGTGGAATTCCCGATTGCTCAGGCTCCTTTGTTTGCTTTGTTTTTAATGCGCTTTTGATGAAGCCATCATGTCACATTACATCAAACCGAGTCGAGCCAAGCCAAACAGGACGAAACAAAGCCAAACAATGGCGGGAACGAAACCGAATAAACGCCATCCCAACGCCAGAGATCCCTGCGTCCTGCGAGGGTGTCGGGCGCACACACACAATTCTTGTCCTCCCAGGACAAGGATTTCGGCCATTTAGCAGCAGCAGCTCGAAATCTCATAAACACTTTGCTCGGCACAAATTGAAATCTGGTTAGCAGCAGCGGGCGGGGGGTGGAAACTGCTTGGACTGGGATTGGATTTGGGATGGAGGTGGGGATGGGAGGGGGTGCAAAACGCCCAGGGAAAGGGGGTGCCAAAACAAACATTGACACGGCATTCGGGGCATGAGGCTGAGATTTTCACTTGTAGAAAACTGTTTCGATATTCCATTTATTTCTTAAAAATTATGTTGTGTTAAAATATCAGAGAAGAAGAAGAAATATTTTTGTACCATTTTATATATCATTCAAATTGGTGAAAATTATACAAGATGGGTTCATGCCCATCTATCAAATTGTTTCTCCAAGTGCATCCAAAACGTAGCTCATGCGTGCAAATCAAAGTGAGCAGAAGGACAAAGGGCAAGAAGTCAAAGGCGGCGATTCCTAGTGGGGGTGCCCAGATCAGAGGGGGTTCAAAGGTGGAGGGGGGGAGTGGGAGTGGGTGGTGCACAAACACATTTATTGGCTCGGCAAGCGTTTAGCCTTGATGCGCATTAGCCCAGCTCGTGGGACAGTATTCATGACGCTGGTTCCCTCGTCCCATCCCACAGGATTGCAGGAACAAGGGGTTGGGTGAACTGCGGGATTCTTATTGAATTTTTATGGGAGCGTAATGGGGACTCATTAGCAGGAAGGTCGTACAAGTCATTTCCAGGAGAAATAGTTGCCAAATATTGGTCTGCGAAATTGGGATTACAATTGCTTGGAGATTATTTTTGTATTGTATTGTTGATTGTATTCTAGTTGGATAGAAAGGGTCATCAAAATATATATATTCAATGAGGATTTATATTGATAGAAATAACATAATAAGGTATTACACATTTTAATCTTTAATTCACAGTTGCTTGAATGTGCTGAAAAAAAAACGGATTTCCAACTAAAATTAATAAAAACTAATCACCTTTTCCGATTCCTATTCCGATTCCAATTCCATGCTCATCTTCAACCCTTGGCCAGAAGTCAAGTATAACCCGGCAATTGACCCGGAGACGTGAAAAAGTGAATTGCATTTGTCTAATCATAATTTATTGACCCTCAGGCTCGATGACCCAACGACTTCAGATCTCAGATCCGAGGAGAGGAAACCCCAGAGTTCCAGAACTCCACAATTCCAGAACTCCAGACACTCCATGGCTTATTGTGTGTCCATTGTGACTGTCATTGCAGCCAGTTTCCCAGTCAGTCAGATAGTTTTTTTCTTTTATGTTTTTTAGTACTTCCTCCTCGGCAACAAAGGCTGTGTGGCAATGTGTCATGCTTCTTGATTTGTAAGGATGCAGTGCAGCGCCCGAATTGTATTGACCGGAAAATCATAAAGCTCTTTGTTGTTAGCTCTTTGGCCAGAACCCAGAACCGAGAGCCCCGAGCCCAGAAAGGGAAGAGAGCAGAAGAGGAAGTCAAGTCGAAGCAGCCTCGTCATGGATCTGGACAGGCATTGCTTGGAACCGGAAATGTTGCCCACTGCATTTTAATCTCCGTCTTCGATTTTCCATTACGCGATTATAATCCTTTTTTCCTATTCCTATTTCTTGGAGGTCGGCTTCCCCAGCTCCGATTTTGTGGAAAGTCTTCGCTTCCGCCGCAAAAGTTGCTCCGATCATGGAAAATTGTTTATAAGTTGACAGGCAGTAAACAGGATTTGCCTGCGGGCCATCGGAAATGCTAAGAAGGCAAAGTTCCAAATTAACATTCAGCTATGACAGGAAGTCAACTTTTCCTCGTATTTCTCTATGTGTGTGTGTGTGTGTGTGTGTGTGTGTGGTCTGTTTTCTTGTATCTTTCCCAGTTTTCGAAATCTAGAGCAAGTGGAAATTCGTATCTGACAAGAGGTTGGAGTTCAGCAAGTCGGAATAATCTTTGGATGCTTGGAAGTGAGAAAAACAAAACTTCACTTGAACAATTTAAGAAAAATTTTATCTCAATTTAAGGGGAACTTGGAGGGAACTTTTGTGTTTTGTTATGATAGATTGAAGAAGTCATTTTGCATACCTTTAATATTTTCTAATTCTAGTTATTCAAAAACTATAAATAAGACCATATAAAGTTATTCGTTAAACTAAATATAATTTATTAAGCCTCTGAACAATTCGATCGATTTTAAATATATACATTTTCTGAGGTTTTTGAATACCTTTTAGTATGTCTGTAAATATTTTGTAGTAATAAAATCTGAATTTCACAATACCATAGCCAAGAGAGAATCCTATGATTACTCTATAAATATGGAATAAACATATTTTTAACACAAGTTTATCTTACTCTATGTTGGATATATTTTTAGATCTGTCAATCCCTCAGATATTCAGTTGGCTTGGCTCACTTGTTGTGGACTCTCGCAGGTCTTGGGTGGTGCCCCAGCAAATGACCCATAAATGACACGCACACAAAACGATGCCCTGCCGCCCAGTTGACATGACCTGACCTGAATGAGCAATGTCCACTATCTATCTATCTGTATGTATCTGGATGGATATCGCAACCCCACCTCCGCCTCCGCCTCCACCTCCACACCCATACACACTCCCACCACTCACAATCGCATCCATAGTCGCCATCACGTCCTGGATGGAGCATATGCACCCAACTATGCCGCTTGGCTTATCCATTTATGAGTGCACATTAACCATTATGATTTATCCACATGTGGAAGGATTCGGCAGGAGGGGGGAGGGAAAGTGGTGCAAGGACGAGCGTCGTCCGGTAAGTGCCCCTGTGCATTTAAGTGGAAACTATAGATAATATTTTTATAGTTGCACTGCCACCGAATGAGTGAGTGAATAAAGGCACTGAACAAAATATTCCACTGTATTTAGCAAGTTTCGCATTTAAAAATGCCTTTTTTAGTTATTGAGAACTCATATAGAAACATTATTACTAAAACTAAACTGCAAACTAGAGTTTGCTTTTATTAAATAGATCCAAGATATAGGAAAAATATTATTATTTTACAAGAAAGAAATAGAATAGAAAAACGAACTATTTCATAAGTTCTATAGTATAAGAAAAAACTAAAAGTTAACAAACAATTTCGCATACTTTCCAATAGTAAAGAATACTAGCAAATTTATTAGACAAAAAAGAATTATTTCCAAATGTTTGTAATATATTAAAAACAACCGAAATTTAATGAAAACAAGGTCAAAGCTGATTTAATTAGATTCGATTTCGATTTCTCCCTGTGTAGCCGTGTGCGTGAGCGCTTTTCTTTAGTTGGCGCGCAGTCTGTTTTGTATATTAAAATGTTGGCCGCATTGAAATTTATTTCTGCCGATTTCTTGATTTATGACAGAGCATGTTCCTTTCTTTTCCCGATTTTCCTCTTTTTGTGTCCGCTGGTCAGCAAATGATGCGTCAGCGTTTAATTTCATTTTGGACATGTGCCGGACATTAAGGAGAGAGGGAGAAGTGCGACAGAGACGGAGGATGGTCAGAAGGAGAGCCGCCTAATTGACAGCTATAGTTTTCCCTTGCTTTGTCCTGGAAAAGGGGAAATCGCAGGAGGAGAGGTATGGTACGAGTATATATCCTGGCTAGTGCCGCTGCTTTAAGATTTGGCGACTACGTGACTTTGTCCTGAACGAGCGGACACGGAAATGGTTACAAAAACAATTCGAGTTCGAGCAGCTGAAGGAGTTAATTCCGGTCATTGGACTGCGGGACTTTCATATTTAATTCGATTGCTGATTTGCCAGTTTTCCGGATAATTCAAAGATATCTACCATTTCTCCGAAGATTATGCTATATTGAAATATCCGCTGTTCAGTCTAATCTTAAACAATTTTATTTGGAAATAATTTACATTGAAAAAAAATCAAAGACCATTGATTGAGACTATAAACATCTCAAGAAAGATACTTTTTTTTTATTAAATTATCAAACTTAATTTGATATGAATTGAGAGGAAAATTCTGGGCATTCGAATAGCCGATTTATGAGCTTGGTAGTGAACGAGATATTCGACTGACTTGTAGATATATACAATACTCGTATATTATGGAATTCAATTGGTTGAAAACACATTTTAAAACGAAGAAAGAACCCTTTCCTCGGTAACTCCATTGCCTAGTTTCCTGGTTGAAAATTGAATTCCATAAGTAATCATGCTGGCCAGGACGTTCCGGGACTTAAGACTGTTTTCCCTTCGCCTCCAGGAGCTTTTGCTGCCTCTCCTCATTAGCCTCGAGTACATCAATCATCGGCTTGTTTTAATTTTAAAAAAATCGCACGCTGTTTCCTCGAAGTCAACCCCATTTTCCAAGCCCACTACCCACCCCCTGCGGCGTGTGGGAGAGTGGGGCACTTAATTAAATGCTCTGCCGCATGCCACACCCACACAAGCTGCACAAACGGCACAAGCAGCAACCCCGCACAAATCTCGACCAACCAACCAGGCCTGGAATCCCGCCCACCGCAAATGGAAGGACAAGAAACAGCGCCATCTCTTTCCTGCGCCTTGGGAAATTCCCCCCTCCACTCGAGGGAAATTTCAGCGCTCAAGGAGCGCCATTTTGAGAGACTTCCAAGTTTCCAGCCCCTTCCCACCCCCTTCCGGTTCGAGGCCCTACTTCCTTGGGCTCTCCTTTCCCACAGGGCATCGCAGGATGGATATATTTTAATAATTTTTTGATTACAATGCAAATGCTGTAAAATTTCAAAGAATTTTTAATTTAACGCCACAAAAGCCCGAGCCTGAGCTGGGTAATCCTGCGGCTGCTCCTGCGGCTGCTCCTGCGGCTGCCGTTAATTAAAACAAACGGGGGGATTATTTGTTTCATTGCTTTCGCAGCGTTTTGTTCTTTATGGTAGATCGTAGAATGAATCGTTGACAAAAAAATACAGTTTGTTTGCTTCTGTTTAAATTAGTGATCTGATGTAGTCGGAATAAATAGTTATAGTATACGCTAAAGCTAGTCCGGACCTCTGCCTCCGCTTGTATCTCTATAGTTATGCTGCATCATATCATCGCGGTCATTATCATCGTACCATGCGTGTAAAAATAAACTCTGTACCAAGCAATAAAAATAACAGTGGACACTGGACACTGGGAGATGTCGGTGATACCCAAATCCGAACCTGAA
This sequence comes from Drosophila setifemur, assembly GCA_021224005.1. Lineage (NCBI taxonomy): Eukaryota > Metazoa > Arthropoda > Insecta > Diptera > Drosophilidae > Drosophila > Drosophila setifemur. Next base: position 12,368,483 of record JAJJHY010001290.1, read on the forward strand.
AACAACCTTCGAAGCTCCATTAAAATTAAATTTTAAGCGTAAACTTAGTGCTAAGGGTCTGGGTCTCTAAACTCTGTAAAACCGAAAAACAATCAAATTTTTTTTACAGATGCGCTTTGTTGCCTAAGAGTGTCAGTTTTGTTTCATTTAAAATTTAAAAAAACCAACCCTCCCGTCGAGTGTCCACTGTTCAGGGGTAAAAACACGGACGCAAAAAGGGGGGCATTCGGTACACACAAAAAAAAAAACAACCTACACACTAAAGGGGAGGGATCGGTTAAAAAGTGTTGCTTGCTGTCCAGGCTGGAAATGCTGAATATACACAAAAGATGAGCCCGAGTGAAGGGCAGTAGATCGTCCATACATCCTCTAACTAGGTCTCAAAGTATTTGTAGATCGCCGTCACGTAGGACATCACCTGCATCCAGTCGGGTCGCTCGATCTGGCACATGTCATTGATATTCTGACGGGACAGGAGAGAAAAAACCAAAAAAAAAAACAAATTTAGTATTACTACGGAGGAATATGAGTAATAGGGACACTCACCAGGGTGGTGCCGATGCCCACGGACTCGGCGGCTGCAAAGGCCAAGGAAAAGTTGCGCCGCTTGTTAGCGGGACTCAGCTGGTCGTAGGGAATTCGATCCGGCAGATACGAGTGTAGAATGGCGCAAAAAGCCAGCCCGTCGTTCCACGAGGAGCTGAAGTTGGTGATGTCGATGTTGCGGTAGCCCACGGTCTTGTTCTGGCACCACTTCAACAGGGCGTTGCGCTTCGAGCCGCCGTTCTTGGCCAGCATGTTCAGCGGATCCTTGCGTTCGCCTTGCGTGCGAATGAAATGGAAAAGAAGATATCATTAAAATGAAGTCTATCAAAGATTCTGAAATAGGTATCCCTACCGCTGATGAAGGACTTTGAGACATTGCCAAAGGGCAGCCCGCTGCTGCTGTTGCTGCCCGCGCTGCTGGGAGTGGCCGGGGTCGAAGGTTGCGAGATGTTCTGCACCGGATTCTGGACCGTCTGCTGCTGCTGCTGCTGTGGCGTCGACATTGTGGCTTTGGTAGTGCTAGCTGATCCTCCCGAGCAGCCAGCTGGAATGCTTGCTCCTCCGCTGGGACTGCCCACGTTCACGTGCAGGTTGCTGCTCTGTAGCACAGGCAGTCGGAGCTACCCGAGAGAGAGATATTCAAAAGTTAGTTAACATTATCAAGTGAAATTGTTGTTTCTCCTTAAACTTACACTTTCGTGCCAATCGCTGGAAGGTGGTAGAATAATGGGCGTGTGGCCCAGTTCTGGAGTGCCGCTGTTCAAGCTGGACGTGGAACTGTAGTGGGACTCTGCCTCATCCGCTTTGCCCTGCTGCAGATTGGGAAAAAAAAAGAAAAACAATTGTAAATAAAATGAGGTTTTCTTGGGAGGAATCCCCAGAGATCACTCACCGCCTTGTTGTTCTCTATGCTCTCAATGAGCGTCTTCACGGATAGGCGAGAATCCTGGCGACTAAAGCTCAGCTTGCTGCGCCTTGTGGCCATCTCCATTTCCCGCTGGACCGTGGACAGCACTGACTGCGGAGTCTCGGACGGCTGCAGTTCTGTTGGCACACAAGAAAATATCAATAGTAACTAACTAATAGGTGCTCTCCACTAGAACCTACGCTGCTTGTTGAGTTTGTCGAGCTGCTGCTCTAGAAGACGGATCTTCTCCTTCTGCGTCTTGTTGTCGAGCACGAGCTGCTCCCGGGCGCTGAGCGCCTCAGTCTTGAAGTCATTGGCCACCCGGACGGTCATGAGGAGGTCGGCCTGGAACTGTTGCCACTCCTCGGCCTCCTTGCGCCTGAGCTGGGTCTCCTGGTCGAGTCGCCGTTCTGCCTCGCTTAGTTGGAGCTTCACGTCGCCGAGGTGGCGCTGCGTCTCTCCAAGCAGCGACTGCAGCTGCGCCTTATCCTCCTGGTGGCACTTGCACTGCACCTGCAGCTCGGCCAGGCGCTCCTCCAGGACCTGCCACTCCCCCGCTAGCTTGTCTTTGTCCCGCTGCAGCTGCTCCAGGCGGTACTCGAGGTGGGAGACCGCGCACTTGGCATTGTTCTTGGCCACCTTGCACTCCTCAGTGACCCCAGAGAGCTGCTCCTTCAGCCTTCTCAGCTCCGCCTGACTACGGGAGCACTGATCCTGAAGCTCGGCCACGCGCTCTTCCAACGCATCCTTCTCCCTGCGCGCCGCATCCAGAACATCACTGAGGTCCGCTTTGTCGCCTCGGGACAAGTCGGCTTCCAGTTCCTCGATCTTGGAGCGCGCATTGTCGAGGAGCGTGCTCAAACGACTGATCTCGATGGCTCGCTGAGAGATCTCCTCCTTGGCCTGCGAGAACTGAGCCTCGCCCTGCCTCCGCTCGGCATTGGCTGCATCCAACTGGGAGTCGAGCAGGGCAATGCGCTCCCTCTGGCGCTGCTGCTCCTGCTGCCCAGCTTCCCTGGTTTGCCGCAGCTCTGCCAGCTCGGATCCCATCTCCTCCTGCTTAAGGAGCACAGCCTCGCGCTCCTCCTGCGACGTCTTGATCAGGTCCAACAGCTTCTGCTCCCTCTCCGAGGCACTCGCTTCGTTGGCCGCCTGCTTGGTGTCCCTCAGCAGGAGCTCCTGGAGCGTGTTAATCTGGGTGCGCGACTCGTTGAGCTTCTCGGTCTGCCGACATAGCGATTGGAACAGCACATCCTTCTCCTCCGAGAGACGTTCGTTTTCCGTCTGGGTGTCCGTGAGCTGGGTCTGCAGATCGGCCAGCTCCTGCAGGGTGGCCTGGAGTTCTTCATTCGTCGAGTAGTGCGTCTCCTCCATTTGAATGATCTTGTCCTGAAGGCAGGCTACAGAAATCTCGCTGGAGGACGACTGCTTGTCCCAGTCTGGGGTGAGGCAGGGAGTGCCATCCTGCGCTTCGTTTGACTGAAAATGATTTCTAATTTTTGACACATGTCAAATACATGTCACCAAAAATACTCACACTGGGCAGGGCTATCGAAGCAGGCGCCGAGCTGTGCAAACGCTGCGAGTCTTGGATGATCTGGTGCTTCTCCGCATCCGACAACGGCGAGTTCACAACGTCCCGCAGCCGATTGCGCAGAGATTCGTTCTCGTATTTCAGGTTGCCGATCTCCATTTGGCTTTTCTCCTGTTGATTCTGGAATAACGCATTGACTGATCAGTTCAGTTCAGTTCAGATTTGTTTCCTCTAGCTCTACGACGCAAATAAATCTACTAGCTATAGTCTCTATTCTCAATTAAAGGAATATTGAATATCAATGAATTGGTTAGGCTAGCGAAGCGAAGCGCAACGCCCCCGAATCGTCTTAGTCACATGTGGGCTGTGGGGTATCAACTGGGAATACCCTTTATCGCTTATCAACGATATTCTCAAGCGGTTCATAAATCCCTCACTATTCACAGAAGGAAGCAATCAAGTTGTATTTGACTGCTGACCTAACGCAAGCTGAAAACAAAGATTCTGTTCTATTTCGAATTTTTACTGACAAACCCAGAATAATTCCCAACATTAAAACCAATTTCCTATATCTCCTTCTATGCAAATACAAACCTAATTTTTAATATTTCTTTTTTTATATTCAACCCTTTAAGAAACAAAAAATGTTTGTTAGCTCCTTTTTAGTTTTCGGAAATTAATCTTCTTAACATCGAATCCAACATTCATTATTCTTTAAGCGGCTTTAAAAACCGTTCATAAATTTGTGATATTAATAAACCCAGATTCCATCATCCCTTGCGGCAGGGGTTAAAAAGAAAATGTAATCAACAAAACAACATCAATCAGCCGTGACAACACATCAGCCATTTGTGGTTAGCCAACCACCCACCTACTCCCTCCACGAGTTCCCCATCCCCTACCATCAATCAACCCACTCAACCCATTCAACACCCCTGCATCAGCACCTGCATCTTCACCAGATCGCCCTTCAGCTTGGCCACCTCGCTTTGGTATGGCAGCAGCTCCGTGATGCGTGTCTCCAGCTGCAGTTGCTCGCTTCCTAGTCTCTCCAGCTGCTTGTGCAGCTCCTGCATTTTGTTGTTAGCCTGCGGAGTGCGGGGAAATTTGATTATTACTACCATTGTTATTATTTTGTGCAATATTGCATCTGGCTAATAACAAGAAAGTAAAGCTATCTTCGGCTCCCGAAGCCTTAAGTACCCTTGCAGACAAATTGCTCTTTAACCGCAGCCATAGGATATGGATAGTACTACCTGCTACAAAAAGAAGACTCTGTGCTTAATTACAGACCAATAGATTCCAAACAAAGGACTAGTTTGCGAACATACAGACAGACAAACGGACAGGGAAATAAACTTAATTATAATATTTAAAAATTACATAACTATTCCTATTCCTAGTATCCTCTTTAATATAGCATCTGGAAAATAATTACCTCTAAGAGTTGCTGTTGCTGCTGTTCGCTGTTGATGAGTTGCTGTTGCTGCTGCTGCTGCTGTTGCTGATAACTGCTGGCTGCGACAGCGGCCACTGCAACGGCTGCTGCTGCTGCTGTAGGAAAAGAGTTTCCAGGACTATCCGTGCTGGCGGTGCTGGAGGATGTGGCTGATGCGGATGCGGTTGCTGCTGCTGCTAGTTGCTGGTAGAAGTCCGCTGCAGCGGCGGCAGCAGCGCCACCATCTTGCAGGGCGGCCAATGCGTTGTTGTTGTTAAGGTTGCTGCTGGCGCTGCTGTTGCTATTGCTGTTGCCAGTTGCAGTTACAGGAGGCACAGCTGCCAAGGAAGTCATCAGTGGTGGCTGTTGCGGCTGTTGCTCAGGTGCATTGCTAATGGGCAACTGCTTGGGCTGCTTCTGACCCTTGAGCTTGGACTTCTTGGTAGGTAAAGTATGGCTTTGTTGCTGCTGTTGTTGTTGCTGCTGCTGCTGTTGTCGCCTCTGTTGTTGCTGTTGGTTGTTCAGCAGCAGCGCCTCCTCATCGCCCACATCCACGCCCCTTTCGTAGCTGGCCGTCTCCTGATGGGCGTAGAATTTTGTGCTTGCCAAGGGGTTATGTTGTTGTTGCTGCTGCTGCTGCTGTTGTTGCTGCTGCTGCTGTTGTTGCTGCTGCTGCTGTTGTTGCTGCTCGTGGGCCGTGTTCAGAGATGTGCTGGATTGCGACTTTTGACGATTGTTGTTGGAGTTCTGCTGCTGCTGCTTGTGCGATGAGTTGGAGGAATTGGAGCTAGAGGTGCCCTGTCCTCTGCGGAACAAGGATTTTAGTTTAATCATCTTGCTAGCTTTTCCGCAATCCCGGCAAAATGTGAACTTCCAACTTCGTTGCTGAACTTTTATATTTTTGTATTTGTTTGAATTTTTCTTGCAGTGTTATATCGTATCTTTTTTACTACAGCTATTTGTACATGTTTGTCGGACGCGTCTGTTATCACAATGCTTCTAATTTATCAATTCAATTCGCTCTGCTTTCTTTTGGTTAAAGAGGAAAAAAAAAAGTGAAATTGCTGCTGTGCGAAAATGGGGAATTTGTAATTCAAGACAAACCCCGAACAACCGAACGAACGAACGAATGAATGAATGAGTGATTGAGTGAATGGATGAAGGAAAGCTGGGCTGCAACAGATGCATGTTGCATGCAACTGGCAACTGGCGACTGGCAACTTGCAACAACAATATAACCCGTTTGTGCAGCGCCAAACAATCGCATTGCATTGTTGTCGCCGATAAGAGAGCGGAAAAGGGGGGAGACCAGAATTCAACCAGAAACCAACAAGCGAGAGGGAGCGGGAGAGGAGAACGGAGAACGGAGAGAGGAAATCGTCAGAAATCAAAACAAACACACACAAACAAATCACGAAACAGTCGCATTCGCTCAATTAATATGCCACAGAAGCGCGATCATGAAATCGAAATTGAAATTCAGAAAAGTTATCCATCCGGCCTGCTCCGATGGAGATGGAGTGACAGGCTGACGGAATGCCGGAATGATTAACTGAGAGAGTCACAAGTCGCGCTGCAACGTCAACAGTTAAACAGCTCATACGCGCTCTCAATCACATACTACGTACTAACACTCGCAAATATGCACCACCGACCGGGCGAACAGCGGAGGTCATTTAAATAGCACCGGGCCCTTTTCCTAGTAATTGGTCCAACATAATTCAAATCTCCCATAAAGGGAGGTGATAAATCGATACATCGTTTTAATTTAAAAAAAAAAAAAAACTATGTTAAGGTTGCTAATATGATATCGAACTTGAATCAAATCAAATATGAAATTCAAATTGTATTCACTTCGGTGACCTCTGCTGTTGCAACTGTGCGTGTGTGTCAACAGGCGCCGAGCAGGCGTGAGTGTGCGGAGTGAGCAACATAAGCGGACGGAGAGCACGATAGCGAGAGCGAGTTCGAGGACTCTCCACCCCGCCCTCCCCCTCACCCACACCACACCTAAGCAAGGGCCATGTGAACTGTGTGCGTGCTTGTTTGTTCATGTGTTCTTTGCACATTTTCTCATTTTTTCATTGTCATATGCCGGATTACTCATGTCACGACGCGTCACATTGAGAGCAGAGCCTGAAAAGTTAACTGCACCGGCACAGAGGCGTGCGCCTAAAGGGGCCGCTCATATTGAAGGTCAGGCCACCAAATCTATCAAATTTTAGAAGTAATCTTATCCCCTTAAGTTCAGATACCCCCTTGTAAAAATGTCGCCTACGCCCTTGCTCAACACCGCCACATGACATTGACAGCTGACCGCAACAGCGCTGCTGCTGCACTTGCAACTCTTGCAACTACCTGGGCTAGTGTTGGCAAACACTTCGCTATTAGCGGGCGGTTTTCGTTTCGCTGGCTTGCCATTTATGGCCTCGACTGAGATTTTGGCTTTGTCTTTTAGCTTTTTTTTACATCGCGCGACCCACGCGAAACACGCAAATTTTGTATTTATTTACTTTTGGCCTTAAATTGAAACGCAAACCGGGGGAATGACATCACCTATGGGAAATGGAATTCATATTCGAGGGACACTTTTGGCCTAATTGCTAATGGACATGGTACTTTTTCGGCTATTATCAGTTTCAGTTTGTCATGGTTTATCTCGCTTATTGTTTGCACAGCGATAAGTTGGATAATTGGGCAAAGGAGAAAAATATTACAGCAGAGGCCGATGAAATAAAACAATTTTAACGTCCGGGTGTTAATTCCTTTAATTGCAGGGAGCCCTCAAAGCGGAGTTGTGCAACACTACAGCAATGCAGGCAGAGTCCAAAAAGAGAGGGAGAAAGAGAGCGAGCGAAACAGGATATGTGGGGGAAAGAGAAGAGATCGGTTTGCCCTTCTGAGCAGCAACAACAATGAAGTTGCAAGAAAGAGCCAGAGCGATATTTGAATGAAAATCTGGGAGAGGGGAGTTGGCATTGAATCAAACAAGAAAACCAACACACAAAAAATCACCGTTTCCATTTCTGCACCACATAACTGTAAAAGGGATTTCTTTCAGTTCTCGATATTCGCACTCTCTTTTGGCCAATCAAAAAACCAAAAACCGGAATACGCCAGCAAAACAAAAAGCCAACTCCGCACCAATACCCTCGCACAGAATGTGAGCAGCTAACACACACACACTCACGCACGTACCGAGCCGAGTTTCCTTCGTTTGTTTAACAAACATTTAATGTTGCACACTACGTACACACAGGAGAACAACAAAATAAAGGTTAACAACAAAAAACAGCACAGAACCGCACCGAGAACAGAGCGAAGGGAATTGCGACCGAAATGCGCGACACGAAACACAACAACTACCGATCGGTGGGTGCGAGCGAGAGGGCGCGAACAACATTAACACTAACGCTTCTTCTTGTTACTCTGTTTTCGCTTCTTCTTCCGCTGCGGTTGCTATTACTGTTGTTCGGTAGTAACTATTTTTGTTTTTCGAAAAGCGCGCACCAGTGATAACACAAAATGTTCCTGTTCCTGTTCTTGTTCCCAACTGTAACACTTTTGCAACGAACAACCGCTCACGACGCTAGTTTCGGTTTCTTTTAAAATTTTCGCTGGAGTAGGAGGAAAACAGAAAACGGCTCTCTGTTAAATGTTAAGCATGCTCTCGCCGAATGTTAGCCGCTCTCTCACGAGTCACGCCAAATGTTATCCGATTTTTTGATCGTCGGTCGGAAATACCTTAACGCATGCTATCAAAACTCCCCCGCCAGAGGGCGTTGGCTTGGCCATAGCGCATGCGTGACGCGTTGTCCAACACTAAGAGAGCGCCAAATATTTCAATTTCAAATGGGAGTTATGTCCCGATGAACAGCGAAATATTTTAACAATCTGTACGAATAGCTGGCCTTGTTTTTGTTATTTGCCATTGAAAATCAAAACGGTTCCACAAATATCATTCTCTTCACAAAATTTAACCAAACATTATCTTTTTTGCTTTACCTGGTCTCCCATTTTTTTTTAAATATAAAGAAGCCTTTGCAAATTTAGTCGTTTATGTTAAGTAACAAAAAAATAGTTCTCGGTGAGCCAAACACATTCTTGAATTCTCCTTTATTCTTATTAGTTATTATTAAAATGGTTCCTATAGTTTGCAGCTTTTAAAGTGTATATAAAGGGTTACCTTTTCAGTAACCCCTTATCAGAAACAATTAATCTTAATACAAATATTTCCGATATAGTGTTTTTGAATGAATTCAACGAAGATCCAATCAGCGTAGTGCTAAGAGCAGGGGAGGAGAGTTTATGTGATTCTGGAATTCAGCTCGGACAAGTTCTTCAGCTGATCAGATGTTTCTGCTTCTTCTTCTCCGGCTTCTTAAGCGTGGGGCTTATCAAAAAGAAAATGAAGAAAACAACAAAAAAATACGAGCGAGCAACTTAAGATGAGGAAACCGCAAGAGGCAGCAAAGCGCGTCGCGTCGCGTCGCGGCGCTCGTTTCGTTTCGTTGGGGGCATTTGCGGTTTTCTGCATTTTTGCCACTTCCACGTTTCTCTCGGCCTTTTCCACAAGCAGCCAACATACCACCCCACCACCACGCTACCCCCACCCCACCCCTCTCTCGCACGTTTCTCTTTTATGATTTTTATTGTTTGCGAGCAATGTACATAAGTCGAGGTCTATGACCAAAAAGCCAGGCCAAAATAGCGCTAACGCTTATCGTTAAAACTTCTCCGCCACTCCACATCCCCCTTTTCACCCAACACTGAGAAAAAATTATGATTGAGTCGTTTTATAGGAACATAGCATGAACTGCATTTACAAATATTTAATTCATTCATAGTTGTCATATGGCTTAAATCGATTAAAAGAATTAAAGAGAAAACAATTCAAAAAGTTGCTCTAAAAAATTGTATCTTACAATTACGATTTAAATAAATAAAAAGAAAACAATTTATGCAAGGGTATTCAAAATTATTCCTGATAAAATTGGTAACGAATTTAAAAAATGCCGATTTCTGCAAGCGTATTTCAAATTTTCTTGTTCAAAATTGTATCTTCAATTACGGATATAAAGAATTACAAAGAAAACAATTTCTGCAAGGGTATTCTAAATTTTCCAATTACAAATTTGATCTTGCAATTACGATTTCAAAATTAAAACGCAAACTATTTCTGCGAAGGTTCTCCAAATGTTCCTGTCAAAAATGGTATCTTACAATTAACAATTAACAAGAAAATTATTTTCCAGCGCACCCCTTTCCACTCTTCTCTCTTCGCCCCTGGCAGACGCCGCTGATAACCGCAAAGCCCCCCGATTCGGATCGCATTACCTGCCCGCGCCACCTGAGAAAACCACTGGGCACTGGCCTGGGTCTGGGTCTGGGCCTGGCCCGCAGTTAAAACTTAAAAACTTGGCCATTCATTCGCTCCTGACACATTTGAAAAAAATATAAATAAAATAACCAGAAGCTGCCCCTCCGGCCATTCACTTGGNGGGGGGAGGAGAGGAGAGAGAGAGAGAGAAAAGAAAGGGGGGAAGTGGAGGCAGTTGCTCTGTGAATTTTTGTTTCTTTATGAATGTTACGCTTTGGCACGCCAAAGCAATTTGCGCTGCACCCTGGATGGTGGGGCATATCGGTGAGTGTGGGAAAAACGCAAGCAAGCAAGCGAGCAGGAGAAGACCTAACCATGGTATCGCGTTGCAGAGACAGAGTATACGGACAGGCGTCATAACTCGGGTTACTCGGGAAATAGCAACCAGTAACTAGAATTTATATAAAAGTCACAGATCAGTAGAGTGGAATTCAAAACGACCAGAAATTCTGTATATTATTTAATTCTAATAATCTGAAACCGGATATTTCCTTTATTTTTGTCTCAGATGTCAGAGATGTCTCATATGTTATAAATACCCTCTGCTAGGGTATACATAAAATATATTGTTCCAATGCCTCCATTAAGAGATCCTCCTTAAGATAGCATAGTTTCGGAATAATTAGAAAGAAAGCGGAACCCCTAATTTGCATTTGCACCCTCAGGATCGTTTTAGTTGCTGCAGCGTATGGCGAAGTCGCTGCAACCGCTTCAATTATGCGGTGCTTTTTATTTTATGTTTGATATGTTGATGTTTGCTGCTGCTGCTGCTGATGCTGGTGTTGTTGTCTGTGCCCCGTGTTCAGTTTATTTGGCTTTGTTTGCTGCATTGTACAATTTGTTGTTGCTTCTGCTGCTCTCTTTTTGTGTGTGTTTTTTTAATAGAAACTCTAGCTAGCGACAATAAATTATTTTTAGAAAACGGTTTCATTTTCACTCACCGAAAACACAAATGAACACTATTTTTCGGCTCCCTCTTCTTTCTAAATAACCCAAAAAAAAACTACAAATTACAACAAAAAAACACACATAAATATTTATGCGCTCTATTCAGCATCTTTCACTCGGAGATTGAAGTTGTTGTTGGATTGGAAGTTTCTTTGTTGGATGGTTCACATTTTGTCGTTGCTGTTGTTGGTATTGTTGTTGCTGGGCTTAGAAGCAGAAAGTGGAAGTTTCACTTCCCCGAATTATATAATTAATGCGCTTTTAATAGTTTTCGAAACTAGCGACAGCAACAACAATGGAATCTGGTTTAAAATTGCTTTTCTTATTTTCACTTCCATAAATTAAGTGCAGTTTTTATATAGTTTTGTACATTTCATACATTTCACTCACCCTTCGTTGTCCCTCGGGAAAATGTGTGTGGCGGGGGAAGGAGTAGAAGAGCAGGTGCAGGAGCAAATCAGCAAGAGAGGAGAGCAGAAGGAGGAGCAGGAAGCACGGTGATAATCAATCAAACGGTTCTCCTAGCTCTCCTTCTTGTATTGTTCTTGTTGTTTTCGGTTGCTGTCTTCACGAAGCCGCTGCTTGTGTGTGTGTGTGTTCGTAGGAGGTATTATTGTGTGCGTGCGTGTGGCACTGGCACCTTTGACTTTTACTGGCTGCTTTTCCAAAAAACACCACTGGCTAAAAAAAAAACCGAACACAAAACAAAAACACTAGTAACAAATGAAACTGTAATGCAGCACGACAACAACAAACACAGCAAACACTGCACACTTTTCCAATGTTTTCTTTTTTTGAAACAGCTGCAGCTGCAGTTCCAGTTGCAATCGCAGAGCGGCGGCAATTAGAAATTCGTAAGCGAAGCCTTGCAACAATGGAAAAATGCAACTAATTAGCAATTATTTGCGGCTCTTGAGCATTTCTTTCATTTTTTTACGCTGTGTTTTCTTTTTGCACAAATTCCAATTAGACGACTGCAAATGCCATTTGCTGCTGTTGTTGTTATTGTGTTGCTTTTCCGCCAGTCCCGTTATTTCACAGACGCAGAGAGTGCAGTTAGAAGAGAGAGAGCCAGCGAAAGAGAACACTAAATGGGGCGAGGCGGGAGGGGAAATGGCAAAAAGAGTCACCGCTGATGACCTCGGCAATTAATATTCATTTAAGTTTTTTGCTACAATTAAAAATGCGTTTGCTTTTGCTCTGGACTTGGATGCTGCTGCTGCTTCTGCTCAGTCGCTGCAACTGTGCTGTTGTTGTTGTTTTATTTTCGTATGGCACAAAGTTATCTCTGCTGAGCGATAGAGGGAGGGGCGGGTTAAGGATTCGATCCGTCAAGAGCTTGCTATTATCACTGCCAATATTATTACGTTTGTTTTTGTTGTTATTTGCCGTACGGGCCTTATCTATCGAACCAACCGTCCGCGACGCGCTGTTTTTTGTTTGTGTTTGCCGCGGTTGCGTCGCCCTAGAGATGGCCTCCCCACGATGGAAAACCGATAACAATGGTGGGTAAGCACGTTTGCACATCATGAAAATTGATATGGGTTTATTTTCATAAATATTGAAAGCATTTGATAGCATAATTTACATTTTAACAAAGGTGAATGAATATTTCGAGTAGGAAATAATTATTATTCCACAAAATTGTCATGGTTTTCGATTTGACCATAGTATCGATAAGCACTCGATTACCATCCCTACTTGCAAGGGCCACCTCTAAAAGCAAAACCAAAACAAACGCACAAAACACCAACAAAAATAGGAATTTGCTAACATGATTTCTTTCAGACAAGCTCGCATTTATGAATGGGACGTGGCCCGATTTAAGGGATTTAAAAGAACTCAAAGCGCTAACACGAGAAATCCAAGCGCCGTACAGAAACTAGAGTTGCCAGAGTTCCTCAAAGAAAAATCACATAGTCTTATTTATACGCTTTAATGGCAATTAACAAAGGGCTTGTCAAAAAAAAAATGGTTTAGAAACTATTAGCTAGTCAGCCTTCCAGTTACTCCTTGACTCGGTCCACCTTGCTGGCGTCGAAGGGCACCTCCTCCACCTTGGTGAAGCCCGAGAATCGAATAATTTTGCCAGTGCCCTCTACCTTCAGATGACGGGCGAATTGCTGGGCTGGGGACAGAGCCTGGTCCTCCTCCGACTTGTAACCATAGAACTTGGCCCAGTCATTCCTGCCGGTGTAGACCATGTAGCAGACAAGGCCGAAAGCCTGCCAGGCCAGAAACGCGTAGCCGATGCTCAGGCGACGCTTCCACAGTTCCGCGCGCTGCTCCGGTATGGGATTCGTATGTCGCCGTACCAAGCGGCGCAGCCACTTAATTTCAAACAGCGCCATGTTGTCCGTAAACACTTGTTTTCTTTGGATTGTTATGTAAAAGTGGTACAGCTCGATACAAAATGGTAAACAAACGGAAAGAGAGCAGCTGATAGGTGCGTCAGGGTTGCAAGTCCAACAGCTGCGGTGTTAGAACATTCTATTTTAACCCTCACAATTCCCAGGTGCCCACTTTTGCTGGTAGCAAGGCGTAATTTCAAACAGCTCCGTTACCTCAGTAAACTCTTCTTATATTTCCACTTGTATATAGAATGGTAAATATGGTAAACAAACGGACAGCGAACAGCTGATTGGTTTGTCAGGGTTGCAAGGCTATCCTTGGATTACAGCAGCGATTTCAGAACATGCCATTTAACCCTTACAGTGCTCAATGGGTTACTTTTGATAAATGCCTAGAAACAGTTATTTTGTTGTAATCGATTTTCGAGATTCGATTTAGTTCTTTGAAATTTGTTTTGATAATTTGAATGAGCACCCGCGTGGAGATAAACTAAATACAAGGTGCCGTCTCTATATACTAGTCCAATAACTAGTAAATCTTTTGATTGCTATTACTTATTTGCCGAGCCCAAGGCCCGTCCAAGGGATAAATCCCCACTGCCAGTGGGGTTGGGTGACAACCCTGGCCTGTCAACTCATCCCAACGGGGCTTTGTGCGAGCGGACAGGCGAGTGTTGTTGCTGTTGCGCGGCCAGAACAGAAGATAATGAAACTCCGATTGGGGCAAACAAAGCCAGCGCTTGCCCGAATCGAAATCAGACCCAGAACCAAGCCATCGGCAGACTCGCAAGGACATCCCCAGGGGAGGACGCCTATTGGAGTGAGGAGGAGTTATTAGCCGGTTGACAGACGTGAGAACATTCAGGAAATTTATAATTCGCGACCAGATTTGCGCGTTCAACTGGGTGGCAGGCCCAGGACCCAAAGGCTAGCTGGGGCTGGCCCGAGTCTCGCCTGGAGGTCGCCGGGTGCTCTAGTCAATTTCGAAGCGACACACAAAACAAACCAAACCAAACCAAGTAAGCGTATTTGTTCCCTTAAGTGTGTGGGTAAGTGGGTCTGACACATTGTAAATTCGAAGTTCGTAGCGCACACAGCTATTGGAAACTGGAACTGGAAAGGAATCGGAAGCGGAATCGAAAAACGAAGCTCGAGCTAAACGATGCCCACCACCACCCAGCACTCGCCCCAGGGTCATGCCCAAGGCCCCTGCCAAGGACAAGGACAGTCGCAGGATAAAAGCGACGTGAAGGGGGAGGAGAACGGCGCCAACATGCCCAATCTATCCACCTTGTCGCTGGACGAACTGAAACAGCTGGACAGGGATCCCGAGTTCTTCGACGATTTCATCGAGGAGATGTCCGTGGTGCAGCACCTCAACGAGGAGCTCGACTCGATGATGAACCAAGTGGAGAATATATCAAGTGGGTACTCCAGTTGCGGGGCATGGCAAGGTTGAAAGCGTAATCCTCAGATTCGTTTCCAGGGGAGAACGAGAGCAAGGACACCCATTTGGTGGAGCTGAAGCGCCGCCTCAGCGACGATTACACGGCCCTAAAAACGCTGGGCGAGAAGTGCGACCAGCTGAACAAGAAGTACTTGAAGAAGTCCGAGGAGTATGCGCCCCAGCACATCAGAGTGAGTAGAAAGCGATCCGAAAGCATTTACCTGCCAGATTCGCTCCTGTTACATACGATGCAACCAGGTGTTATTGGAATATTTTAATCAGAAACCCATTTCCCAAGAATTAATTCTAATTATCATTGCGTTGCACCTTTCTGGGCAACAATATAATATCCTCTACCAGGGTGTATTTAAATTTCCTGAAATGAGACTAATTCCCTTTGTTTTGGCCGCAGGAACTGCTTCAGATTGCTGCCTCCAATGCCGATGCCGACTGTGATCGCCATGTGGAGCACTTCCTGAACGGGAAGATTGATGTGCAGACGTTCCTCAACACGTACCAGAGCTCTAAGAAAATCAGCGCCGAGCGCAAAGCCAAGGAGGAGCGTTTGGGCAACCAGCTGAGTGCTCTGGAACGAGCTGGAATATAGGATGCAACCCACAGTCCTTCAGTCCAGCACATCCCACTTCTGTTCACTCACTTCGTCGCAATATAGAGTCTAAGCAGGATCACAGAGAAACACACAAAAATCCAAAAAAAAAAAAAAAAAAAAAAAAAAAATCACGGAACACAAAAATAAACCGAGAAAGCAGAGCCAGAAATGCGGAGATATGGAGCAGAGTCAGGCCAGAATATTTCGAAGTCGGGCCACAGAGCAGTAAACAAAAAATTAAAAAGTGAAGGAATGCTAAGATAAACGTTCGCTAGTTGTAGGCTATATTTAAAATCTCTTGTAAATCGGTAATTCTAATTATACCCCAACTCCACATCCAATTCCAGTCCCAGTCCTAAATCCAAATCCAGTTCGAAATCGCATGTATTCCCCTCCCCTCCTCCCTCTTCGTAGGTTTAAATCATTTAGTCCATTATTTTGTCCCATGGCCAGCCAAAATCGTTCTATTTGTATTATGTATATTTAATAAAGATTATGATTTATCTGATATCTCAATGTTCGTAACTCTTACTATTTGAACAATTCGTGGTTTGCCTTTTCTATTTTCTATTTTATTTCCTTTTATATTCCATATTTTGGTTATATTTCCCTCTATCTCTCTCCGTCGTTTTATACAAAACATAGTTATTAAAAATTTAGATTCCTTTATTTTGGTTTTGCGAATTCTCATTTAATATTGTATTGTATTGTATTCGGTACCCGAAGCTTAGAATACCCTTGCAGACCAGTTGCCTTAAAACTGTGCGGTCATTTGTATGGCAGCTATATTAGGATATAGTGATCTAATTTTTGGTTTCTAAAGCGGCTTTAATGTCTATGAAAACTGTATTTCTTAAGAATGAATTAATTAACTCAAAAAACACCAGAGTTATGCACAATGACCCATCTCCCATCTCCATTCTCACATCGTTCCTATGGCAGCTATAGGATATAGTGGTCCGATTTTTATGAAACTATCAGGGTACGTTAAAATAGTCATTAAAAATGGATTTCTAAATAATTAATCGGTTATCTCAAAATATTTATGACGCTTTTTCTCAATCGTTCTTATGGCAGCTATGTGATGTAATGTTCCGATTCCGGCCGTCCCGACTTATATACTACCTGCAACAGATTGAAGGGTCGGTGCAAAGTTTCAGCCCGATAGCTTTAAAACTGAGAGACTAGTTTACATAGCAACCGACAGACGGACAGACAGACAGACGGACATGGCTAAATCGACTCGGCTGGTGATGCTGATCAAGAATATATACACTTTATAGGGTCGGAAATGTCTCCTTCACTGCGTTACAAACTTCTGGTCAAAATTATAATACCCTCTGCAAGGGTATAATTAAGCTTTAATAAAATATTTTACAACTGCTTTGATACATTTTATGCAGGTGGAATATTTCATAGACCTAAAATAAATAATCATATAAAAATGATTAATTTAATTTATTTTTGATTTTAATTCCATAACATTCAATATTAGTATTTTAGCATTAATTTTCAGAAGTTATTTTAATTTCTATATAATTTGATATTTGATTTAGTATTTTGACAAAACTTAAATTCGAAAATTGCAACCAGCTAATATTTATTTTGTATTTTTTACAACCATTTTGCTTGGCTTTATTTTTTAATAAAAAAAAAACATATGCAAATTGGCGCACTTTGGTAATTTAAATACTGATCTGGTAGTTTTCGCAATTCTAGTATTTTTTTGCATACCCATATGTGGTCATAAATTAGGTTTTAGCCAATTTATCTGTGATTTGTTGAGTGTTTGCGTGCACTTGCAGTCACCGCCTACCTCCCGCTGTTGGCAATGAAACTAAGTGGATTCAGCTGATAAGGCTCCTCGGGAAGAGCCCCCCTTTGACTCCGCCCTTGCCCTTGCCCCTGTCCCCACTTGCTCTGACAATAATCATCTCGCCGATAAGCGTAACACTTGCTAGCTCGTCACCCGGAGAAATTCATTCGTCAAAATTACGGGTAACGGGTACAGATTAACCGGATAGCTGGCGATAACAGGAACATGTCCGAGTCCCCTGATGTACTGGTCTTTGGCTCTGCCATCATCGATTTCATATGGTGAGTTTATTAATACGGCAAAAGATCCCCCCACCAGATATATATATGAACATATCATCCAGTTACACTCCCCGCCTACCCAAGCCCGGAGAAACGCTCCACGGACATCGCTTCCAAACCGGATACGGCGGAAAAGGAGCCAACCAGTGTGTGGCAGCAGCTCGTCAAGGTTCCCGCACCGCATTGGTGGCCAAATTGGGTGCAGATAGTTTCGGCTCGGATTACCTCAAGCACTTGCAGGAAGAGAACGTCAATGTAGAGCATGTGCAGCAGCTGGAGGGCCAGACCACGGGTGTGGCTCAGATTGGAGTGTCTGATAGCGGTGAGAACAACATAATCATTGTGGTAGGGGCCAACAACTCTCTCAGTCCGTGCGATGTGGCTGCAGCGGACTCGCTGTTCCAGGAGGCCAAGGTGCTGGTCTGCCAGCTGGAGACGCCAATCGAGTCCACTCTGACCGCGCTGAAGGCCTTCCGGGGAGTGTCCATTGTAAATGCAGCTCCGGCGATGGAGAATACCCCTCGGGAGCTGCTCCAGCGGGCCAGTATCTTCTGCGTAAACGAGAGCGAGGCTGCTCTGATGACCAAAATGGCCAAGATCGACACCATTGAGTGGGTAAAAGACACACATAAGCCTGGAAATCCTCCTTATTCCGATCTCCTTTCAGTGAAGCGAAAATCGCCATAGGAGAACTCATCAAAATGGGGGCCCAAACGGTCATCATCACCCTGGGCAAACTAGGAGCTGTGCTTGGAAGCCAAAAGGAACAAGGGAAATACGAGCACGTGCCCGCTCCCGTTGTACCCGCAGAGAAAGTAGTAGACACCACGGGGGCTGGTGACGCCTTCATTGGAGCCTTGGCTCACAATCTGGCCCGTTATCCGAACAAGAAGCTTTCGGCGCAAATATCCGCCGCCTGTGTGGTGGCTTCGCAATCCGTCCAGTTGCCAGGAACGCAGTCCAGCTTTCCGCGTGCCTAGGGTCAGATTCCAGGCTGCTGATCCACCTGTACTTACAATAAATCTCGGCCAGAAAAGCCACTTTAAAGGGTTTTTTAGTGGCTTAGAAAGGGATGCAATATTCTTTGATTTCTAGTTGCCTATAATTGATGCACTGCCTATAAGACACAATTGTATACAAAGGCTGCTCCACCTGTTCCTCGTATTGCCTTAAAAATCTTTCTTTGAGCTAAGAAAGGGATGTTGTGTGAATTCCTTGCCAGAAATGCTTTCTGGTTGCCCCGGAACGGACGCATTGCCTCTAAACCAGTACATCATATTAAATCTCCATGCGAGTCACATACAATGCTCTATTTAATGGTAATCGTAAGTATAAAAAGAAGTGGATTTCGAACTGGCAACACAAACAGTTTTGGTCCCTGCCACAGAAGACGAAAACTGGCGCACATGGGTGTATGCATTATGTATCTGGTGTAGATGGAACTGCCACACAGCATGCGGGCATCCCTGGTGCTTATCACTGTCACTTCTTGCCCGACTTCTTGATGCCGCCGCCGACGAGGGGACCCTTCTTGGAGGCATTCGCCTTGGCCGCATCTAAGGCCTTCTGCTGCTCCTTCTGCTTCTGCTTGAAGGCCATGTCGTCGTCATCCATGTCCTTGGAGTCCTTCTTTGGGGCCTTCAGAGGCTTCTTTTTACCACCCTCGCGTCCAGACATCTTGGGAAATGCGAAAAGTCAACGGAAATTCAATGCACAAGCGGGGGTCACGCACCTTTATCACACGTTTTTCCGATTTCCTTTCCGCTGCAATCGCTATCGATACACCTAGTGATAGCAGATTTCCTGGTCTGTTATCGGTGGTTGCTAAGGCGCAAATAATAAATGATCTATATTAAATTTTTTCAAGTTTTAAATCAAGCACAGAGAAGAATAACGTTTTGAGAATCGATTTGTTTTCTTTTACTTGCAGCTAAGAAGTAGTTGTGATTGCTAGTCTTTTTGATAAATTTGTGGAAATTCCTATTTGGTCTCTTCTGCATCCGCTTTCGATACACCTAGCGATGGTAGATTTCCTAGTTGTGTTATCGGCTGTCGCTTGACGCAAATAATAATGTATTTTTGTATTTGAATTTTTTTTTGCTTACACTGACAGCTGGTTTTGACTGCTTTTAAAAAGGCTTCTCGTTAGTTACAATAATTACCTTTCGATAGGCGTGTAATGTTTGATCCTTGTAAAACTATCGGTATTTATAGCTCCCACCACCGCTCATCTCGAATTCCACCGCCGTAGAGCAGCGAACGCGGACGTATTGCCCCCTTTGGACGAGAGACAAGACGACACCCGAAGCAGACGTACTCAACTCGATCTCCGCCAGAAGCAGCGATGTCCTGCGTGGGACTCCCGCTCCGATTCCGCACGTGAGGCCGCCCGGCCGCAGGTTCAAGACTGCAGCATCCCGTTACCCGATCCGCCCAAGCAGCACAGCATCCGTTTCCATAACAACAGCAGAAGTAGGAGCAGATCGGTGAGTGTTTTTCCCTCGCAAACGGTTTCCCCTCCCCCTTCCCTGGCTGGCATTTTCAGTGGTTAAAGTTTGGACTGTTAGACAGTTGGACGGACGGACAGGTGGACAGGTTGTTGCGTGACGCGAGCCGTACAAATTGGATTAGTACGGCGATTGATTCTCGCTGCGAGAGTTGTAAACAATCTCCGACCGTGGCCCATGCACTGAAAAAAGCCACCCTCAAATTGGTAATATGAACTTGTTTGCCGAAAAAGTAACTGACACTTGGAAATAAAATATGAAATGTAGTGAAACCAAAAACCAGATCTAAAATTCCTATCTTAGTTTAGTTATTATATTTTTTTAAAGATAATTTCAATAATTTTGCTATCCTGTTTGTGCTCAGGTCTCATCTGGTTGGAATCGAGATATTTCTAGACTTTTCCTTTTTTTTCTCTCTGTATATTGTTAAACACACAACCACCCCCACCTGCTGTTTTGTAATTGGCAATATATCAGGGAATGCCTTGAGCGACTATTTTTATAACGATTAGCATAGTCGTTATGGTGATGAAGTTTTCGACGGGGGCGTTGGGTTGCGTCCGTTATGTTTTCCACCCTGTGACCCCGCAATGGAAATCAAGGCATACTTTTGGGGGCACCACAACAGTTTTGAGCCCCACCTGCCCCAGTCGGGACAAGATATTCCTAGCGACATCGTCACCCAAGCAAAGACAAAGCGCTTAAAAAGTTGTCAATTCACCTTGGACTTTGATTGAGAAAATAAAGGATTCATGCGCAAGAGATGATATAAGCTGGAAAAGTTT
Source organism: Drosophila setifemur (assembly GCA_021224005.1). Classification (NCBI taxonomy): domain Eukaryota; kingdom Metazoa; phylum Arthropoda; class Insecta; order Diptera; family Drosophilidae; genus Drosophila; species Drosophila setifemur. The sequence goes on from JAJJHY010001290.1 coordinate 12,389,033, forward strand.
CGGTGAGGAATGATGTTTTATTTTTAAACAAATCGTTCAAGTTGCTCAACTTGTAAACTGGTACACATTTTATGCATATGTCTATGTATTCTTGTTCTGCGTCAAAAGACAAATACATCCGATAGCTTAAATATAAACAAATGAATATATTTAGATTAAATCAGTTTTTTGTTATTCTTGGGAGAAATACGTTAAATAGTGATGTGAGCCGAATTAAACAATTTTCTAAAAATATTACCCTATAACCTATAGTCATTCAAACTATCGAGCGTTGTGGCTCGCAAGGGTATTCCAAGCTTCGCAGAGCCTAACCTTCTGTTCTTGTTTTGACATTAGTTAGTTTCAAGAGTCCCCTTTAATCGTACTCCTCCCGAGGGCGGCATATCTGTGGATTTGGATTTGATTTGGACTTTGAGCGATGTTCGCAGCACGCGAGATAAGCGAGCACCAATCAGCCTCAGAAGTCAGAACTCAGAACTCAAAACTGGTTTCAATTGCGGGTCAGAATGCGCAACCTTGGCCATTGTATGCAAATTCCGAATGCAAAACCTAAACGAGCGTGAATTGGCTTAATGCAGGCGGCTGTCCATTGTCCATTGTCTGGCTATTGCCTTCGAGTGCTTATCACTTTATCACCCCTGTAGATAAGCCGTCCAGATGTCGCCCCTTGGATGATAATCAATTGGCCATAAAGTGGGGAAGCGTAGGTGGGTGGTTGGTTGGGTGGTTGGGTGGTTGGCTGGCTGGCTGGCTGGGCGGCGGTAATCAATCAATTTTACGAGTCGGACAACCAATTTGCAATCTAATCCGCAGTCTGTCCACGATGAGCAACGGAAATGGGAGTGCTACCAGTGGCAATGGAAATCCAAACCGCAATGGGGAGCTCAGCGTGATGCAGGACCTGCAGCAGAAGTACTCCTTCCTGGAGAATCTGTTCAGCAAGTTCTGGAAGTCAATCATTAAGTCCAACTCCGCGCTCAAGCTGCAGCTGAGGAATGTGAAGTGGAAGAATGCCAAGGCCAGGCCAGGCCAAGCCTACCAGCCCACTGAGGTGAGTTAGTATACTAAGTACGAGTGTGTTACACCCATAACGAATGAAATTCTTAACCAAACAGATTGAGCAGGTGGCCAATGTGATTACACATGGAATTTGGATAGTGCCGGCCGTGTTTGCGGCCATAAAGCTGTTCGAACGCTCGGCGAGTGCCAGCCAGGTTTTGGTTTCCTGGGTCTACGGAGGAGCTCTGTGCATGCTCTTCACTGTGTCGACCTTCTTCCACTGCTCCTGCTATTGCGCCGAGCACAAGTGAGTGATGGCCCAATTTCCCCCTTCTCCACATCTACTGATTATTGCTTGAACTCGACAGACCCCCGAGAAATGTGAGGGCGTGGCCCTCGCTCTATTGGCAGGCGACGTACCAGGGCCTAAAGAACGTCCTCCATCGGTGCGACAGGGCCATGATCTACGTGTTCATCGCCGGCTCCTACTTCCCCTGGCTAACGCTGGAGAACACCGACCAGTCCGCCATACTCTTCTGCATGGAGTGGGTCATCTGGCTGATGGCAGGCTTCGGGATTGCCTACCAACAGGTTGGTTTTGGATCAGAACAAGAAGCAATTTAGATTCCTTTTACATGTTTTGGGTTGCGCGTTGCAGATCTTCCACGAACGCTACAAATGTCTAGAGACGTTCTTTTACCTGCTGATGGGACTGGGCCCGGCTCTGGTGGTTGTGCTCACTGGTCACCATTTCCATGGGATGATGCAGCTGAAGTTTGGAGGCGCCTTCTATATCCTGGGAATTGTCTTCTTCAAGGCTGACGGCCTGATACCGATGGCCCATGCCATTTGGCACTTGTTTGTGGTGCTGGCCGCTGGATGTCATTACTACGCGATCCTAGTGAATCTGTATCCTCCTGGGGAGGGCGTAATCGAACAGTGAGCAGGATTAGAAGGCGGAAGAGAATGAAAAGGAGAAGCAGCAGCAGCATGGAACAGCGAAATTTAACCTTAGAGTTTAGAGTACTTAACGACAGGGATTTAATAGTTTGTCAGCCATCTGCTCCGCGATTAGCCAAATTTTTCTCGATCGAGTAGCCTAGCCTAGCCTAGTATTAGGAACTAGACCAAATCGAACCCAAACGATTCTTGTGATCAGCATCTGCGGTCTTGCCAAAGATTCAAATTGTGTGAGTGCTCATGTCTCTCTCTATCTATTACGATATTACTAGCGATAGATATTACTACTTCTACATACTTATATACTTCGATATACACCACGATATACCATGAACCAGCTCACCTTTTGGCCATGTGTTTCTCAAAAAGACTTCGACCAGTACTCAAAAGGCGAACCCAAAGCGAAATTGTACAAATCCCCGAGACTTTACAACATGCAAATTCTCGCCTAGAAGCGCCCGCCTAGCCTGCATTGCATTATACAACATGTTTATACAGATATACATTATATATATACAGATACAGCTACGGTTATACAGATATAGAATATACATAGATAGGATTAGCAAAAACCACGAGCCAGGAGCCGAGCCCCCCGGCCAGTTTCATCGCCTAGCTCAGGGACTACTCGATGTTTGTTCGCAGATACTGAAGATGATTAGGATGCAAATGTGTATATATACGATATACGATACGGTTGATACATATAAGGGGCCTGGCTCGTGGCCGGTTCAAATTTCGACTTGTTTAGTTCTTGTGAATTTGTTCTTTTCGAGTCCGCCTTGATTATTTCGGTGTGGACCTCGTTTCTGGTGCAGCGCGATTAGTTTTATAACTCCTTAGATGCTTCAATAAATGTTTTATTTCCATCTGATATACGTAGTTTCTCACGTATGGTTATTCTTTAGTTATTGTTTTTAAATTAAACAATTGTTTGTAAACTATAACCATTCGTCAACTCTATAAATGCGTCAATAAATGTTTTGTTTTCCAATGAAATACGAGTAGTTTGTTTTTAATTTTAACATTTGTTTGTTAACTATATATAATTTCGTGAAGTTGAAACATTGGTCAGTTCTGTCGCAACTATCTAATGAATCATTATTAAAATTTATATATGTATGTATATATGACCAGGTTTTTTATTTTGAATTTTGAGTAATAAATAATTAAATGAGCTTTAGTATATATAGTCCGAAAATATTGATGTATTGAGTTTTGTCTAAAACAAAATTAATAATTATGTTCTCATTGCTAATATAAATAGAAAACAAGAAAGGAAGGCTTACATGGCAACGGACATGCCTAGATCGACTCGGCTGGTGATGCTGATCAAGAATATATATATTTTCTAGGGTCGGAGATGTCTCTTTCACTGCGTTACAAACTTCTGGTCAAAATTATATTACCCTCTGCAAGGGTATAAACCTTTTTTTTTCCATCAAAAAGTTTGTTATATTATTTAAATTTCAATTCAAACACATCTAGATCGAACATTTATTTTTAAATTTAATTAATATTTGGGAACTGACAAATTGTATATTAATTAAAATTCAATTATAGTCGACGAAACTTAAAATATTATTTTGTAATTTGAATTATAAATAATAAATCCAAGTTTTAGTACATTTATTACAGACAGCAAGTCATTTTTCAACAAACGGGGTAAGGTCACACTGTCGGTGACAGACGCAATGGACAAGGACAGGGAGAAGCTGGACATGCTCCAGCGGAGGCTTTTGGAGGCGGAGTCTGCAGCGGATCAGGAGGAGGTAGTGCGTCAGCGTCACCTGCAGCTGATTCGCGAACTGCGCCACCCCCAGGGCATTCCGGTGGGCGTGTCCGCGGAACGTTTGCGCCAGCTGTTTGAGGAGGTGCGAGTGCGAGCGAGAGCGAGAGAGAACGAGAAAGAGCAAGAGCGCGACCTGTTGAGCCTATGGCAGCTGTGGCTGAACGAGCTCATCCTCGCCAGAAAGGCGATCCTTGTGAAAACCCACCTGCTCGTGCAATGGCTCCTCGGTCAGGGGGATAAGGAGAGACCAGCGGAGGAGCTGCAGCTCCTCCTAACTCTGCTCAAAACGTTGCCCAAGGAGCAACTGCCTGCCGTTTGGGCGGAATTGGCCTTGCTTCGCCTCCCTAAGGAAGTGAGTGCAGCCCTGCTGCTGGTCAAGTGCCAGGATACGGTCCTAGCCGAGTTGGATTACTCGGAGGAGGGTGAAGCTTGTCGGAAGGTGGCCAGTGCCCTCATACATTCCCACTTCGAGGGCAGCTGGTTGGAGGCCCAACAGGAGCAGTTGCCTTTGCTGCTGGCCAACTCGCTGCAGTTGCTCCAAAAGCTGGTGGGCAAAGTGCCGGACTATGCCGAGCAACATGCCCCGGACCTGATGGGTCTTGTTCAGTTTTACATGCATTATGGAGTGGAATCAAACAATAGGTCTGGGAAGAGTCAGCTGCCCAGGAAGGTGCAACCAGCCCAGCAGTCGGCCGCCTATGGCCAGGAGGAGGAGCAGGCGGAAGAGCAGCAGCAGTCCACAACTAAATCCCGTTCCGGAGGACGCAAAAACAAGGTTCGCAAGATGCGCTCCCTGGCCAAGCAGAGAAATCAGTCCGGGAATGGTGCTGAGGAGAGCAATCCCCGGGATCGCCTTCTGATGATGGGTAACCTGGACTACGGCTGCCTCACAGGCGACTCGGGCGAAAACTGTCCCGCCTCGGACTCGGAGCACCAGCCCGGATCGGAGTCACAGCAGCTCCGACAGCTCTTGGCGAAGGTGAGGATCTCAGCCCTGCATTTAATGGGAGCTCTGACTAAGCTCTTGCCTCGTCGCTCCCTTTATGGCTACTGGCACGTGCTCTTCCCTAGCGGAGGGGACTCACAGGGGAGCACCCATCTTCTCCGGCTGGGCCACACAGATGCCAACTCCCGCTGCCGTGCCGTAGCCCTGCAACTGGCCGCTCAGATCCTGTACGGGTCCAAAGGATTCCTTAGCCAGGCATGCTCCCGGGGACCCAGCAACTACACGCCCTTCGCCGTCAGCCTGGCCAGCTCCGTGCTCTCCGCCTACCGTTCTTTGAGTCTCACGTTGGAAAGGGAATACGCTCCTCCAGTACTAACGCAGTGCCTCAAGTGCCTGGCAGTCTTGGTGCAGGCCACTCCCTTCGAGCACTTGGAGATGGGCTTTGTCTACGAGTTCGTGGGCCACGTAAAGAAGCTGGCCAAGAATGCAGACACCCCGGTGGCGGTTTCCGCTCTCCTGGTCATGGAGATGCTGCTGGGCACACCCAAACTCACTCCGGAGATGGCCAGCGCGGTCGGTTTAGCGCCTAGTCAGAGGAATGTCCAGATGGAGGAGCTGCAGCCGCACCAGGACTTTCTGGAGCTGTGCGACTCGGATGCGGAGGTGGAGCAAGAGGAAGAAGAGGAAGAGCAAGAGGCGCAAGTGGCAGAGCAGCAAAAAGCGGATAATTCCCCTCGATTTGTGGACCCACCCATTCCCAGAAACTCTTGGCTCCTCAGGCAGATCCTCAGGCACCTGGAGAGCCTGGGTACGGCGCCCCCCCTCCGCGTAGAGTGCTTCCAGGTGCTTCTGGCCATGGCCACCCACATTGGCCTGCTCCGGGGACACCAGGCCCGCTTGGCCAGCGTAATATCGGCGGGACTAAGAGATCCCACCTCGGATGTGAGGCTGTACGCAGCCCGCTGCCTGGACTCTGTGGGCTACCAGCTGGGCAGGCTACTGCCCGAGCCCTTGGAGCGGGAGTGGCAGCTCTCCTTCTGGCAGCTCCTCCTGCCTGTCATCTACGGAGCCTACGACGACTCCGCCGGAGCGCCCCTAAGATGTGCCCTATGTGATGCGCTTTCCAACATGGGGTCCTTTAGCTTTGAGCGCCTGCCCGGTGGGCAGAGGAACGCCCTTCTGGCCTTCGTCAGCGGCTGCGCCAGTGACGATGGAGAGGAGGCCCTGGTTAGGGGAGCAGCTCTCCGGGCTCTAGCCGTCTACGTGCTGCACCCAAGCCTCAGGGCGGATCTGGTGTTTGTGGAGAATGCGGCGGAGCTCACCCTGCGCCTCATCGCCAATCCCCAGCTGGTGGTCCGGATCAAGTCGGCCTGGGCCCTGGGCAACATCAGCGATGCCTTGATCGCTGGGGTACCCAACCACTCGGAGAAGATCTCCGAGGAGCTCCTGGGACGCCTAATCCAGGCGGCCACGAAGACATGCTCCGATCACGACAAGGTAAAGGCCAATGCGGTCAGGGCCTTGGGCAATCTGCTCCAGGTGATGCAGATTCAGCCCTCCCAGCACTCCCAAAACGAGCAGATGCAGCATTCTATGTCCAAGCTACTGGACTGCGTCAAGTCCCCGGGGAGTGCCAAGGTGAAGTGGAACGCCTGCCATGCCATCGGGAACCTGGTCAGGCACCGGGCCTTCTTCGCCACCGGGCATCTGGCGGGGATACTCTTCCCGGCCCTCTGCCAGCTGATCGTGCAGCATGGCAACTTCAAGGTGCGCATCAACGCCACAGGGGTGCTCCTACAGGTGGAGCAGCGCCAGGACTTGGGCAGCCACTTCCCGCTGGTGTGGCGCTCCTTGCTGGAGGCCCTCGAACGCTCCAACGCGCTGGACAGCTACGAGGAGTACAACCACCGAGATGCACTGCAGCAGCACCTTTGCCTGGCCATGGCCCGGCTACTCTCGCTTGCCAAGTCCTCCGACTTGCCGGCTCTACGGGAGGCCCTCGAGGCGGACCGGCTGGAGGAGGTGCGTGGCACCTGGCGTAGGGTGGCCTTCCGCATCGTTCCCGAGCAATCCGCTCCACTCTTCACCTGCAGCCCCCTGCTAGAACAGCGCCTGCAGCAGGAAGCCTCCCAGTTCCCGGTGCAGCGCGCCTCTTTGGCCTTTATCTCGGAAACCCTCAGGCTGGATCCGTAGGAATCACTCCATTTAAATTCTGAACCAAGCCTGGTTCTTAAATCCTCACCAGCTTCATTCCGCACAGTATACTGACCATTTAACAGCATTATATGAGTAGCGGTGTTTTCTTTGAAGGATTAAGGATTGCTCTATGGTGGAATATATATGTCTCAACTTCGATAACGGGAAAGGAATGAAAAGAATCCTTTGGAGCATCATCAACATTGCATTTTATATGTATAAACAGAAAACAGGATTAACAATCCGCCCAGCTCCCCCGGGAGGTCGGAAGGTTAGGGTTCAGGTTCGAGTAAGTGCATCGAGTTGAGATCAATTTTTATAAAGTGTATTTGTATATATGCGTGAATATATAATGTGAAATTACTTAATTTGATTTGTTAGTGGTGCTCCGCGGTGACCCGTCCCGCCGACGATCGTAGCCAAAACAAATGGGACCACGACAGGGATCGGAACCACCATTCGGGCGATGGATGTATTGTATATGTAATTGGGTGTATAGGCCTTTACTAGAAAATCAAATCGTAGGATTATTACATGGTTGGCTGGCGTTGAACAAACTTTAAAAGAGATGCATTGGTATTAAATTTAAATTAATAAACATGTCAATTTAAAAAAAATAATAAAAATAAAAACAATCATAAAAGAGTCGTAAAAGTGCGTGCGCCGCTCGTGTAGAAAAAAGAAGAGTTGGTCGCTGGCGCTGGCTTTTGTTTTGTTTTTTGTTTTGTAATAGGTCTAAAGTCTAAGCTGCCCCCTGAAGCCCCGTGTCTATGTCTCGTGTTCTCCTCCCGATCTCCGCACGACTCCGCCCTCCGCCGGAACAGTCGGCAAATCCCGCTTCGCCCGCTTCGTCTCCAAGAATGCGGGTTGCTCGTCGCCAAAGCTCAGCATGCGCTTGCCCCCGCGCACCTTCTCGTTCATCAGCTGCAGGTCCTGCGGGGGAGGGAAAAGGATTTAAAGATTTAAAATATTCGAGAATTACAATTTGACTTAATCTTACCTTGGCGGGGCTGTGGTAGAACCTGTAGACCATCTGGTTAGGCGACTGCTGGATCTCGTTCTTGGGCATCTGCGTGACGTAGAGCGAGTGGTTTTGGGTGACCTTCTTGGGCTGCGCCGCCCGCTCCTTCGGGTGCGGGGAGAGGAGCAGGTCCGAGGTCCTGATCCGGCAGCCGCTCACGTCGGGCGTCACATTGAGGTGATCGATGGCGAACTTCCGGATCATGGGCACGTACTTGTTGTTGTAGAAGTAGATAATGTCCTTCACCTTGGGCTCCCCATCATCATTGATGCCGATGAGCACCTCCCGATAGACGCTGTTCACCGCCTGCGGCTGGTTGCGGTAAGCCCGCATAATGTCGCTGAACTTGGGATCCTCCATTCGCTTTACCTGCGGGGTAACAGATCAGTTTCAGCATGCTTTCATTATGTAAGTCCTCGGATCAGACAAGGACAGTTGCGTCGACAAAGAGCTTCGAGTTTCCTCGATACTGTCAAATACTCACTCTAATGTAGATATATATTGCACACATGATATTTTGATCGAGGTGGCGGTCCTTCATCAAGTCGGTCTCGTGGGTGATCGCGTGCTCGAAGATGTGCCAGATGCGATCTGGCTCGCACAGCCCCAGCTCCGAGCAGAGCTTCTGGATGCGCAGCCAGCCGAGCAGGTACACCTTGCGCAGGAAGATCTGCAGGGCCCCGGCCGTGCGGTCCTGGTTGACGTCATAAGAGGAGGGCAAGGGCTGGCCCGCCGAGGCGAATATGTCCCAGACGGCCGAGTCCCTTGACCAGGCCAGTCGCTCCAGGCACGTCTCCTCGATGGAGTTCAGGTGCTTTATCAGCGAGCGGTTGAGACAGCCGTGCGATCCGTGTCGCACCACAATCTCGATGATTTTCTGAAACTCGAACGGACTAATACTGAAACAGTCAAGCACCCAGGGGAACTTGAGCTCCGTCTTATAGGCCTCCAGCACCAGCTCCACACAGCAGCCCATCAGCGTGATGTTGAAGATGTCTAGCGAGATCTTTTGCACCAGCAGTCGCTTGTTTTCGACGTCGGGCTTGTTGCGGATCTCCGCCTTCAGGATCTGGTCGAGCAGGTAGAAGTAAAAGGACTTGGCCAACCTGAACCTGCTCTTTGCCTCCGGCGACGGATACTTGGCCAGAAACTTTTGCTTGATGTCACCAATAATGGTCAGCAGCTTGGCGATGACCTCCTCGCCGGCTTGCCTGGGGAGAAAGTGGGGAAGGAAATGGAGGGGGTTAATTCAGTGAAATTTTGCCACCTATTTGTAATCCAACCCCAATCCCCAATTAACGAGAAGTACCCCTTCCATTGCAATATATATAATAATTTCCCCAGAAGCCTGGCTGCCTGTTTCTAAGCTAACTTGTTTCTAGTTAAACCAAGACCACTCCCCACTGACTCACTTCACGAACTCCGTGGGTTCCGTCAGCGGGCCGAAGGCTGTGAGTTGCTTCACATTGTTGGTAGCATTCAGGACGGGCTCGAATTTGTCCCCAGGCAGGGCGGTCTGGGCCGGCAGGTCCTGCTTACGGGTGAGCGGCGTGACGGGCGGCCTGAGGGCTTGGTCATTGAGACCAGTGTGGTCGCCTGCATCGTAGGCGCTTAGGATACGCTCGTCGAACTCGCCAACGCTGAGGACATACTGCTCGTAGCTGACGTTGAGCGACTTGAGGTTGCGCTCAAAATTCTCCTTGGTCAGCAGGCCCAGCATGGAGTCCTTGTTGCCATAGACAGTCTGCAAGGAAGCGGGAGTTACCATGTTAGAGGGAGAAAGGAATTATAACAATCCATAACCCACCGAGGCCTGGAAGAAGCTGGCCATAATCTCGCGGAAGGTGGTGGCCTTCATGGCCCTGGCCTCGTCGGTCATGTCGCAGAAGTGGGCCAGAATGCAGTGCTGCTGTTGGCGGTAGTCAAGCTCCGTCCAGTTTGACGGCAAGCCCTCGAACTTTGAGTTGATGAGATCGGTGCGCTTCTCGGCCAGCACGTTGTTGTATATCAGATCGATGCAGCAGATCATAAGGTTGAATGAGGTGACCAGGTCCACGGTTGTGCTGGGCTTCTGGTTCTTGGCGCACAAAAACAGGCGCCAGCACATATCGTCCAGCTTGATGTAGGAGCACTTGCCATGCGCGTAGTTCGTGTGCAGGGAACTGCAAGTGGGTCATTAGTTGGAGTTTGGGGTTGAAACATTCATGCGTCTCTTACATGTACTTCGAGTGCTTTTTCTCGTTGGGCGGACAGGTAAAGATCTTGTCGAAGATGGTGCGGAATCGCTTGTACAGGGTAAAGGTGATGCTGAATTTGCGGTCCAGCACCTCAATCTCGTTGACAAACTCCTGCGGCAGGTTGGCCATGTCGCACCACTGCTTGATCTTCGTCTTGAAGTCGTATATGCTGGGGAAATTCAAGTGAGATAAGAGGGTAAAAAACAAATGGCTAGCTTGAAGAGGGAAGGGTCTGTTACAGCTTTCGGAGAATAGTTTGCTTATAAGAAAAGACAGACTAGACTGCAGCTGTTTTTCAAACTTCTGGCCAGAATTAGAGCACCCGGGTAGGGGTTAAGGGGGGGAGATAATTCGCTAAAAACCCACCTCATTTGGCAGCAGCGCAGAAGGTTGTTCAAGGACACACAGTTCCCACGGACCACCGCATCCTGGCCAATCACCGTCGGCGTGTTGGAGCGCCTGCAAGCGGCGTACAGGGCGCAGCACAGCCAGTGCAGGGACTCGCCCTGAAAAAAAGTGGAATAGAGAGAGTGGGAATGGTTAAGGTGAAGCAACTCTTCGGGTAACCCCAATCCTCATGCCTACCTCCATGGAGCACCGCTGGGAGACCTCGTAGTACATCTGGTAACCCTCCTTCTCCGTCTGGTGGTCCATGTTCAGCTCTCGGCAGAGGTTCGTGTATTTGGCCTTGGTCATCTCCTGGGTGTCGTCGCCTCCGGAGGACAGCACACCGCTGACCACCTCGGCGCCCAGCTCCTGCGGATCGGGCTCGCTCATCTTCTCCGGCCACTCACTTGGCTATTTTCAGCTTTTCCACTTTTCCACGTCGCAGATCGGGGGCAGGGAAAGTGCGGGATAACGAGGAGTGTTGCGATGTTGGGGTGTGGAGGGACTTTGGCTACAGCTACAGGGCCGAACTGGCGGAAAAGTCGGAAAAGTTTGTGGCACTCTCCGCGCGCTCCTCTGTCGGCTCTTCTCGGTACACAGACATGCAATTTACCGCGCCGCACTGATTAATAAGTCTCCATTTCTCGCCATGGAAAAAGGCGGGAAAGCGGAGGGTTGCCAGTCGATTGGGGCTAACGTGCGCTAAACTCTGGATCGCCGGTCTCGGGGCGGTGGTTCGGTCCCTGGACACTCTCGCACACTCGTTTCTCCACGCAAAGCACTTTTATTTTGATTAAACTGCGCTTTAATCGCTCGGCAATTGCAATTTCTTCAGCTGATTCTCAACCTAACGCCTGATAATCCCCAAAATCGCCGCCTCTGGTCACATCGACGCAAGGTGCCGCGCTTTTGTGTGACCAGACTTGGTCAGCTGAGCAAATTTCCCCTCTCTTTCACTACCCGCCAACGGACCGGCAACGCTGCGTTGACTTTCCAATGAAAACCCCGAAAATGATATACAAGATTTTCTAGACTAATTTTTTTGTTTATTCCAGGACTCTTTTGCTTCAACTTTTCACCCACGATCAGACAAAGCTGAGATCATGTTTATAGTTGACTCTTCAATAAAAATTCCCTAGGCAAACAAAAGCTTTTCCATTCTGTAACTGTTGTTCCAATTTTTAGTTATTCCAGGACAAGAAAAATTCCGTCTTCCAGACCAGCAACGGGCATTGGAAATATTAGCCCGCGCAATTGAAACTAAGTGTTGTCTTTCCAATAAACAATAGTTATTCCACTAAAATAACACTAAACAATTTACGCTCAATTATAAAATCGATTCTACGTTTGTCCGTTGACCAAAAGTGGACTGACCCCCCTAGCATCCTGACGCTTTGGCGGGGATTCGCTCCTGGACTGCCTGGCCAGACGCTGAAACACCTCGTGTGTCTTGGCGAAGGCGGCCGTCAAGCCCGCCTGCGTGCACAGCTCGTTGCCCTGGGAGTCGGTGGTGCAGTGGCTGGAGGCCCGCGATGAGGACTCCGTCTCCGTGTCCTGACCCTCCTTTGATTCCGTGGAGCCCACCTTCTCCTCGGTGATGGTGTCGTCGCTGTCATCGTCAGCGGCGTAGACTGATCCCTTTGGCTGCTGCTCCTCCTCCACCAAGATCTCTTCCTGCTCCGCAAAGAGCTTCAGCTTCTTTGCCAGCTGGCTGGCGGACACTCCATACCGGATCATCACCCGGCCCAGCTCCACCTCCAGGGGTGGATGCAGCGGCAGCTGCTTCTCCTGGCTTGAGGGAATGGACCGGGATCGGGACACTACGTAGCTGAGACTCGCCTGGAGGCGTCTGCGTCGGAAGGCTGCGGCCTGAAGGCGCAGGCTCTCCTGAAGCTCAGCCAGGCTGCCCATGGAGGTGGCCTTGTCCCGGACCAGCCTCACCTCCTTCTGCATCTGCTTCTGCGGCATCAACAGACCGAAGTCCATTTGGGCACGCACGCGATGAGGATCGAGGGTGCTCGGTAGGTCTTCGCGTTGGTATATCAACTGCAGATTGGGGGCTTTTGGTTCCAGGGATTGGTTCATGGACTGTGAGTGGGACACGGCTCTGGCCTGGGATCGGAATTGGACTTGGGCTTGGGCTTGTGCTCGGGCTTGGGCTCGGGCTTGTGCTTGGGCTTGGGCCTGCCGTTCCTCCGGCAGGTCCATCAGCTTGGGGCACCGCTGCAGGTTGCAGTGAGCGAGCAGGGGGCGGGGATTCAAACTCCGGTGGACGGTGCGACCCCAGGTGAGGGGCGTGCCCGTCAAAGGATTCACCTCAACGATGGCGGTGCGGACGAAGGCTTCCGGGCAGGTAAGGCGCGTCTCGCTGAGGGAGGAGGAGGAGTGGGAGCGGGAGCGGGACCGGGACCGGGTGGGGGAGGGCCGTAAGGACCCTCCCGTTGGTCGTCGCCGGTGCTTGACCTCCAGTTGTTCCGGCTCCACGTAGGCAATCAGCCGCTGAAAGTTCGGACGCGGTAGACCGACGCCACACAGCGATTCCATGGATACCACGATTGACTCCACGGCTGCCGGTACTTCTGCCTCGGCCTCTGACCTCTGACCTGTGCTCATCGCGCTGACCTCTGCTGAACTCGCAATTACCTCAATTTTTGAGTTTTTACAATATTTTTTTTAGGTTTTCTGGGATTTTCCTCCCGTTTTTGGCTCGATAGAATCTCAACAACGTAAAATAACTAATGAAATCCCATGCACATGCCAACTATGCCAACATATTCCCATATTCCCCACTTTACCATCCACATTGTACTTTTGTTTTTTTTTTACTTTATTTTTTAGTTAACCTATGACTGCATATTTATTTGGGTGTTAAAAAAAAAAAACAAAATATGGAACATTAAAGTATAAGGCAGAAGGAGGATGAGGAGGCGGCAGGTGAAGTGTGGTGGGGTTGCCTCCTTGGGTAATATCTCCCTGGAATCACTCTCGCCACTCGCCGATGATTTGGGAAGAGGGCACCAGTTCGAAGCGGGCGTGGGCCAGATGCGGGGGCAGGCCAAACCTGTAGAGGATTAGTTATACGGATTCGGTTTGGTTATCCTTCTGATCGACTCACCTAGGCCGGAAGGGGGAGGAGGCTGGAGCGGGCATGGGCTTGGCCTTGGAACTGGGTGCAGCAGCAGGTCTCACCTCAGGTCTGACCAGGTTCCTCACCGGAGCAGTGCCCACATCCACGCTGTCCAGCGTGTTCCTCACCACAACCTGCTGCCTGGGCTGGGATCGGGATCGGGCTTGAGAATTGGCTCGAACCTGAGACAGGGGCCTTGGCATTGGCATAAACCTGAAGAGGCGGGGAGTGGGGGCCTCATCACCGTCTACTGTGTCATCGGTGGCCAGGTCATCCCCTCCTCCTCCTCCAGTAGGTTGAGCAACTCCAGGCGTAGCAACACCAGCAGGAGCAAGTCCAGGAGCAAGAACTCCCGCAGGTGGAGTAAACATAGCTGCCAAACGGACGGGCACAAAAGCTGGCAACCTAACGGAGATGGATGTTCCCGGGGGAATCTGGGGAATCGGTGCCGGAGGTAGAGCTGGAACTGGGACTGGAACTGGTGCTGGGGCAGGTGGAGCTGGAACTGGAGCTGGAAGCACAATAGGACGAGGAGGAGGAGGAGGAGGCGGCGGAATGGGAGGTGGCCTTCGTGTTGTAGTATCCGGAGGTGTTGGAGGAGCTGGGGTAGTGGAGGACTCTTGCTCCTGCTCCTGCTCTACCTCCTTCCAGGCCTCCAGCAGAGTCAGCAGCTCATCTTTACTCATGTGACCCAGGCCCATGGGGTTGTATACCCAGTCAGCTATACCCGATCCCAATCCTCCGCTGCCACCTATAGTATTCCACCCCAGCGGGGGCAGGGGCTGTTCCAGATGCTCAAGGTGCTCAAGGTGCTCTGGGTGCTCCATATGGCCCAGGTGCTCCACCGACGGCTCGAACGAGGATCTCTGGGGACGCGCGAGGAGCAGCTGCACCTGCTGTCCGACTATCACATGGAACTGGAGGAGGAGGAACTGGAGCACGAGGCCTGGCAGCGTTAAACGAACTGACCCGAGCATGTCTTGGCTTTGCTTTCAATTGTGCAGGTCTTGGGCGGAGCAGTCGCCTTTTATATATACCCCATTCCGCAGACCACTCCTCCGATTTGGATCGGAAGGAGGAACCGCCAAAACGGAAGCGCACGCATTCGAAACAAAAAAAAAAGAGTAAAAACTGAAACCTTTGCTTAACTTGTAAATTTTAAATTTGGAAACAAGTTTCCCTCGGCAATGGTCACTCTAAACGCACAGCACACGCACATCCATTTAATGGCCAGAGAGGCAGTCGGGCCCTGTCCGGTTTCGCGGGTGGACTGCTTTTCCTTTCGGGGAAGAAATGGAGCAAAAATGGGATGTGGACGGGCGAAGGCGATGGAGGAAACCTGTTGGGCTGGCTGGGCCCACTTTGGTCACCGACTTATGGAGGAAGCATCTGGAAAATGCGTTTGGGGCCACTTCCTCCATCCGCTGTCGCGGATTTAAGGCAGTTGCATAACTGCCTGGTCAGGTCTGGTCAGGTCTGGTCTGGTGTGGTCTGGTGTGGTCAGGGAGTGGGCGAACTTGCTGTAAATTTCAATTTATGTTAGTTAATAATTCAAACTTGAAGTGCAAGCTTGAATTTAAAGCAATCAAGAGAAGTAGGTAGCTCCTATTCAGAAGTTACGATGCGAAGCTTTTAAATGTTTTAATTTTAACAATGCCTTTCCAGAATTTCAATTTGAAATTCTCCCGCTCAATTTGTCAGCCCAGTCTGGCCACACTCTCTCACTACTCTTGCAATCGAGCTATGACTATCGGGGGTCGACCATCGCTAGTGGAATAGAGTAGTGTGACCGCATCTCGCTGACGTGTTTCCAACAACACAGAGAGACTCAACACGAATCGGTGTCCACCGAAAGAAACCATCAGCCCATCAGCTCGTCCTCCCGCGTTGCAACATTTGCAGTAACTGGCTGTCAGTCCGATGCCCGGATAATCAGGTCGGGGCAGGGTCCACTCAGAGTCAGATTAGATTCCAGCAGGGAGCAGGAGGTGAGCTTCGGATGTGGATCAGCTGAAAGCTTGCCTCTGACACTAACTTCATTCCAGCCTCTGAACCTGAATGAAATCGTGCCGAGAAGCAAGTAGGTTAGTTAGGTTGCCGCACACAAGAGAGAGATAGATAGAGAGAGCAGGTGGACAGGAGGAGCTATCCAAAGACTGGGCACTGAGCGAGGTGCAGGAATACCAATTCCTAGGAGGAATCACCAGGAACCAGGAACAGAAACAGCAGACATGGCTCTGCTCACCATGATAGCCAGGGTCATCGATGGCCTCCCACTCGTGGGCACCATGCAGGATGACGAACAGGTGAGACGACTTGCACTTTCCCCGCACTGCTTAGCAAACTCACAAAACTTTCACTTCCAGAGCGGACGCAGCATACTGGACTACCAGAACCAGGCCAAGATGCTCTTCCGCAAGCTGGGCACCCACTCCCCGGCTCGGAGCAGCATCGAAACCGGGCCATACCTATTCCAGTGAGTAGTCTTCTGGCCAGAAAAGGGAAACGCACATGGGATCGGGTGAACAGCTTCTGAATTTTATTAGTTTTCGAAGTAATTTATGGTTGAAATTAAATCTTTAGGATTTAAGAAGGTATCAAAAAGGTTTTCCTTTGAAATCTGCAAAGAATCAAAGAGATTTCCTTAATTTCAAATTTCTTCCTATCGTAAATTTCATTAAAAACCGTTAAATCCGAGGATTACCCCTCGGATCCAGTAGGTTTCTGAGCATAGTTAACTTATAAACAAAAAAATGCATATCTTTGCAATGCGCCGGAATTGATTGATATTCATTCACATTTACCCCCCCTGCACACTAACAGCTACCTAATCGAGAACGACGTCTGCTATCTGGTGATGGTGGACAAGATGTACTCCAAGCGACTGGCCTTCAACTACTTGGAGGATCTGGCCCAGGAGTTCCACGCCAACTACGGTCGGAGGGTTAACTCGGTGACCCGGCCGTACGCCTTCATCGAGTTCGATGTGTACATACAGAAGGCCAAGAAGCAGCTGACCGACCGCAGGCGCAACATCAGCAGCATCAACACCCAGCTCCAGGATGTGCAACGCATCATGGTGCAGAACATCGACGACGTGCTGCAACGAGGCACAGTGCTGGCGGGTAAATCATTTTAAAAATTGGATGTTGCATCATTCCTTTGAAGGGTATAGGCTATAGTAATCCGATTTCAGGATTGGTCACGGTGGTCATTGAATAGCAATTTCATTAGAATGAATCAACTATTAAAGAATGACATGTTTTTGCCCCCCCTGTTTGCCACTATCTAATCGCAATTTTGTATACGTTTCAGAACTCGACACGAAGACCCAGAACCTGTCGATGATGTCGCAGAAGTACAAGAAGGACGCCAAGATGCTAAACCGCAAGTCCATGTACGTGAAGGCGGCGGCTGTGGGCACCATATTCCTAGTGTTCATCCTGTACTTTTGGGTTCTGTAATATCCGCGTCGGGTTCGTTTAGTTCTTAGACCGTGAAGCAGTCGCATGGTGGACGTCATAGACGCAAGGCCAAAAGACATTTAGAATTACGCGAATGTTACCCCTCCCCTGAACCCCATGTACCCATGTATCCCTGAACCCCCGAGCCCCTGAACCCCTGAGAGCACACACTCACGCAATACAACCCATTTATATTTCATAAAAATAGAAGCAACTAAAAACCTGACACGCGCGCCGCTTCCGAGGCTGTTTAACTAATTTTACTCGATTTTTGCTCTTTCCGGTCTTGGATTCCATTTACCATTAACCCGACTCCCTACCCCTCGTATCAAAACTTCCCCACTTTACGACTTCTTTGTGTTTGCGCAGGTTTTCTGTTTCTTGCATATTGATTGCGATTACGATTCGTGCAGAAATTGGACTTTAAGCCAAGTCGGGCGAACGTTCGAAATCTGTGAATTGAAATGGTATAGATCCCGTGTGTAGAGTGTGGTGTGTGCGCAGATGTCTAGATTGTAGATGGAATCGCTGTGTGCACAGCGATCCAGTCGGTGGTGATTGATACAAACAGAAATAGCTAAGAAAACGAAAAACATAAGGCAAAAAAAAAAACCGTTTTAGGCAATTTATATGTATAAAATTAAGGCAAATAAATCAATTTACATTGTTTAATAAAATTGCAGCAGTGTTCATTCTATTTGATTTTTTAATTTGAAGACGAATGTAAACTAAAATATAGTCAGTTGGGGAACATCGGTGAAAATATAGTCTTTTTACAAATATTTGTGAGCAGGAAATCTCAATAATTCTGTAATTAAATACGTAATACAATTTTTTCGAAATATTTCCCAATTATTGGATTTGGTTTTAAACTTCGAAATCTTTATAGTGTGGGATATCAAAATGAAATGCCATCCAACTTATTGTTTTTATAACCATAGTTATGAATACAAAATACGGATGCTTTTTGAATAAATCCAAAACCGTTTTGGTAATGCTACTCAAAAGTTCAAATACCGATAGAAAGCTTTTGAAATCGATAATCGCTTCTAGATTTCAGCTGGGTGGCCACATCGACCGATTGCTGGGATTGCAGCTCTTCGGCGAACAGCTGTTCCAGATGCATGTGTGTTGGTGCTGGCATTGCTGTGTGCGTGCATGTGCGTGTGCGTGTGGATTTATTCATAACCAGAGGCCCCAAAAGGAAAATCGCGAGATTCGGGGATGCGAGATACGATTTTACATAAGTCAAGCACGCCCGCACACGCCTGATATTCCGATTCGGAGTCACCATCGGACGATCTTCATCCACCCCCTTCGCGCCCCTCCCAGAATCGCAGGCGAAGAGCGAGAACAGGAACAGAAGAAGAAGGAGTGTAAGTGGGTGCGTGTGCTGGTGTTGGTGCGTGTACGTTTGTGTGTGCGTGAATGAAAAAGGCAGCTACTGTGAAAATATAACCAAAAATAAAGTCCAGTCCAGTGGATTCGGCTTCATCAAAGGGAGGTGTCCAGTGTCCACCGCAGGCGAGGATTCCCCAAGCCCCCGCAACAGCAGCAGGCCCTCGAAAGTGGAACAGCAGGCGGTGAGTGGGGTGTGGGCTTAAACTCTTCGTCAATCCTGACCGTTGCTTTGAACTCTGGCAATTTCCCCAACCCGTTGCAGGTTCTGGCCAGGATGGCTGATGCCCAGGGTGCCCAGGTGCCCGCAGCTCTAGTGGCTGGCAAAAAGAAGTTCAAGAACAAGAAGAAGGTGGAGCAGGTGGAGAAGAACGCGGAGGAGCCGCCGTTGGAGCAGCCATCTAGCAATGGGCATGCCCAGGAGGTGAAGCCACAGAACACACAGGAGGAACTCCACCAGGAGCAGGAGCTAGAACTGAATGGCCTGCTCAAGCAGCTGCATCTGTGCAATGGCCATGGCGGAGCAGGCTCCACGGTGGAGAAGCAAGAGGAAGAGGCCTTGCCAGCCTTGAATGGCCATCACAGTAACAACAACAACAACCACATACGGAGCAGCAGCAGCAACAGCAACAATGGCAAGAGCTGCCACAACAACAATGTGGACAGCAGCAACAACAACAGCAAGCCGAGAGATCTCCAGTCCGCATCAGCCACAGCCACAAACAAAACCACTGCCAACACACAAACCACCACGACCACAAAGACATCCCCCGATGGACCCCAAGTGGAGGCGACGGGGAGTGGCAGCAATCACGAGAAGAAGAGTGAAGGGGAGGGCGATGAGGGGGAGACGGAGGAGCCCGTGTCATGCTCCACCTTGGGAGAGGGCGAGTCCACTCACCCTGCCCTCCAAGTGGTGTCCCAGCTGCCAGAACCTGCCATTTCAGCCGACAACATAGTGTACAAGGAGTACGAGGCCGAGCACCAAATGCATGTGAGTAGCCCCAGCTTATGGTGGTTCCCTTGTGCCCCTTATTTATCCCTTGTTTTCCCCCGCTCAGGACATCATGCGACTCATCCAGGCGGAGCTCTCCGAACCGTACTCGATATACACGTACCGCTACTTCATCTACAACTGGCCAAAGCTCTGCTTCCTTGCCTCGCACGGCGATCAGTACGTGGGCGCCATCGTGTGCAAGCTGGATATGCACATGAACGTGCGCCGGGGCTACATCGCGATGCTGGCCGTGCGCAAGGAGTATCGCAAGCTCAAGATCGGCACGACATTGGTCACCAAGGCCATAGAGGTATGATTGGATCATAGGATATCCTCTCCGTGGAGCAAAGTTTGGGAGTGTAATTGGAATCCGTTCTTTTCAGGCCATGCTGGCGGACAATGCCGACGAGGTGGTGCTGGAGACGGAGATGCGGAACGAGCCGGCCCTACGGCTGTACGAGAACCTGGGCTTCGTGCGGGACAAGCGGCTCTTCCGTTACTATCTGAATGGAGTGGACGCATTGCGGCTGAAGCTCTGGTTCAGATGAGCGGCACCGGCGGCTGCCGTCGAAATTGTTGTCTAAGTAGCCGCCGAGAAGATGTCGAGCTCTGGGCTCCGGAGGGCACTCCGGAGGAGCAGGAGGACTAGGAATTATAGGATTAACCGCTCGTCCTGGCCAGCTGGCAGCTTGAATCAGTGCGGCGTCCTCTCTTTTGTACCTATTCAACTAAGAGCATTGTAGCATCAGTTTTTTTTTCCCTCATCTCCACCCCAATCTGCAGTCCCCAAACCATCCCCAAACTCCGATCCCCAGTTCTCTCTCTTTCGATTGTAAATTATTTTATGTAGCAGCGGAGCAGCGCAGCGGCAACATCAACCGATTATCTCAGAGCAGAGCCCAGACCGGATTCGATTCGATTCATTTACAGAAGGCAATTTTGTATGCAATACGTGATTATACCATGCATAAATTATACACTAAATTCGTAAGCGAGCAATTAGTTATGTACATTAAACAATCTTAACAAAATCAATCTAGAGAATAGACAACCACTTGCAACAACCAGAACAACAACAACAAGAACATTATAAACAAAAGCACACACACAACACGGAACACTGAAACTGACACTGACACTGACAAACTATATCCGTAGAATCAAATTTTGTATAAAGATTGAACAAGAACCAGAATAGGAATGCTGACATGCGAAATTCAAACAAATACAAGAGTAATGTATACAATAAACACAATTCGAACACAGATCGAAGGGGTAGCCAGCTATAGATGTGGCATGGTTATGGTAGCGTTTTGTTGCGAGGTTAAATAGTGATTCCGTTCGGAGGGCGGATGCCATCTGGCTTGGTTTGGTTATTAATGAGCAGCAGGATTTGGAGGATGAATCCCCGAGTAACATTAAAAGAATGCAATAACACATCTCATCTTTCAATGGATGATGTGGGGTTTTCTCTCCGGGTTTCTATAGCTTTGGCCCCGAAGCCAGTCTTCCTCTTCCAATTAAAAACGCTTATTTGTAGTATTTGGTTTTATTTCAAAATGCAACAAATAACATTTTTAGCTTTGACTTTGGTCTCCCCGTCAAAATTCAGTTCACATCTGTTGATTTTAAAAGTTTTGCTCTAGGCTCTCATAGAAACGGATTTATGATTAATGACTATTTTAACATATGACAACAAAATCATTAAACAAAAGTTAAGTTTAGTCTCGTTGCGACTGGCTCGTCTTATATTCCTTCCACAAAGTGTGAAATCTGATAATTTTGGTTTTATTCCTCATAGAAAAGTGATTGAAATACTACTACATGGGCGCGATCCCCTCCTTAAGGCTAACTAACAGGTGATTAACAGTAAATGGGAGCTTATCCTACGTATGTACATGGCTGGCACAGCCCTCCGTGTTCCGAGATCCAGGATCCAGGTCATCATCACCTGCTGCTCTTCCTGTTCTTGGCCCCGTTCGTCGATCCTCGCAGTTGCTTCAGCTCCGAGCGCGTTGCAGCCTTGATGCTCTGCACCTGCTGCCGTACAGAGCCGTTCTTGTAGGTATTGGGGTTGGCAGTGGGCGTGGCATTGGCAGTGGCAGTGGAGGAGGGATCAGAAGCAGGACTGGTAGCCGCCTCCTTCTGCTCAAATAGATCGCTGACCTCCACCATGCGCGGCTTGAAGAACATGTTCGGCCGGATGACGGGCTTCTCCGGGTGTTTAAACAGGTTGAGCAGACCCCAGGCAAGGAGATCCTGTCGTTCAGCGTCCGCCTCGGTGGACATCGAGGCATTCTCCACCTCCGACTCAAGCACCCAGGCGGCATTCCTCACCTCGATGCGCAGCCGCTCGCATTCCTCAAGGCTAACGTTCTTGCTCACATTGAGCAGCTGCTCCAGGGGATTTACGATGTACATAGCCGAGTGGTCCGGCTTGGAGAGGGCCCGGCCCTCATTCAGGGAAATGGCGCGGTTGTGGAAGTCGAACTGCGAGTAGAACTCAAAGAACTGCAGCAGCAGCTCGCTCAGGGAGCTCTGGTTGCGACTTGTGAATCTAAACCGCTCCACATCCCGCGCAAAGGTGCAGTTGATACCGTCCTCAGTGACTCTGGCGTCTCCGGGCTCAGCTGCCTTGGCCAAGGCCCCGATGGTGGGCAGGATGGGCTGGCGCAGCTGCTGCAGGAAGAACATAACCAGGCAGGTGAGCGAAAAGTTGCTGATCCAGCGGCCGGGCGAAGGATTCGTCAGTCCACAGGACTGCGCCCATCTCCGGATGCTGAAGGTCAGAGGACGTACGCGAGGATCCATCTCCCCGAACATGTACAGCAGCTCCGACATGTAGAAGCCAGTGCTAGAAGGGAATAGTGGGAAGGGAACACTGTTTATCAAGAATGTATAACCTTCTGGTTGATGCCCCCAAAGGTATTTATGGAATCGCAATAATGGAGCAACGAGAGCACTTTCTAAATTTCCAAATGCTTGAGGTTCTACACGCAATCATTCATTGAGCACACCCGGAGAGTGGAGATCCTCGTAACTGACCCCACCACTGGCCGGATATGAGTGCAGCGATGATCAAGCTTATCGGAGCGGGTGAATCATGGTCAGCGGCATGTTCCCAGGCATGCTGGGGAGGGAGAGAACCTGATTCACCTGCTAGGGGAGAGCCTGCCCAAAGCATTTGGCAATCGCTGGCACCTGCCGCTATCTAATCTTATCGAGTTGCGAAGCTTTCTTATCTGCAGCCTGCCCTGGATGTTGTCACCGATGTTGACTGGGAGTCAAAACGATTTCAACGAACGAACCCAACGGATCTCTTGTTTGTGTCTCCGGTTCCGCTTTCGTGCAGCAACCACATACAGATATTTCTGCTAACCCGAAAGGAAGTGATCAACAAGGTGATTTGCAGTGATATTCAACAACAATTGGATACAGTTTTTTTTTTGAGTGTACATAGCTGTGCATAGTTGGTGGAAAACTGAAAAAAACATACACTTAAAGATATTTCCAAATGGAATTCCTTGATGCCAAGACTTCTCACAGGATTAAGTACTAATGATAGTGAGGCAACGATATATCCCAGAAAGGGAGTTTAAACTCTAAAGAAAAGGGAAACAATTATTTTTTTGAGTGTGTAAAACTTTGAAAAGTGGGTGGAAAACCGTTAAGAACCACACCCTAAGTTATTTCGCAATGAAATTGTGTGCAAAACCATGAGTTCATAGGAAACTAGATCCCCAGGAAGGGATGTTCCACTTTATAAAAGATCCCTGGGATAACTGGGACCCTTGGGTGTTAATGTTGCAACCGTTCTTGGTATTAATCATCTAGTGCGTGTCTGATAACGCTATTTGTTAAACACAGTTGCGATAAGGCCTAAACGGAGACAACCGAGGTGAAAGGGACCGAAAGAAACCATAAAAAATGCCAACAACGTGATTAATAAACGCGGCCAGGGCAGGGCGAGAGCTTTTGGTATGTGACTCAAGGCGGGAGTAGTTCGTAGCCAGGGGCTTATTGATGAGTAAGGATCCATGGCAGAGGGGGAATCGATAATTTCTCATTGTAAAGCCTTCTCCCAGTAGTACTCCTCTTCCACTCCAACTTTACCTCCCTCTTGTTCTCTTACTCTTGCAGACCTCTCTGAACCATGGGTATAGGCTATGGCGCCTCCGACGAGCAGCTGGAGAAGCAGATCGGCTGCGTCAAGTACACGCTCTTCTGTTTCAACATCGTGGCCTGGATAATTGCCACCGCCCTGTTCGCCCTGACTGTGTGGCTGAGGGCCGAGCCCGGATTTAACGACTGGCTGAAGATCCTGGAGGCGCAGTCCTTCTACATTGGCGTTTACGTGCTCATCGGAATTAGCATTGTGATGATGGCGGTCAGCTTTTTGGGCTGCCTGAGTGCGTTGATGGAGAATACGCTGGCCCTGTTCGTGTTCATTGGCACCCAGGTGTTTGGATTCATTGCGACGGTGGCGGGATCGGCGGTCCTGATGCAGTTCAGCACCATTAACTCCAGCCTGCAGCCCCTGCTGAACGTGTCGCTGCGCAGGTTTGTGTCCACCTCAGAGTACACCTACTCCAACTACGTGCTGACCATGATCCAGGAGAACATCGGCTGCTGCGGCGCCTCTGGGCCCTGGGACTACCTCGATCTGCGCCAGCCCCTGCCCAGTTCCTGCAGGGACACCGTCTCGGGCAACGCCTTCTTCAACGGCTGCGTGGACGAGCTGACCTGGTTCTTCGAGGGCAAGGCCAGTTGGATTGTTGCACTGGCCATGACCCTGGGCCTCCTCAACGTCATCTGCGGCGTGATGAGCTTCGTGCTGGTCCAGGCCGTGAAGAAGGAGGAGGAGCAGGCCACCAACTACCGTCGCTAAGCCCTATCCCAATCCCCATTTCAATCCGCATCCTAGTTAGCTAAGTTAGTAGTATGACAACAACGACCCTGCGTTAGATCTAAGCTTCACACCCAGTTCGAACAATAAGTACAATAAAGATTGCGACTCCTAAGCCTAGTTGAGGAAAGTATTTTTAAGGAAGCTAGCCAATACTCACAGGTTGCTCATGGACAGGTCCACCTCTAGGTCGAGGTGTTCGTGGTGGTACTTGATGATGGGCACGCGCGCCTGCAGGATGCGCCGCACATGGCAGATGCCTGGGAGGAAGAGGTGCAGCATGTCCCCGAAGCATTCCATGTGCCGTTGCGTCTGGGAGCGCCCGTTGCTCATGTTCTCCTTGGTGTGGAAGACCAGGCGCGAAGGTTCTGTCCCGGTCTCCAGCGGGCCCTTCTTGCCTGCGCCCGTGTCGTTGTCGAAGCGCAGTATCAGGTCCAGATCGCAGCCCATCTTCCCGAACCCATTTACCGACGAGCCAAAGGGCTGGGCCTGCGCTGTTGGAAACATTCCGGCGATGGCCTGCTGGACCTGGAGGGCGGACAGGAAGCGCAGACGCACACCCAGCTCATTCAGCCGCGTGTGCTCGTGCAGGAGTACCACCTGCTCCTCGATATCCTTTGCACCGAGCAGCAATCCCAGAAGTTGGCTCTGCTCGATCAGCCTGTTCCCGTCGAGGGATTGCAGGGAGGGCGGGGCTCCGCCAGCAGCCAGCTTGGGTCCACTCTTCCTGCCAGCCGCAGCGCGAAACCAAAGGAAGGGAGATCTCACGGGCACACCGCTCAGTTCCCCGTTGGACACTCCCGAATCGATGGCTGCGGCCGCCTCGCCCGGTGTGGAGTACTCCAGGAGCACATAGTGCAGAGCCTCGTCCTGCCGCACGCAGTAGTGGTGGGCACCCAAAATGGAGCCAAACCGGCTGCAGTAGTTATACAACTCCGGGTACGACTTCTCAGAGCTCACTTGGACCACAATGCTGCGCTGGGCCTGCTTCTGCTGGTTGCCAATGAACTCCTCGTAGCTGGGCTTGTCTGGGGGTAGCATTCAACTCGAGTAAAAACGCTTTCATGGCAGCGAATCTCGGCCAGAGACCGGAACTCACCTGCACCTGCACTGCGGCTGGCAGAAGCCGCTTCGCTGTATTTTACGCAATAATTGCGCCAGAGCAACAGGTTGGGCACGCGGCGCATCAGGCTGTGCATGGCGGGTGTGAAAGAATGAAGGATGTGGGCGAGGTCCTAGCAACACTTCATGCGACGGCCAAATCCTGTCTTTGGCACGAATATAAATTCCGATGTTCGCGGCGCTCGCCTTGAGGTTATGTCCAAATCAGCTGGCTACCAGGGCTGCAGCATCATGGCAAGTCTTTAACCCTTAACTGAGCATTCGAATCTTTTACAATTCAGCTTAGATCTTAATTATTTTCATCCTTTTCCATAATTTTGTTACTAAACTAGTAATTTATAAACAAATTAAACCAATAATTAACAACTCTTCAAGTGAATAATTTATTTCTTACATTGTATTAAAAATGAATCGATCGCAATTACAAGCTCTTCATCCCTGGTTGCGCTAGTCCAGAATTTTAACAAATTAAACAATATATTTAAAATAAAACCAAACATTTCAGGTATTAGACAAGATTTTAGGATCAGTTCCATTCAGAAAAAATTTGCAATTCTCAGAAATATGTTCCCCGCAAAGTTATCGATTGCTTCGATATCTCCCATTTGGACCTAACAAAGCAGTTCCCACGCAAAGTAATAGATTACTTCCCTTTGGCGCCAAATTCAAATTGCAGCCAGAGAAAAGCATACATGATTTACGAAACTATTTATTACACGTTTCAGTTAGTGTGTTATTATCGTTATTACAAGTGGGTCCTCCAGGGTATGCGCGTTTCCGTAAAACTAGGTTAATTAGGCTACACATACGTACAAAAAGGGACTGAACTCCCCCCGCCGAGTATATTTTCGAAATATACAATTGCTTCGTGGGTGAACATGTGTGGTGTATATATCCGGTATATGTGTGATATATATATATATACATTAATACGGGGTGTATAGGTGCCGATATCTGTGGAGTAAGTCCATGGAATACGAATTAAGTGCTACTGTTATTGTTCATCAAGTGGTAGGTAAGGTTATACAGTGGTACAGGGATACAGCTTAGGTTAGGAGTTAAGTATATATGTAATCCACTTTCAACTTGTGTTTCGGTTTGTGTTTTGTGTTCTGCAACAGTTCCATTGGGTGACACTTTGTGTGCGGTGTTCATCTTAAATGCAAAGGCGCCAAATCTTCGAGTTTGATTTCCGTTTTCGGTTTCGGTTTTTGGTTCACTTATTATCTCGATATCACATACGTCTCGTCTCTACTCGAAATGCCTGCCGTCTGTGTGAAACATACCCATTAGCATTTTGCTTTAGCAACAATTTACACGCTCTCACGCTCTAAAATAGTGGCTTAAACAAGGAACACATCGTAAGCGTGCGAAAGCGCGAACTTAAGATTAACTAATTCATTAAATAAGTAATAAAAGGTTCTGGTTCTGAGCTGCGTCTGTGTAAGGAGTGGCGGAGTGGGTGTGGCAGGTGGCCGGTGGTCGGTGGAGGGCTTGTTATACAACTGTGGTCAAAACTGGGACGCTCCGAAGCAAAGCATCTCATTCCGGACACAAACAGATCTGTTGCACTACCAACTAACAACAAGACAAGAACACGTTTACCTTCGCAACTATCATAAATAAAATGTACTAAAATTATTGGAGTTAAAACTCATTTACAATTTAAAAATCAAAATAAAAACCTTAGCCTTAGACACCCCAAATTTCGACCGCAGTTGTTTTTAGCCTTACACAGATATACAAACTTGCGCCTCGAATATTTATGGATCAGTTGGGTTGAGTTGCTCTGCTGCTTCCCTTTAAAGTTTTGCGCTAACGAAATGCACTCGAATAGTGCTTGCCACAGCCACAGCCACTGCTCTTCCATCCTAGATCCCGGGGGAGGGATCTTAGATATCATCGATGAGTCGCCCCTCGATGACCGACGAGTGGTGGTAGTTGGGCCTGGGCCGGAAGTCCTCGTTCTGCTCGTTCAGCTGCGTGGGCGAGAGATCCACTCCGGGACACGAAGGCGTCACCACGATTTGCTCGTACTCGTGAATCCGCTTGCTGTACGTGCACCAAAAGGAATGAGATGAGGGATAAGACAGCACTCCAAGGTAAAGTACTCACCCGAAGCACCGAAAGATAACGCTCTTGAGCCAGGCGAAGAAATTAAACTCGGCCGTGAGACCGGGCTTCACCGCAGGATTGGCCGTGCCCACGTAGAACCACACGACGAAAACCACCAGGAAGCAGGTAAGGGCATAGTACCAGTTGACCAGCAGCATGACCAGCAGCTTGGTGAAGGCCTAGGATGTAAATGGGATTTAGGGAAACCAGCAGGGGCACAACAATAATTTGAAAACTTACGCCTAGAAGCGAGGCCCAGCGATTGCAGTAGCCGGAATACCAGTTTTTCGTCTTTGAGTGGATCGGCGGGCGAATGGGGGCGATGGGCTCCACGTCGTTGTCGGCCTGCTCCTGCTCGGGATCCTGCGTGGGGTCCGCCTGCTCCACAGCCAGAGTGGTGGCCTGCTGCTCTGACTCCGTGACCGTCGAAGCCTGCGCCCGGTTGGAGGTACTCGGTCTTTCGCTGTTGAACTCCAGGGGAACCGTCTGGTGCAGAGGCGAGTTCTGCGGACTCTGCAGGTTCTTGTGGCGCACGCGGTCGGGGAAGAGCAGGTCCAGGTCGTTGCCCGCATCGGAGACGCTGCCGTAGCGACGCGTCTCGTAGCTGGGGCTCGAAGCCTGGATGCGGAAGCGCTCCTCCCGCTGCTCCTGGATGTCGAAGGTCTGAGCCAGTGCGAAGTAGGCATAGTCGATGCAGGCGTAGGTCAGCAGAAAAGGCATCGTCACGATGGGGGCCAGGAAGTTGATGTCGCCCACGATGATGAAGGTCACAGTAACTATGGCCACAATGCCCATGGCATACAGAGGCACTTTATTGGGACCGCGCTGGGGGAGAGTGATTGGGTTTGGATTAATAACGCTTGATCTGAGAGCACCATCCGAACGAGAGCACTCACTCCCTTGCCCAAGACATCAATTCCGGGTATAACGCTTTCCTTGGCAATGCTCTGAAGGACGCGCGGAGTGCCGTACATGGCGCCCAAGCAGGAGGACATGCTGGAGACGTAGATGCCGGCCACGAGCAAGAAGTGCACGACCGACACCTTCACAGAGATCATAAAGTCCGTACGGAGAATGTCCCGCTGGCAGGTGGCTCCCAAAAACAGCGCGAACACCAGGTACAAAAATGTGCTGTGCAGTGGAAGATATTCAGTATGGTTTAGACTTGCTATCCGGCTATCCTTACGAGGTGCCGAACGCGGCCAGGGTCCCGTTGGGAATGTCGGTAGAGGGTGCTCGCAAATCGCCGCTCATGTTGATGCCGGACAGCACGCCGGTCACGGTGGGGAAGAAGACGCCGAACACTCGGAACCAGGAATACCCGTCCTCATACATCGGCCACATGTTGCGCTGGAAGTTGCCGCTTACCCAGCCATCGAAGCCGTGCTCTGGAAGGGGATGCAGGGAATTGTATTAACTAGCAACAGAACAATGAATGGTTTACTAATGCACTCACTTGTGTCCTCGCCGGTGAAGCTGCCCACCATAAAGTCCAGTGCCGAGATAAGCAGGATCATCAGAAGGACGAACTGCAGCTTGATGACCCACTTCACACCGGCCACATTGATGCAGCCGAGCAGGAGGACGGCCGCAGTGGCAAATCCCCTGATGGCCCACTTGTTGTGCTCGAGACCAACCAGGCCGGCCATCGACTCGCCGAATCCCATCACGTTGAGGGCACAACCCACCGCCTGGCCGAAGCAGTAAAGCAGACCTAGGGCCCCTCCGAACCGGGAGCCCAGGGTGTGCGCAATGAGGAAGTAGACGCCTCCGCTCTCCACGCGACAACGCTCACAGATACCAATCGCCGAGAGTACGCTCACCAAGGCAATGACCACCGTGCAGAAAATAATCAGCACCGCATTAAGGATGCCCGCCTGGGCCACGATCCAGCCGGAGCGCAGGAAAACGATCACTCCGAACACGTTGATCAGGCAGGAGGTGAACACGCCATCCCAGGTCCCGAACAGCACTGGCTGGGAGATGAAGAAGTTCGAACGCCACCTGTTGGAGCGGGAGCAGCATTGTAATATGTATGTATCAAGTGGTTACGCCAAGAACAGTCTCCAACAAGAATCGGAAAAGGAGTGGAAAGGATTTTTCAACGCAGGGTAGGGCATATATTCGAGTCTATTAACTATATATGTTATTGATCCCAGTTTTGATGCTATGGGGCTGTAACTTTGCATAGACCATTCTTTCCGTTGCAGGTAGCACAAAAGTTAGAACTTCCGGAATCGGGACACTTTATTCCATAGCTGCCATAAGAATTATAATAATTAGATAATAACTGCGTCGACCAATATAAAAAGATTCATTGAAATCAGACAACCATATCGAAAAGCTACATTACGAACGATGGGACAAGGATTAGAGGTGATTTGGAAAAGACTGCAAGGGTATTCCAACCTTCGATCGCATATTTTGCCACTTCCAGGTTGCAAGTCCCTTTTACTTACCAAGGCTTGTCGCCCTGCTCGCCAGCAAAGATCTCGTTCGCTCCGGAGGCATGATGACCGCCTGCCGCATAGGTGTACTCATTGCCAAGGTCTACGAATCCGCCCGTGTTGTTATTGCTCCTCTGGCGGAAACTGGCCACCGTCACCTCACCATCGCCGTCGTTACCGAGGCCGAATCTCTGCCAGTCAACGGTGCGTCGGGAGGCGGTACCGTTACCCTCGGAGGTATTACTCATCTTTGCTTTACTCCGCTTTCCCTGCTCTGCACTCCTCGGTTCCTCTCTTTCTCCGGTTTCTCGGGCCGATTGGAATTATTGGTGGTGTTGTTGTTGTTGTAGGTTGCTATTGCTGATTGGATTGAGTTGAGGTGTCTGCTGGGCCTGCTGCGCCGTCGAGCTTTGTTTATCAACTATACGGCCGTAATCGTGGCAATCGACTGATTGTAATTATAATTAAGGTGCTGCTATTTCTCGGTGTTTGGCCAAGTTAAGAAACGAGCGAATCCACGCAGGCAGGCGGCTTGGTTTAAATGGACACACAAGGCTGGTGAGGAGCGGAGCCTCAGGCACTAGGGCTCACTGGGCACAGCTCATCTCGGTCGTTCTCTGGCCTACTCAGGTGTGTGGCATGCAACTCGTGCGTGGTGGGCTAAATGCGCAGAAAGTTCAATAAAAAAACACTCTCATATGTAAACTAAAAAGCGAAGTCGTCAGAGATAGCTTTCTCGCGGCGATGCCAGACTGTGCGTGGCGATGATCGAATTGGTTATCGAAGGGCTGCCAGACTACCGCTAAATAGCGGGGTATTCTCAAAAACACTTAAAAAAAATATATATAAACGCTTAAGTATCCTCTTTAAGTTATTTTCCGATTAGTTTTAGTTTTGTGGTATTTAATTTGTGCTAATAGAATTTGATGACCTTCCAGTGCTCTCCATTCAAACTGAGTGGCAGCGCTCGCGGTATTGCGTTTCTGTGGATTGGCGGGGTATTCAAAGAGGGTTGTCTAAAAAATTAAATATAACAATATATGTATACAAACAATTGAAATATACTCTTTGAGTTCATGGCAGATTAGTTATAGTTTTGGGGGGTTCATTTTGGCGTACTACCATTTTATGAGCTTCCACCGCAACAGCTGGGCTTTACATTCCAACTGGGTGGCAACGCTGTCTGTGTTGATATTCCGCACGTGTTGGCATTTAATTTGTAGTTTTGCGTCCCAACTGGCTACAGAATGGCCAAAAACAAGGAAAAGTCTGGAAAGCTGGCCAAGAAGGCTCCCAAGGAGGAGCCGTCCACATCAAAGAACTCCTCCAAGGCCGTCACACAAGCGCCGGGCAACGATCCAGAGAGCGGCATTTGGAAGGATGCGCGTTTCCAGCATCTTCTCGCCGATCCCCGGTTCCGGGGCGTTCCTAAGGTGCAGCGCAAGGTGAAGATCGACAAGCGCTTCCAGGGCATGTTCACCGACGAGAAGTTCAAAGTGAAGTACACGGTGGACAAGTATGGAAGGCCTGTCAATAAAACCAACGCGGAGGATTTAAAAAAGTTTTACGAGCTGGACGAGAACAGCGATGAGGAGAAGGAGGACGCAGAAGGAGATAAGAAGCAGGAGCAGGCCACGGAGGCGCCCGAAGAGGAAAAGGAACAGTCCGATTTAGAGGAGCAGCAGCAGGAACAGCGCGCCGAAGAGTTGGCCATAGCTAATCTGGAGGAGCAGGCCGAAGATCCGGACAGCGATGACGAAGAGGTGCCCCAGAATCTCCGCCAGCGCCTGACCAACCCGGACATCGACTATGCTCGTGGCGAGGGCCGTTTGCTTACCGACTCCTCTTCCTCCGACGACGACAGCGAGGAAGACGAGGGTCCGGAACTGCAAATCGACCACGTCTGGGGTGAGCTCGACAACGATGCGGACACCACAGAGGAGAGCACACGCCGTCTGGCCGTGTGCAACATGGACTGGGACCGCATTCGCGCCGAGGATCTAATGGTCATGCTCAGCTCATTCCTGCCCCGTGCCGGTACCATTCTCAGCGTCAAGATTTACCCGTCGGAGTTTGGAAAGCAGCGCATGGCCGAGGAGGAGGTGCACGGTCCCAAGGAGCTGGTGGAGCGCAGAGAGGAGCCAGAGTATGGTGATTCCGATGATGAGTTGGTGCGGGAAGATGACAGCGACGCGGAGGAGGGCGAGGACTATCACATGGAGAAGCTGCGAAAGTACCAGCTGAACCGCCTGCGCTACTACTACGCCGTGGTGGAGTGTGATCGGGTCTCCACGGCAGACAAGATCTACCAAGAATGCGATGGCATTGAGTACGAGAGTTCCGCCACAAGGGTGGACCTAAGATTCATACCGGACGACACCTCCTTTGAGGAGGATACGCCCACCGACGAGTGTTTCGAACTTCCGGACGCAAGCAACTACAAACCCCGTCAGTTCACCACAACAGCGCTCCAGCAGGCCAAGGTGGATCTGACCTGGGATGAGACTGCTCTTGACAGGCGCGAGCTGGGCGACAAGCTCTCCTCTGGGCAGGTGGACAA
The DNA here is from genome assembly GCA_021224005.1 of Drosophila setifemur. Lineage (NCBI taxonomy): Eukaryota > Metazoa > Arthropoda > Insecta > Diptera > Drosophilidae > Drosophila > Drosophila setifemur. The sequence continues at coordinate 12,421,707 of JAJJHY010001290.1, forward strand.
GCTGACGGACAAAGAGCTGAGGAAAATAGTGGCCTACAGCAGTGAGGAAGAGTCAGAGGAGGACGAAGAGGAGAAAGAGGAGGAGGGGGAAAAGGAGAAGGAGGAGGAGGGGAAGGAGGAGCAGCAGGAGAGGCTGCCAAAGAAGGAGAAAAAAGCCAGGAATAAGCAGCAACTAATTGCCACCTATAAGAACCTCCTCGCCGAGATCGTGCAGCAGGAGAAGCAGGAGAAGGAGCAGAAGTACGAGATGGAGATGTCCTGGAACCTGGATCCGCTCCAAAAGGAGGAGGAGCAGCCTCCGCCCAAGGAGGGCCTGCTGGCCCAGCTCACGCCCATCGAGAAGGTAATCCAGAAGCGCAGTGAGAAGAACAAGCTGCGAAAGGAACAGCGGCGCCAAAAGAAAGGCGGAGGTGGAGATATTGGAGACGATAGCGACGACTCCTCGGTGCCAGATGGAGTCGATCTCAACGATGCCTACTTCGCCGAGGAATTCGCCAACGGAAACTATGCCCCGCCCAAAACCAAGGCAAAGGATAAGAAAAAAAACAAGAGAAAGAGCAAGGGACTGAGTGGGGAGGAGGATGCGGAGACGCAGCAGCAGGAGAAGGAGCTGGAGTTGCTGCTGGACGACTGCGATGGGAGCGAGGAGAAGCAGCACTTCAGCCTAAACAAGATTCTCAAGCAGGAGGAGCAGGAGGCGGGCAAGTCTGGTCGCAAACGTCGCCAGCAGCTGAAGAAGTCGAAGAACAAGCAACAGGCACCGGAGAAGACGGACGACGACTTCCAGGTGGACCTGAACGACTCGCGCTTCAAGGCGGTCTACAAATCCCACGAGTTCAACATCGACCCGACCCACTCCCACTTCAAACGAACCATGGGCATGCAGCAGATCATTAAGGAGAAGCTGAAGAGGCGATCAGAGCTGGTGGAGGGCGGCGCTAGAGAGGCAGGCGAGGAGGAAGCGGTGGCCCCCAAGCGCAGCAAACAGCAGCTTGAGCAAAACGCCCTGGTGAAGAGCCTTAAGCGGAAGATCCAGCAGCGGGACCAGAAGCTGTAGAGGATTCCCTGCTTTCGGAAGCCGCAATAAAGTTAGAGTTGTAAAAAGCTAAGGATTCTAATTCTGGTTGGGATTGGATTGGATTGCAGTCCACTAGGTGGTTTATTACTTATTTACTTAATTACAAGCTAAAAAATTCAATCGGTCCTTCCTTTTGTTCCTGACTAATAGTGGTAGTCAAAGTACTGCCTGTATATGGTGGCGCTGATGCTGGCGTCCAGGCGAAAGAGATCCGGAAGGCAGATGCGGCGATCTGGGTCGAAGACCACCATTCGCTCGCAAATGTGTGCCCAGACGGGGTGATACAGTCTTCTGATGAGCTGGCAGTTCAGCTTGGGGCGGGCCAGGACCTGGATCACGGCCTGCAGCTGACTGGTTGTAGCTCCCGGCTCCAGGAGAACCGAGAAGGGACTGCGCCCGAGGCAGAGCTCGAAGATCAACAGTCCGAGGGCCCAGATGTCCGACTTATAACCCACTTTGCCCTGACTTAACATAGTCTCCGGGGCCATGTACAGGGGAGTGCCTTGGGTCAGAGCTTGCGACTGGCCGCTCGGGGCATGAACATTTGAGATGCCGAAGTCGGCGATCTTCACTCGGTCGCCAACATCCAGGAGCATGTTCTCCGGCTTGATGTCCCGGTGAATGACGCCACGGATGTGCAGGTACTCCAGGCCCAGGATCATGTCGCGAAAGTAGCGCAGCAAGCGCCATTCACTGACGCCCCCAGTGCCCGGGGGCAGCTTCTCGATCACATCCCGGAGGGTGCCATTGGGCAGGAACTCCATAACTATGTTGACAGTGCCGGCGTGGGTGAACCAGCGCAGGAACTTGACGATGTGCGGGTGCTGCAGCTGCGAGATGATGTACACCTCCTCCTTGATCAAGCCCAGCTCGGTCTTGGGGTTGCGCACGATGATCCGCTTGACGCACACCTTCTTCCCGGTGGCTTGCTGACAGAGGAACACCCGGCCGAAGGTGCCCTCGCCCAGGACACACAATGCCCGCAGCTTCGGGTCGCCCAGATCCATGAAGTTCGTTGGAAATCTTTCCTGGTTTAATTCGCGGCTTCCTTCTAGCTAGATTTACAGTTAAACTTTCAGCAGAGCGCGCGCGCTTCTGCCACATATCGATTGGTTTGGGCGTAAGAATCGAAGTCGGTCGCAAGAATCGATATAGGTATAAAACAAAACGGTTAATGAATTGTTCTCGAATTCCAAAGCGAACGGCAGTTCTAGGGTTAAAGATTCGATAAAGGTTGCTAGAACAAAACGGTTAAAGAATCGATAACCATTCCCGCTCACATCCTCGATCGAGGTGGCGGTGGAATTGAATTTTTAGTGCGCTTTCTGTCAATTGACTTGTTTAGGCTTAGTTAAGTTATATAAGGCGATTTATCGAACTGATAATTAAACGGTTGGCAGACTAGAGACAAAAACTTAAGACATGCGCCAGGCATGTCGGACATGTACATAGTCATACCGCACAGCCTGGCCTGGCATAACTGTTATGCAAATTTGTGGGAAAGCCGTCTCGTTTACTTTTACTTTTCAAATCGATTATGCACAGACGGGGAGTCGACTGGAGTGGCATTTTATGTGTGTCTGCGCCCAGACCTAGAGCACACTAACCCAAAAAAACAGACTGCCGTGGATTTTCGGGGCTTCCGCGGAGAGCTTCCTTCTCTGCTTGCCAGCTGTTCGCTTCACCTATGTGTTATCCAATAGCACACTCTGCATTTTAATTGCTTTCGCTCAAAATATAAATCGGATCGGTTGGGCTGAGGAAAACTGACAGGCAATTATCGATTAAAGTCTACCACGCACACCTTTCACCATCCAACGCACTGGCAGCTGGCGCACGGAAATTCATATTGAGAAAAGCCCAGCCCTTCACTCAATCTCGATCCCCAGCGATCATTAATCATGAGGGGATTGGCCCATGAAAGTGGCACAAATTGGCTAAGAAAAGTTGCCACAGCGGAGATTAATGCGGAAGCCGTTTTTATAGAGTAATTTGTTTAAAAAGTATATAGATTTCAATTAAACATGGCAATAATTTGGTTATGTAATATATGTCTAGGCAAAAGATCATTACAATTTTTCAAAACTAAACCAAGAGTTACCTGATTTAAAAATGATATTCCAGTGATATACAGCCAGTTATGCGACGGCTCTATGCAATTCTATATAAGGACATAATCTATTCCAAAAGCTGAAATCTATCTTTTAGCTCACATTCGCTGCAAGAATTCAGGAGATGAAATTAGGGAAGCGGGATCGTTTTCTATACCAATTCATGGCCTTCTCCCGTTTGTTTGTTTATTTTGTGTTTTTTTTGTGCCTGGCTAATTGCCTTGCACTTGCAGTGAACAAATTTAAACAGCGACTGGTTTGGGACCGCTATTGGGTAGGATTGGGTTAACCACCCGTTGATTGACAACGGGTTTCTCCTGCGCAGGAAACTCTGAAACTCTCGGCAGCAGAGCAGCAAAGGCCACATGCCGTATACGTAATCCGCTTTAATTGAACCACCGTCGCACGCACATATTAATGTGCGCCTTGTCCAATCGAATTTCCCAAACAATTGTGGCAACGGCCATAAATTACAACAACTGCCTTGCCTCGACTTTGAGTTGAAGTTCGTTGCCGTTGGCCGTTAGCTTTGGGATTGCTTTCGCGCTGCTGCTGCTGTTGTTGTTGTTGTTGTTGTCGTGGCATGTTTCGCATTTCGCTTGCCACACTGCCGACTGCCGCTTGCCACTCCACATCCACTATAAATCGAATCTGGTCCCAATTGCCAAGCCACATTCAGCCATCCACCGTCAAGGAAAGCGCATCGCGATCGGTCCAATCCTCCTGTTTGCCTCCATTTCCATATATTTTTTGTCAGTGCAATTTTGTGTGTGTTGAAACAACCGAGAAGCAATGCTGAAGTTCATTGTAAGAATTGATAGTTCTTTGGAATACCGTGTTTGGAATATTTTAAAACCATGAAACTTTACCAAAAAAAAAAGGATAAAGGAAAAACTCCAACAAAAAGTGCTTGAACATTAAAATTGCAAAGAACATACTCGTACAACATTTAAAATGGAGAAGTGTGAATTTATTTTCAAAATGGTTGTGTTCTAGATTCATTTTTAAGAGAAATTTGAAATTTGGATATTTAGTTTTATAAAAATGTTATTCAATATTTTGTTATAGAAAATTTAAACAAAAAATATATATATTTTGTTGGAAAAGAATGAATAGGAACATTTTTTCATAATATTTTAATAGTTGGATTGTCAACAAAAGCCTCCAACAATTCTAAAAATATTAAAAATATTCTTCCTTTTCGTATTCGGAGTATAATTAATCAGCAATATACACTGTTTAACCCTTTTCAGCTACCCTGTCTGGCCATCCTGGCCGTTAGCTCCGCCCTCAAGATCCACGACTACCACCAGGGACACGGGCACGAGCAGGAGCACGTAGAGTACGAGCACCACGAGCAGCATGAGACCCATCATCCGGAACCCGAGCACGAGGAGACGGAGCTGCACCACGAGGTGGACCACAAGCATGCCACCTCGCACCAGAGCGTCAAGTTCCACCACTACCACGCCGTGCCCGTGTACATCAAGAAGGAGGACCAGCACCTGGTGAAGAAGCCCATCGAGATCGGGGGCACCAAGCAGAAGCTTAAGGTCCTGCACCCCAAGACCGAGCACAACCACAACCACGGCCTGGTGCTGGAGAACCACAGCGAGTCGCATATCCACGAGCACGGCCACTACGAGGAGCCGGTGCATCACGAGCACTACGAGCACTATTCCCACCACGAGTAGGATTGGTCCGGGTCCGGGTCCAAGATCCCATTTGCCAAATGAGTTGTAGGCTTCTTTTCCATAGCGTTTAAGTAATCTTCGGTAATCTTGTGTTAATAAAGCGTTTCACCTAGAGTATTATTTCCAATAATTGTTGAATTTTTATCTGGTACTTGAATTAACTGGAATCCTTAGCTGATCCCGTTAGTCCAAGCTTCCATTCTTGTGTTCTTTCCACACTTTTTCTGGTTTGCAACGCTCTCGGTTGGTCCGCTCTCCATAGCGGATCCTGCGCATCACTAAAGCGCTCTCTGTGTCTGCGCACCTCTCTTTCCCGATAAAGAGCGGCTCGCTTGTTGCCTTTTATTTGTGTGACAAAATGGGTATAGATTTTAGACCGCAAATATTTCCAGAATCCATATTCAGAATTATGTCCGTTAGGGGACTAGATCTAAATTTTCGAAAATGTAACAGATGCAAAGGTGCGAGCGGGACAGCTGTATGGATTATGCTGGTGCGACCGTTTCGTTTTGCGAGCGCGACAGAGTGACCGTTCGCCCGACTCGCAATTTTACCCATTTTCCATTCTTCCTCGCGGTCTATCGTTCTCTCTCCGTTCGTTCATCGGCGTTTCGTTAGGAAAAGTGCACAAAAATCGCTGTTTTCCAGTGCAGTTTTCTTCGGTGATTGACGCAAAGTGAGTAGATTGCAGCAGCGCGTTTTTCTTGCCCTCCGTAAAGGTGTCGCCGGCTTGTGTTTGCATCGTATCGAGGCTTTTTCCACGCTTTTCAACCTTTTTTGCTGTTTTCGCACGGGGCCCAAGCCTCACTAACACGCATTTGTTACCCTCCGAGTGCGTGCGTGTGTGTGTTTGTGTGTATATATGCAGGGTTGCATATGTGTATGTGTAAACTTCGTGTTGGTATCGCATTTTTTTCTCCTTTTGCTTTTGTTTTTGGTTGCGTCGGTTAAGAGGGTAATGGAGCAGGGGGCTGGAGGAGAGGATTGCTCCAAAATTCCCGATTCCCAATTCCCGAGTTGCAGGATTCCCGGGCGAGCTTTCGCCGAGTTGATGCACTACACTCAGCGCAGCCTGCAGTCGTTTCTCTCTCTCGCTCGCTCCCACGTTCTCCCGCTTTCCGCTCTTCGGTTGCCGAAGGCTCTGTGCGGTCGTAAGGTACACACGACACCGACACAGTCGCTTCCCAGTTAGAAAGGCGCGCTACTGCGCTCAATCCATCCGCATCCTTGCGCTCAATCAGAACATCGCGGAAGCACTTGCAGTTGCACCTGGGATAGCCAGCTAATTGAATTACCAGCAATTCCTCAACCCACCTCTCTCTCTCTCTCTCACTCTGTGTTTTGCAGCTTCTGGCGCCAAGTGCGACGCAAAAAAGCAAACGGGTTATCACAGGATAACTGGGCAAACAGGAGCGGGAAGTAGCCAATCAGGCAACAGGCCATCAGGAGCAGCAGCTGGAAAACATGTCCCAAGCCCAGGAGAAGATGCAGGGCCAGGAGCACGACGAGGAGCAGTCGTCCGACATAGAGGTGAAGTATATGCTTATAAACCTTTCTTTTGGAGTACCCAGCTAATCAGAGTTTTCTTTTTCGGAACCCAATAGGAGTCTGGTAAAGCCGTGGAGGGCCCGGGCGACGAGGACCAGGACTACCAGGAGGACGATAGCAATGGACAGAGTATGCAGCAAGGCGACCAGGATGACCACGATGATCAGGAGGCCCAGGAGCAATCGGGCGAGGAGCAAGACCAAGACCCAGACAACGGCAATGGAAATGGCGGAAACGATGGATCCGGTGGAGAGGATTCCGGATCCGGCGACAAGCAGGTGGACCGTGCCAGCGCCACCAATTTGATCATTAACTATTTACCCCAGGACATGACCGACCGTGAGCTCTACAATCTTTTCAGCGGCTGCGGTCCCATCAACACCTGCAAGATAATGCGCGATTTTAAGGTAGGTGTCGAATATATAGTTTAAAAGCCGTTACGAGGTTGCTATATATATTTCTGCCTATATTTTTTTATATTTAGACTTATTAGAACCCAATTGTCAGTTGTGTAAAAAAGTTTGTTTTGGTGGGGTCAACCCAAAGTTACTTCGCACTTCTTTTTGTCCATTTAGTAAAATTGTTTTCTGGTCAACACTGTAGGAAATGACAGGAGAAAATTATTGTGCACTGATTTATGTCGTTTTTAAATGTGAATTTTATACTTTTGGCGACTCCAATACCAATTTATCGTATTGGTTTAGTTATAGTCGCTTAAAATCACTATATATGTGCCAAAACCTATTGATGCTGTATGTGAACTGAACAGATTTTGCATTGAATTCAACAAGGATCCCAGAGTCCCATTCAACTGGACAAAGGGCTTCAAACATTAGTTGAAACGATTGCAAAAGTGTATTGATCGTCGATTCAAGAATATTTCCGATTTAAACCACCAAAGTTCGCATTGCAATTGTTAGGTCAGAAATATAAATAGCTACCTACGTATACAGAGTTTCGAATGCTTTTGTATGTATATGTGGGCGTAAGGGAGCTCCTGCAGCGACCTGCGGTTTCCTTGGAAACCAGGGCACCAGAAATCCGGGTGCAGTGCACGTCACAGGTGCTTTCTTTTTCGCACACGGGGCATACATATGCACAGAATCCCTGCATGCATACGCCTGATTAGCTCCAACTCACTCTCTCCCATTTCTCATTTCTCAATTCCCATTGAACACAATGCATTGCATCGACCCCCTTTTGGACGCCCACCGCTCAGACCGGATACAGCTTCGGCTACGGCTTCGTGGACTACAAAGTGGAGGCGGACTCCGAGGACGCCATCCTGAAGCTGAACGGGTTCTACGTGCGCAACAAGCGATTAAAGGTGCGTCAACACAAGAAACCACCCACCCCATATCGCCCAACCATTTGGGTGGTTGACCCGCGAACCGTGAGCTAATTCCCTTGCTCTCTCGCTCTCTTGCAGGTCTCTTACGCTCGCCCGGGAGGACAGTCCATTAAGGACACCAACCTGTACGTGATCAACTTGACACGCAACATCAACGACGAAATGCTAGACAGGATATTCTCGCCCTTCGGCCAGATTGTTCAGCGCAACATCTTAAGGGACAAGCAGACCGGACGTCCCCGTGGTGTGGCCTTCGTTCGGTGAGTATCTGGCTTCCAAAAATAAGTTGGTGCTGTTGCAACTGCAACAAGGAGAGCAGAAAGTGAGAGAGTGGACGCAATCCCTGGCATAGCAACAGGCTGAATTGAGGTCCCTTTGTGGGCTGACCTCATTACAGGAATATTAGGAGATGCGCACCAATTGTAGTTCAATAAACTCGAATTGTAATAGGTAGAGACGACGAAAGACTCTTAACTCCCCTTGGAGTTGTATTATTGTAGCCATTATTTGGACAACCCACGATGCTCTTAAATCAACATTAATCAATATTAAAAGTCTACTTCCCAATAATAATTTAAATGTAATTAAAACAAGAAAGGAAGGCTAGCTTCGGTACCCGAAGCTTAGAATACCCTTGCAGACCAGTTGCCTTTAAACTGTTCCATCGATTGTATGGCAGCTTTAGGATATAGTGATCCGATCTTTGGTTTTTAAATTTCTAAAAATGTCTATGAAAACTGTTTTTCTCAAGAATGAATTAATTGTCTTGAAAAATACTAGAGTTATGCTCAATGACCCAATGACCCATCGTTCCTATGGCAGCTATAGGATATAGTGGTCCGATTTTGATGAAACTTTCAGGATATGTCAAAAATTGCTATTAAATAGAGTTTACCAAAAAATAAATAAATTATCTTGAAAAATGACGAAATTTTGGCACTTTTTCCCAATCGTTCCTATGGCAGCAATGTGATGTAGTGTTCCGATTCCGGCCGTTCCGATTTATATACTACCTGCAACAGATTGAAGAGTTGGTGCAAAGTTTCAGCCCGATAGCTTTAAAACTGAGGGACTAGTTTACATAGCAACCGACAGACGGACAGACGGACATGGCTAGATCGACTCGGCTGGTGATGCTGATCAAGAATATATATACTTTATAGGGTCGGAGACGTCTCCTTCACTGCGTTGCAAACTTCTGGTCAAAATTATAATACCCTCTGCAAGGGTATACAAATTATTCTAACAAATACCGGAGTTATGTTTTCCCAATCGTTCCTATGGCAGCTATGTAATGTATTCCAATTCCGTCCGATCCAACTTATATACTAAGTGGTAAAGCAAGAAGGCTCTGTGCAAAGATACAGTAGGATTAAAAACCGAGGGTTTAATTTTGATGCTGATCACATATGTATATACTTTCTAGTATGTATATACTTCATACAGAGATGTCGCTGCCTTATTATAATTATACAATGGCATAATGAGATGTCGGAATTGAAAACCCTTTTAGAGCTATATTGTTTTTGACAACCTTATACGAGAAGTGATGTGCAGAAGATATTATAATTATTGGCATACGTTTGTAGCGCAGGAAAAAAGAAATGTCCCATAAAATGTATGGATTCCGGCCTGTACTTATTTTCGTTCTCCCTTTCCCACAGCTACAACAAGCGAGAGGAGGCTCAGGAGGCGATCAAGGTGCTGAACAATACGGTCCCGGAGGGCGGAGCACAGCCGATCTGGGTGCGCTTGGCGGAGGAGCATGGCAAGGCGAAGGCGGCCCAGTTTATGGCGCAGCTAAACGGAGGAGGTGGTGCCCCCGGCGGTGGTCCCGGTGGCCCGGGTCCAGGTGGGCCCGGAGGGCCGCACATGGGCGGCGGTGGGCCAATGCAGATGGCACACCACCACAACAATCACCACAACAACCATCACCACAACGGTCACGGTCCTCCTCCGCATATGCAGCACCATCACCAGCAGAACCATCCGCATCCGCACGCGCCCCATCATCCGATGCACCACCACCAGCAGCAGCAGCAGCACCACCACAACAACAGCCACCACAACAACAGCCACCACAACAACAACCACCACAACATGGGCCCCCACCCGATGCAGCTGCACCAGATGGGCATGGGAATGGGCATGGGCATGGGTGTGGGCATGGGCATGGGCCTGGGCATGCCCATCCATGGCGGCGGCGGCGGCGGTGGAGGAGGAGGAGGAGGCGGTGGCGGCGGCGGTGGTGGAGGTGGTAGTGGTGGAGGAACTGGCGGTGGTGGTGGTGCCGGAGGCGGTGGCGGCGGTGGAAACTTCCACCACATGGCGCACAGAGGTAGATCAAACAGAAACACACGATCTCAAAAACCGCATCCATATAACCATGCACAGAAATTTATCTAAACGCAATTAATCTTTTTACACGATATTAGCTGCATCTCACAGGTGAAATGTTCATGCTGCCATTGCCGATTTGCAGCCGATTCCGAATCCCCACCAGGCCCAGCAATGGCAATGGCCAGAGTCACAATTGCAACAGAGCAGCCACAATCACACTCCACAGATGCAGGTGCAGATACCGATCCAACCTCCATTCGAAAGCCACCAGAACCAGCAAATCTCGATCTCCCCCAGCCACGGATACAGATTCAGATCCGACTGCAGCTACTCTGCGCCACCGCCGACCTACTTTCCGCTCCTATCCACCTATCCATCTGGATCCGCCGCCTCCGCTTCCGTCATCTCTCCTTCAGCAGGATTCGTTGTTCCCACCCCCGCAACGATTACCGCTCCCGCAGTTTCAGTTGCACTTGCTCCTGTTGAACTTCACGCTATGATTGCTACCGCTAACCCGGAAGAACTTTACGAGGTCAGCTATCAGCTGCCCGAGATTCCCCCCCTGGGAGCAGCATCCTTAATTCAATATCCTGCAGCTGCAGAGGCCGCATATTTGATTCCCATTCAATATGCGATTGCAACCCCTCCGGAAACAGAAGCAGCAGCAGCAACAGATGAAGAAGGAGCTGCTGCCATTCCCATCACTGTTGCTACCGGAAGCAGCCAAAATCCGAGCACTTGCGTCTATTATCAGTATCCGGATGAGAACAACTTGCAATTCTACGATGCGGACACTCTAGAAATGTGCGACATAGAGCTTGTTTATGTGTCCTACGAGGAGGAGCAACAGGAGCAGGAGCAAGAGCCGCACTTTGAAATTTTGAGTCTGCTGCCCCAGATGGACAGCATGAATTTTGGAGAAGACGAAGAGATGTAAGCGCTGGCGGCGGAGGAGATGTGTGAAGGTGAAGGATCGGAAAGTGAGGATGGACACTGGCACTTAGGCGGTGGCAGCTCCAACTAATTTACGCAGAATCCTAGGGCTAGATATCAAGAAAGATCAGATGAAGAACCCAAACCATAGCCCAACTCTCTCTCTCTCTCTGCGTCTCTCTAAATGCATGTATGTATGTTGTGTGTCACCCGTATATAGAACCATGTATATCCATGTAAGAGAGCCAGGATGATGGGTGGAGATTGCCCAGCGACTGGCCTAGGAATAGCAAATCAAGCATTGGCAGCAGGAAGCAAAAGCAAAGGCAAAGGCAAACAAGAGATGCAAGTCAAGTAAGAGCTGCAGCAGAATAGGAGAACCATAAGTTGATGATGATGCTTAGCGTGTATTAAGATGTACGAAATTATGTTCCAAAGAACACAAACCCTCAATCAAACCCAACAACACACACACACCACACCACACACACACCACAGATCTAGGTCCAGATCTACTATGATACTAAAAAAGCAGAACACAACCATGTGGACATATGCAAAACAAGAAACAATTCCAATGAGTTTGTATGAGAAGCATACAAAAACGAAACGCGGACAAATGACGGCCAAACCCTCTCATAAACGGACAGACAGCGGACAGACTAATAAATAGTTGGTAAATTTATAAAACTGTAAGGCAACAACCACTAGATCGAGGCACTTGCTTTTTAACTACCATAACTACCATACCATTACGATAAAAGTAAATTATTGATGTATAACCCACAGACCCCACACTAAACACACACCTATATATATATCGAAAACAAAATAAGAGTATATATAGATAAATATATATATCAAATGTAAAAACACCCGATTCCCCATGCAAGCTTACAACAACAACAAAAAAACTCGACAAGAAAAACGCTGAATATGAATAAATTTGCAATTTTCCAACCAGCAAAAAAAACACCGGGACGCCAAGGGCCCGCATTTTTTTTTTTAATAAATATAATTTCTAAAAGTAATACCTAGATATAGTATAGCACTATGATAGCTTAAGATCCAGTTTTTTCAGACTAAATTTAGAGAAGAAAGTGGGTTGGAGAGACAACCGAGAAGTACATGTATTTATTAAAGTTAATTGATAATAAACTAAATTAAATCAAAGCAAAGCAAAGCAACGCAACGCAAGCGAGATGGAGCATCGAGCGTCGAGCGAAAGAGAGCGAGAGAGAAGATGCAGGCGGTACAGTCGCGCTGTGAGATGGAGCTTACGATTACGATACGATACGATTGACGACGTAGAGAGATATAGGGTCAGAGATAGCCCCAGCCGACTTTTGGCTTAGTTGAATTGTAGTCTATTTAATAATATACATATAATCTTAGCTAGTCGTTAAGATTTCCAAGGAGGAGGCGAAGAAAACAAGATGCTGTGGCACCCTTTTACTTTTACTTTACGGATTAGAGCCAAGACCAGTCAAAAAACATTTGTAAAACACTCGAAACCGAATCTGAGATTGGTGAAAACAAAACAAAAAAAGATAAAGAGTATTTTATGTGCAACAGCCCTATATACATGTTTGTGTAATAAATGTGTGTTTCAATCACAGTCCGAAAATGTTTTCAATTGGATCTTAATCGGAAGTAACAACAAATTCGGCTTTAACTGAATTTTCAAGGTACAAGGTGCGATGCACGCATTCTTTCCAATTGAAAGTAGCCAATAAGGATCCTGATAAAGTTAATATTGAATTCTAAATACTTCTCAAAACCTTTAAAGACAAAATTTGGGTGACTTTTATTTACTTTAATTTAATGGTTTGTTATTTTTTATAATACTTTAATGTATATACCAGTCAAATCTTTTCAGCTCAAACATGTATTTATATGAATTAATTAACTTTAATAACTACATATAAAAAACTTACTTGGAAACATAACTATATTTTTCATATAATTTACTTTCATAAAACTAAAGAAATCCTCATTTAAAACCTACCAAAAAATTAAAAATATTCCCACAAACAAACATAATAGTTTTTATTGTATTTTAAAATGCGCGCCAGGAAGTTCAGCCATCTGGCAGCTCCGCCAACCCCTACCGATATCGATTGGCCGGCCTTCCAGGCCAGAGCGAGAGAGACTGGCAGTGGCAATCAGCTGCTGGAACGAGTGTTGTTGGAAGCAGTTTGGGAAACAGTGTGGGAAGCGCAGCGCATTCCAATGCCAATTAAATAAGCAAATCGCGAGGAAAAGCCAAACCGAACGAACGACTCAAATCGCATCAAATTGAAAAGCGGACAAGCAGTAAATCATATCGCTAGGATAGCCAACACTCTCCTTGCACCGCCTAAGCGCACGGGTAGCTAGAGCAAGAGCTCTAGAGGCAAGGAGCAAGCGGGGAGCTAGTAAATCGCAACAAAAGGGACTACGCAATAAACGATAACGACCTTCCCCCACATCACACCCCCACCCCACCCCAACTATAGGCGAAGCTGGAGCACCTCCACCCAGATCAGTAATCCGGACAGAGAGCCATGCCCCAGATGAGGGCTGCGGCCGCGGAAGCCGCCGCTTCCGGCACCGCGAATGGCCAGCCGCTGGTGAAGATCGGACATTACCTGCTGGGTGCCACCCTGGGCACGGGCACCTTCGGCAAGGTGAAGATCGGGGAGCACCAGATCACGCGCGTCAAGGTGGCGGTGAAGATACTCAATCGGCAGAAGATCAAGAGCCTGGACGTGGTGGGCAAGATACGGCGTGAGATCCAGAACCTGAAGCTCTTCCGCCATCCACACATCATCAAGCTGTACCAGGTGAGAGAGCTAAAGCCGGGGCAGGTGGACAAAATCTGAGCACAAGCCCAGCTGTTTAGAATCAAAATAAGTGTGAATTAGGAAAATAATTTTCTGTTTTCAACAATAGATTTTGTAGTTTTTCCTCATTCAGTAATCATTTGGTAATTTAATACCAAAGACATTGTTTTAAGATTAGAACAAACCCCACAACTTTGTGTTACATTTAGGGAAACCGGGCTGATCATAAACAATGGCACACTTCGGTTGATGCAAACTTATCCGAAGTAAACAGTAACCAAATCCCCGGGAATGGGTCCCCGGTCGGATCAAAGCAATTTATAGTAAACATTTATCCAGTCCCCCTAGTTGTAGAGGGAGAGAGAGAGCAGAGCTTGTTGTTGATAGAAGGTAGCAAGTTTGTATACATTTTGTATACTCGTACATGTGAAAATGATATACGAAACACAATTGACTTAGACTAAATGGGAGGGATTTCAATGGGTTGTGGCACCTGGCACCTAGCAACTGGCACCTGGCACCTGGAAATCGTACAGCCAGAAAGGTTGATGTCTGCTAGTGATATCCATATGTTTGTAGGAATTGTAGAATTACTTGTAAAAAAATGAATGAAATAGTTGAGATGTTCATGCAGTACCCTGGCAGACGGCTTCCCAGAATTTATCAGGGCAGTGAAGGAGACATCTCCAAGCCCGTATTGTTTATGTGTATTAATGAGGATTACTCAGATGTACCTAGGAGGTGTATATCCCAGCTGGCTAGCCTATCCTTCTTGTTTATTTTTATACCTGAGAAGTACGAAGACGAAAACATAAATTTTCTCTCCCTCCACCTCCACACTACCCCTAGGTCATCTCCACGCCGTCGGACATCTTCATGATCATGGAGTACGTGAGCGGGGGCGAGCTGTTTGACTACATCGTGAAGCACGGAAAGCTGCAGGAGCACCAGGCGCGTCGCTTCTTCCAGCAGATCATCTCCGGCGTGGACTACTGCCACAGGCATATGATCGTGCACCGGGACCTCAAGCCGGAGAACCTGCTGCTCGACCACAACATGCACGTGAAGATCGCCGACTTCGGGCTGTCGAACATGATGCTGGACGGGGAGTTCCTGCGCACCTCGTGCGGGTCGCCCAACTACGCTGCTCCAGAGGTGATCTCCGGCAAGCTGTATGCCGGGCCCGAGGTCGATATATGGTCCTGCGGGGTGATCCTCTACGCCCTGCTCTGCGGCACGCTACCCTTCGACGACGAGCACGTGCCGACGCTGTTCCGAAAGATCAAGTCGGGCATCTTCCCGATACCGGAGTATCTGAACAAGCAGGTGGTGAATCTGGTGTGCCAGATGCTGCAGGTCGACCCGTTGAAGCGGGCCAATATCGAGGAGATCAAGAAGCACGAGTGGTTCCAGAAGGACCTGCCCGCCTACCTCTTTCCCTCCTCTATCGAGCAGGACTCGAATGTGATCGACACCTACGCTGTCGCCGAGGTGTGCACCAAATTCGGGGTGAAGGAGTCGGAGGTGCACAACTCCCTACTGAGTGGGGATCCGCATGACCAGCTGGCCATCGCCTACCACCTGATCATTGACAACAAGCGCTTCGCGGACGATGCGGCCAATCAGATCACCGAGATCAATAACTTCTTCGTGGCCGGTAGCCCGCCCCCGCCTCCACCCCCTCCCCAGACCATTCCCCTCTCCTCGGAGGCTCCTCTGGCCACCGTCACCGTGGGCGGGGGCACGGCCCAGAGTTCCGGCACAGCTACACCCGTGCCCGGAGCTCCGGCCTCCCTCTCTGCCGGCGGTGTGATTATCCCTGGCAGCACCATCCGGCCGCATCCCGAACGCATAGCTCCGATGCGGGACCGCCAACTGGCCATGTCCGTGCAGACCTCCGGAGGCGGAGCCTTCCCGGAGAAGACAGCCCGCGGCGGCACGCCGATCAAGCGGGCCAAGTGGCATCTGGGCATCCGATCGCAGAGCAAGCCCAACGACATTATGCTGGAGGTGTACCGGGCAATGAAGGCTCTTAGTTATGAGTGGAAGATCATCAACCCGTTCCATGTGCGCGTGCGGCGGCAGAACGTAAAGACGGGCAAGTTCTCGAAGATGTCGCTGCAGCTGTACCAGGTGGACGCCAAGAGCTACCTGCTCGACTTTAAGTCCCTGACCAACGACGAGGTGGAGCAGGGCGACGACGTCATCATGGAGAGCCTCACCCCGCCCCCGTTGAGTGGGTCCGGACAGATGCCTTTGCAGCCCACGGGACACCACACTATGGAGTTCTTCGAGATGTGCGCCGCCCTCATCATTCAGCTGGCGCGCTGATGAAGAATGAGTCCCGTGCCCCGAGTTCCGAGTGGTGGATGTAGATAGATGTAGAGGGAGTGGGATCTTCTCAGCTGGCGGTTCTCTGTTTGGAGCATTCGGACCGCCCTGAGGATTGACCATGACCTGGAGCACACAGCCGTACGGAGGAGGAGTTGCTGGCCAGGAGTTCCGGATACGCATTTCAGTTGGCTTTTACCAAAAAATCCCAAATTCGATATTCGAAGACTTTATTTGCGAAATTTGGAATGGTTTTACAATTTATTCAATTTAAATTCGATTGATTATTGAGGA
This sequence comes from Drosophila setifemur, assembly GCA_021224005.1. NCBI lineage: Eukaryota > Metazoa > Arthropoda > Insecta > Diptera > Drosophilidae > Drosophila > Drosophila setifemur. Next base: position 12,438,212 of record JAJJHY010001290.1, read on the forward strand.
CTCGAAATGGAAACTAAGTTTATTGGGAAAACAAATCTAAAATGTTTAATCCACAAGTGCGATTATATTCAATTTCTAATTGTAGTTCAAGTATTTAATTTTGTAAGTTTTGTTTTCAATTTTAAATCGAATATTTAAAGATTATTCTTTGTTTCCGAATGGAAGGTTATATTATTCGCAAATGTTTACAATTTAAATTTGACTAATAGTGCTTTCGAATCCAAACTTTTTGTTTGGAAAGTTTTATAATTTGTTTAATTTATGATTTAGTATTTGGAAAGTTCTATTGAAAATCGAGTATTTATTTATGCCTACATAATGCTTCCGAATGGAAATTAAAACTCGTGGTTTGATTAGCTACATTTAATCCGAACCGCCGACTCCCACCAACCGCCCCCTATGTTCGGCTGTGTAATCCAAGATTCAAAACCGTTTCGAAAGCCCGTTGGCCGTCCCCCGGTACCGTTACTGTTACCGTTACCGCCTATAACCGCTTCCGGTTAGTGTAAGTTTTAGTTTCCGCATTCTTTCCCCTCGACCGGCGACGGGCCGCGAACTGCAAACTGCGAAGTGATCTGTTTTCGATCTGTTTATATATACCTACATGTTGAGTTATTATTTTTACCCAAACCCAATCCAAACCGTCTGCGTACGAGTTTGTATTTGTATTATGCCTAACGAATTGTTTATTGGATCGTTGTCCAGGGGATGTTGTTAGATTGTAATTGAAATCAGCTTTGGGCGCGACCGAGTTTTATGTATATGTACGAGTATGCCATGCCTAAATAAAGCGAGCCTAAAATATTCTTAACTTATTACCTGTGTGGCTTATTTCAGAAGAAAGGAGAGAGTGGAGAGTAGACAGTAGACAGTAGAAAGAAAGAAAGACAGACGAGTAGCAAGTACGTAAATAATAGCCGTAATTAAAATTAGTTTATTGCATATTAAAGTATTAGTGCACGTTCAGCATAGATGATTGCAATTCCTGCCTCGGCATTGGGCTACATGTATCGTTATATCATCGCAGTTATATCGCAGTTGCAGTCTCCTGTTTAGTGTGGTAAAATCATGACCTCCCCTTGACCCAGCTTCGCTCCAGATTCCTACTGCTTCTGCTGCTGCTTCCGCTTCAGCTTGTCGATCAGCGTCTCGATGCTGTTGGCATCCACCAACCCGATGAACTTGTCCACCACCACCCCGTTGCGGAAGGCTAGGACTGCGGGCACGGCCTTTACCTCGAAGGTCTCGACGAGGTCCAGGTTCGTCTCCACGTCGATTACCGCCAGGTCAATCTCGGTTGAGTTCTCCAGCAGCTCAAGCATCTTGGGCGTGAGGATCTTGCAGGGATCGCACCACTCGGCATGGAAGTTCACAATGACCGGGTTGTCGCTGTTGATGACCTGTGGAATTAAGGGGAATTGTCAATATTGTACTGCAGATAAAGCATTTAGCCAACTACACTTAGTTATATAAGTTGCCATATTTTAGGTACTCTGAAATAGTTTTTCTTATCTACCCAACTTCCCCCAATATTCGTGACTATCTCAAGTTCCTGACAAAAATCAGCTGTTATCTCCCATAATCCCATCCCCCTGCAGTGCCCACTCCCATAACGTATCAAGTACCCTGGCAAGTCACCTTAAGCCTTTTGAAAAGTATATTTACGAGGAATTAACTATTTCCCATCATTCCTATAGCAGCTCTAGAATATAATGATGAACCTTTGAGGATCAGTTACTATTCATGAATGAAATACGGAAGTTATGTTGCTTGATGGCTATGTGTTGTTGGGTTCCGATTCTGGCAGTTCCCACTTATCGATGTGATGCTGATCAAGACTATATATTCACTGCGTTGCTAACTTCCTGTCAAAACCAGAATACCTTCTCGAAGGGTATAGCCGTAACTGTGTTAACCTTTCTGATAATGCATAATGCCGGTAATGCCGTCATAACGTCATAACGTCATTCCCCTTGCTTCTCATCCGACGCAAGGGGTTCAAACCGGAATGAGGAATCCGGAATCCAATATCCAATGTTTTGGGCCTCATTTGCATACACGAGCCAAAGGCTGACACCTATGTACATATGTATGCATGTACATGTATGTATGCGAATACACACTCATTCACAGAGCGGGTCCAGGGTCAAAAGTGCGTCATTGGATGAGATATATCCATCAGTATGCACTCCACCCACTCCTCCTTCGCTCACGTACGCCATTCTGATGCCCATTGCCATAACAATTCCGCATTGCTTGCCAATTGCATAATCCTCCCGCGAGTGTGACTCACCTTCTGGTCGAACTCGTAGTGATCCTTGATGACCAGCTTCTTGAGCATGCCCTGCGACTGCGACAGGTACTTCTGCGTGGCCTTGCCCGCCTGCGGACCCAGCCTCTGGCAGCAGCTCTGGGCGCTGGAGGAGCCGATGAGGCAACAGGCGGCCAGACGTGGCGCGATTCCCTCGGCGGCGATCTTTAGCATGTTCCAAGGGGTGTTCGCGGTTCGGTGTGCGCGGGCTGGATGGAGACGCTCTAGTTGGAGGGGCGATTAGATTGCGGCGCACTCACAGTGCTCTTGTTTAACCAGTTTCGTTGCCCTGCTTCCGTGTGTGTGCGTAATTGTTTGTTTATAAACTCTCGGACAGTGTGGCCAGGTGGCGGCTGGAGAGTGGCACCTGTCCAGACACAACTTTTCCAACACTGTCCGATTTCAAACTGTTAATCGTATGACAGCAAACGGGAGTTGCATTTCCATTTGTTTTTTTGACATATTCCGTTAATCCCGTTATACACTTGCATTTGCCACTGTTAAAGTTTGTGTTAGCTGCTGTTACTGTTGATGTTGCTGTTAGTTAGCTGACCCATATTGCCTTGTAGGCCTATTTCAAATTGTTTGGCAATAATTCTATATAAATTTTAAGCATAGGACAATAGGACATGGAAACCCACCTAAAATGTATTATACTTTTCTTACATGCAACATTAGCTACATTTAATATTGCCTTGTAGGCCTATTTAAAATTTTTTGGCAATAATTCCATATAAATTTTAAGCATAGGACAATAGGACATGGAAACCCACCTAAAATGTATTATACTTTTCTTACATGCAACATTAGCTACATTTAAATTGTAGTTATCATGTATACTTTTTGTTCTTTCTTAAGAATAAAGATAACAAATAAATAAAATAATGATAAAAAGTACTGATCGTAACTTGAAAATGAATGCCGACTGCGCTGCCTCGGCCGAAGTCGTCCTAACAGTAACGGACATTTCGCTTTCCAGCCCTTTTCCAGCGATAATTCGCCCTTGCCAATGCCGCCAGTGCTGCCACCCACCGAAATTGAGGAATAGTCGAAAAAACCACACAGAAATTCGAAAGAAAATCTTGCTTCGCGCTCTCTGTGCCCCGTGCTGTGCTTCGGCTATGGGCTCTTCCTCTTGCCGCCGCGCATTCGTGTTTTGGATTTCTTTAGTATTTCGTATTCGTATTCGTATTCCGTCGCACGCTCGCTCGTGTTGTTGTTATTCTTCAGCCGCTCTGCCGCCAGAGTTGTTTGCAGTTGTTGTTCTCGTTCCCGTTCCCGTTGTTGTTGCTGCTGCTGCCTGCCGCATTTACGTTTCTATTATTATTTCAACTGCGGCACGGTGGGCAGTTGGCGTCTGCAGCCAGTTTTTTTGGTCCTTTTTGTTTGGTTTCTCCGTGTGTGGAGTGTGGCGTGTGTGGTAAACAAACAATTGCAGGACGAACAGGACTCTTCGAACCCCACCACCACCCAACCCCCGAAAGTCCAGCTCAGAGATACGTTTGGCTTTGGCTTTGGCTTTGGAGCACCAGTCCGGAGCCCGGAGCCCGGAGTGTGTGTTTTGGTGTTGGTGTGTGCGAAACAAGCTGGAAGAAAACAGCAACAACAACAACAACAACAGCCCAGCAGAGAGGAGAAGCCTCAGGCGAAGACGACGCGCAGCAAGAACGCAACAAGAAGATGAAGAAGCAGCGTGAGTTAATATTTCAATTCGCATGAAATCGAAAATTCAAGGGAATTCTGCGCTATGGGATTCCAATTGGAGTTTCAAGCTGTGTCTGTGTGGGCTAGTGTTTGTAGGTGTGTAGACCCGTTTGTGTGCGTGTGTGTGAGTCCCGTTTTTCCACCCCTAGAGCGCGCTTGAAAACTAAAAACGCGGTTTAGAGATTTTCCTGCTCTCCTTGATTGCTCGCAAAGGTGGGCTTCGCGTCACCCTCCCCGGGTTGGCAGCATCTTGAAACGTGTTTTGAGGATTTCTGGGCCGCACAGCTGTTTGTCCTGCCTTCAGCCATCAGCCCTCTGCCCCCTCCCCCCCGCCGTCTCTCAGTCCCCTTCTTATTTTTTCTGAGTGCGATTTATGACATCAACACACGCTTTCACACACACACACACACACACACATGCACGCACAGGCTCTGAGTCAGAGCTGCACACACACGCTCACACACAAAGCTTTGTCCTTTGAGCAAAGCTCTCACGTCCCAGCCGTCTCGCTCTAGCTGTTGATTCGTGCTTACAAAATGCCGAAGCCGAAGCTCAAGCTGAAGCCGAACCAACCCAAGCGAAGCCGTAAGAGCGAGACAGCGAATTCCTCAGCTTGAAGCTACGCTGTAACTGTAACTGTTACTGTAACCATTGTTTTTGTTGTTTCGCCCCTCTGGAACGCGCTTTTCTTGTTGTTGTTGGGGCTCGTGGTTTCTGGTTTCCGTTTTCCGTTTCTGTTGTCCTCGAATTAATTGCTATCGATTTGCGGCCAATTGGTCCTTGTTGGTTTTCTTGGGACCAAAAGAATTCCTTTATATGTACAGAGATAAAATACCTATTAAACAATAAGATCATATTCCAGTTTGAGATACATGTGAATTTAATACTTTATGTTTACAATTGAAGCATCCATATATTCTTTATATTTCATTTAGTAAATAATTTAAATATATAACAGTATTTTTCCATACTGCAGTTTAAGTTGATCTTCAATCCGGGGACGGTATAGATACAGATTCCTCTCTTTCTCTCCTCCAAGCTTTAACCATTCGTAGAAGAGTGCAGATCGATCGTTTTCAAAAATGTTCACCGAAAAACAGAAACGAAAATTGGAAAATGGGCGGGCAGGGGGAAAACTTTTATGATGCTTTGGCCTAAAAATACCGCCAACGTCTCATCTCATTTATCCGAGTCTGCTCCGAAAACGAATGCTCAAAGTTCCGATCCAAACCGATCCAAACCGATCCAAACCGATCCAAACCGATCCGATCTGAACCCAGATCGCCTTGGCACCTCTCGAAATAGGTTGCTGTCTGTATCTTCTTTATAACTTATGGCTCCCCTTACAGTCTGTTGCAGGGGATTTCCGTGTCTAATTTTGGGATCGTCTTGAGCAGGTTCTTCTTCTGCCCTTCCCCTCCCCCTGCCCCTGCCCCTACCCTCTCCGGACTGATTTGATTTTCCGACTTGCAGCCCCACACTGAGCACTCGAAGCAGCTCTCGTCTATTTCTGATCCGGCTATATATAGAAGAGCTCCAGGCCCGACCTCGGCTTAGTTCGGTATCGGTTTTCGGTTTTCGGTTCGGGATTCCACTCGGGTCTAATGCCCTGGCAAGGTGGAAAGCGAAGTTCAACTACCTTTAAATGGATTACACAAACACAAACAAATGCAGGGCCACAGGAGGGGTTTACGAGGGGCAGACCGAAGTCAGGGGCGGCGAGGAGAAGGAGGGAGCGGTACGTAACGGAAGCCCATATCAAACACAGGCACAGACACACTCTCACTCCGAAACTAGATAAAGCAGCACAAATACGCCCGATCGGGCCTCTGATCCCGACTCCCTCCCTCCCTTTCTCCCTTCCCCTCTACTATGCAATGAGGATGCAAAGCAGGCAACGGAGGAAGGGGCAGGGGCAGGGGTAGGGGAAGGGAAGGGGAGGGGAGGAGGGCCAACTGTCGGCGATGCTGCCAAAAATAAATTTGAACTCAAATCGCAGTATAGAGAGCCAGCGGAGAGAGGAGAGGAAATCGGCTGCCAAGAAAAACCAACGCTAAGAATTTGCTGCTCCAAAGACCGGCCCGTACTTGTGCTCCTCTCCCTCTCTCTCCCTCTACCTCTCCCTCTCTCCCCCTCTCCCCATCTTCTTCGCTGGGCCTGAGCATTCGAAATTAAATAGCTGCCCACCCAAAACCGCCCCACACTCGGAGAAAAGTTGTAGTTCGTATTTAAATCACAACAAAAATGTTGGTTAAACTTAACATTGTCAGTGATACCCTAAATGGGGGTGTTATTGAAGCTTGCAATGCACTTAAGCATATATACGTACATATTCTTGATCAGTTCCAATACGAACGGTGGAAAAAGAGGCGGCACTGAGGATAATTCAGTTATTTTTTATATTTCATTCATTCAGGGAAAAAGGTTTTTTTTTAGGGATTTTTTAAAGGGAAAAATCTGATCGCCAAATCCAATAGCTGTGATAGAAACGAGAGAGGAGAGGGTATTCCAATCTTCGGTCTTGTTCCCTTGTGGAATTGTTTGCAGTTGTAAAATGCATATTTTGTTGATGATTTTTCCAAGGCCCGCTCTGGGATGGAGATGAATTTCCAGAGAAGGGACGCTGTAGGGTGGGGTAGGGTAGGAAAAATGCATTCGCCAAAAAAAAAGGGAAGGAGGCGCCAACTTGGTGTTTGGGAAATGTACGGGGGAGGGGGTGGAGAGGGGATGAAGAATCCGAGGCGTACGTGCCCGACCTCATTAGTTTCGAGTTTCCAAAAGCTCACGCACACCAGCAGCTCACCAAAGTGGGCGCAGGGAAAACTGGAGGGAAACCTGGGAGACGAGCGCCCGAAATGGAAAATCGAAAATGGTAAATGGAAAATGGAAAATGGAATATGGTTTTCCATACGCGCTCGCGTCGGGCCCATCAATTTTCATCATCGGCGAGAGAGCTTAAACAGCGGCTATTTGTAAACGCAGGCAGAAGGCATATGTCCGAGTGTCTGCCCCTGCTCCGCCCACCCACTCCTGGCCAGAAACCAAAGCGATCCAAACCGATCTCTCTCTCCGTGTCTCTGTCTCTGTCTTCGGCCTCCCCCCTCCCTTTCGCTCGCGCTCCGCCACTTTGGGGCAGCTATTTTTAAAGTCAAAAAATACTTTTCAGCTGCCAAGTTGCGAGATGCCAAGTACAGTTGCCATCTCGAGCGATTGGGCCAGATCAGATCCGATCGGATGGGTTGAGATGGGTTCAGATCGAAGGGGGTGGGGAAAATACATACATATATATTTTTGGGGGGAAACAATCCCGGCAGCGCTGCCTCTGTCTTGAAGAGATTAGAGTACTTAAATGTAAGGGTGGAAATTTTCTTTGAATTTCGAATATGTTTTTATGGCATAGGATAAGATCCCTGAAAAGGTATTTATCCCTATTTTAGCTAATTATTTCCCAATAATTGCAGATGGGAATTGAATGAGTTATAGAGGAATCGAAAAAATTAAGCTTAGAATTCCAAAAATCAAAATATTTCAGAATCGTCTGCAATGATATTTGACTGCTGTACAGGAAGTTAATTAGGCCAAACTCAAGACACTCAAGGATACGTCTTCATATGGTTGTTATTCGAGGACATACTTTTGATTCCCCGTTCCTATTCCCATGGATCTTATTCTCGAGGAAAATCTTTCGAGAGCATTCAAAGGAAGGCTTTGGCTGGTTGGGGTATCGCTTGTTTTTCCGACTGCTGGCTGGCGTTGCTTTTCGCTTGCCTGTGCCTGTGGCTGTGCGCAATGTAAAATCGTTTTCCCGAAGCTCCGCTCTCTCTTTCGCTCTCCCTCTCTCCCAATCTGTCGGCTACAGATACAGATACTTGCACGAATACAGATGCACTGGGCAGGCACAGGCACAGGCACGGACACAGATACGCAATGGCAGAGCAGAACTTTCGGTTGGCAATTTGCCAACCCCTCATGGCGCTTTTCGACGCGATCAGCTCGACCCCAATAGA
>JAJJHY010001290.1:12450635-12462354 GCA_021224005.1 Drosophila setifemur
TATTTGCTGTTCTTGAGCTTCTGCTTCTTCGTCTTTGGGGGGAGGGGTTGTTGTTGTAAACTCGGTTTCAAGCTTTAATTACGCCTCTCTCGAGTTCGTTTATTTGTAGGTGTGTGTGTGTGTGTATGTATGTGTGCAAACAGACGAACCCATTCAGGCCCAGCTGTGTGTGGCCCCCCTCTGTGTGGGCGAGAGGGAAGTGGGTGGCGGAGGATGGAGAAGAGGAGCTGCTTCTCTCTCCCTCTGCCTCTGCTCTGTTCTGTTATTCTGCTGCTGCTTCTTCTTCTTCTTCTTCTACTTGCCTGCTGCGCCGACGTCGCTGCACTCCAATTCCATTTCCATTTCCACTCCAACGGTACAATACGAGCGTGCCCGAATTCGAATTCAAATTCAATCGAGCTTTGCGCCTCGTCGCCGCCGTTCGCGAAGTTTGCCGCGCGTCGGTTTCTTGCCTCGCTCTCTCTCTCTCTCTCTCGCTCGCACTCGGTTTTGCGCCCACCGCCACCCACTCTTCTTTGCTCGCTCTCGCCGGCTTTGGCGGCCCCAAAACGTGAGTTCTCCCCCCGCTCCCCGCGCCCTCTCTGTTCGCATTCGTGTGTGTGTGTGAGTGTGGGAGAGTGTTTTACGCTAATCTCCAATTTTGAGATAAGATATCGCGGGACAACTAAACCCCGCTCTTTCCTTTTTTTGTTCCCCTTGTTTGGGCCAAGATCAGATTAAATCTTGAATTAGGTATGTGAGAGATTTCCAGGATCACTCTTCCTCTTACTCTATTCATCCCAATCAACAATACTGATAAATTGCGTAAAATCTCGTACAAACAAACACCATTGCATTAGCGAGGATTTCGTTGAAAGCAGCGACGCTGTCGCCGACGTCGACGTCAGGGGTGCGCTTTTGGCCGAATTGAGTTCGGGCCAGGCCCAGTCTCATTCTCTCTCTATCTCTCTCTCTCTCTTCTTTCGGCTGCGTCGCCAGCTTATCACTCAGGGGCTCTCCTATGTGCGTGTTAGTGTGTGTGTGTGTGTTTGGCGAAGAGTGGAGCAATGTTTTTGTGAATTGCGACTGCTTTTGTTTTATACCCTCTATTACAAGGGCTTTATAATTTTGCCTGGCAATTTATTGGTTTATTAAGCGTAAGCGTAGAGTTACGAAACATGTAATAATAAATTGAAAGAAACTTTTAAGCGCAAAACTGAACAGTGAGAAAGTAAGTAAAATGCAACGACATTTGCATTTGTTGCACTTTAAAATATTATCCCAGGAGTTTTTCGGACGCAAAAGTTTCAAGGGTATTCAAAGCTGCGGCTACCAAAGCCTGCATTATATTGACTTGTTTTTATTATTTTATTTATTAATTAAAGAGGGTCTAGGCGGGGAATCGGTTGTGTGGCTTTTGAGTGGGTGGGTTGATATTGATGGTCAAACTGCGCAGATGGATAAACATTTAAATTCCAAGCATTGAATGATCTTGATGCTGATATGGGTTCCTCTCTAGAACTAAGCCAACACTTAACTAATTTACAAAAAGTGTAAATCAAGTGACATGCAGTTGTATATTAGGATGAATTAATTTGTGGAGGACTTGAAAAAGGGACCAAAATATGTCTTCAATTTATGCTTGTCACCCCAACTAGTCTTAAAAGAACGCTTTTGGCCGATAGCTCGCTCGATAACAAAGTTAACCTCTTCAGGCCCTCTGAAAGATTTTAGGGTTGAGATTCGATAGTCAATCCTTCGGCATTTTAGCTTTTGGCGCGATGAAGGGCAGAGGCAGCAAAAAGAGGTTGAACATTAAATATAATACCTATAAACAATATGCATGGTATTTATTTGTATGTAATCCTGGAAAACATGTTGTCCCCCCCAGCTTCAAGACGTCTTGCAAGCGGCTGAAAATGGAGAAGACTCCCCGGTACACGCAGCGGGAGCGCAACATGGTGCTGAGCTATGCGGCCCAGTACAAGGACGTGATCGAGAACAAGCGCACGGACGCGGAGTCCAACCGGAAGAAGGACGAGGTGTGGCTGCAGATCGCCAAGGAGTTCAACTCGCGGGTCTACCACCAGAGGAGCGCCAAGCAGTTGCGCCAGCTCTACAAGAACATGAAGCTGCTGCTCAAGAAGGATCTCTGCGGCGAGGACAAGAGCAACCACTCCTTCATGGACCTCCTCAACACGCTCTCCCAGCAGGGGTCCGTTGCCCAGTACATCTCCGAGCAGCTCTCCCCGGAGGGGGCGGGCGGAGGAGGCGTGAAGCAGCAGGGCGGTGCTGGACACGGGAATGGAAACGGAAGCGACTACGATGACTCCAAGGTGGGTTTTATGATAAAACGATTGAGGAAAAGTAGCTAAGCCGCGGTATTATCTCAGATAATTGAACAATCAACAACTGGAGATTGCAGTTTTAAAATATAAAGAAACAAAAGGCTAACGACCTTTAAGTATTTGTATATTCCTTATATACGAGTACATAACATATATATATTTGTTTTTTCCAACTGTCACAATTTAGATTATAATTTAGATGACAATTAAGCCTTGAATGTAACGTTATCCTTAATTGGTTATTTTCAGATGGCCTTGTATCCCGAGGGCATGGACACGGACGTGATCCTGATTAAGTCGGAGACAATCAGCGACAACGAGCAGACAGACAACGGCATGGACTGCTTGGATGACGACGACGACGACGATTGCTTGAGTCACAAGGCCCCAGAAGTGTGTCTGGAGGAGGAGGACGACGTGCTCTTTCCCACTGACCTTCGCCAGCTGCAGCAAAATCCCAACTCCGGCTCAGCGGGGGTATTGGGTCTGGGTCTGGGCATGGGCCTGGGAATGGCGTCGGGAGGGGCCTCCTCCATTTCGCTGCCAGGTGGGAACGCCTCCAGCAATGGGATATCGGACCATCCCGTTCCCCGCGCCGCCAGCTCGCCTGTTTGCTCCACCAAAACTTCGGTCAGCTCCAGCGGGAGCTATGTCTCAACCCTCAAGCCGGACATCACCATACAAACGGTGGGGCACATACGAGTTGGATCCTTTGCCAATATCAACAAGACCCTGCAGAACGGCTCAAGCTGCTCCAGTTCGAGTGCAGCCAACGGGGTGAACACGAACGGCAGTGCAGTCCTGCCCCTGACAGCGGAGCAAGTGCAACAGCATGCCCTGCTGAATGGCCTGGGCCTCTCGGCCGTCAATCCACCTCCCCCGCAAAGCCTCGAGGCGGCGATCAATGCAGCTACTGCTTTTGTGACCGCCAACAACTCGTCCAGCAACCGCCGTGCGACGACCACCTTGCAACTGCCCCGCCTGCAGAGGGGGAACAACAACAACAGCTCCAACAGCGCTCATACGAACGGAGTGCAGCTGCAGCTGAATGGGGGACACAATCACCATCACAGCCAGCACCACCAGCAGACGCACCACCAGAAGCCCGGAGGAGTGGCCATCGGAGCAGCTGGCAGCTTCAATGGCTACAATGGACTGGCCGTGACAGTGCCCCAGTGCAGCAATCTGAACAACAGCAGCAGCAGCGGGGCAGGGAGCAGCAACAGTAGTGGTACTGGATTGGGTCTCAACAGCAGTGGAGCGGGAGCAGGAGGATTGGGGGGAGGCGCCAATTCAAGTGGCTCGCGAAGCCAGCACCAGGAGCTGATGAACTCGCTAAGGATCGAGGAGGGCAAGCGGAAGATCGAGCTGATTAATGCCCAGATTGAGTACTGGCAAACGCTCACACGGAAGCTCAACAGCCAGGCGGGTGGGCATATGCCCAATCCAGCGTGTCATTGTCACTTTCCAGGAGCCAGCAGCCTGCTCTCGGGAGTGGCGGTGGGAGGAGCAGCACTGGGAGCCACTTTATCCTCATCCTCGTCCACATCCGCCTCCGCCAGTGTTCTGCAGAGCCAGGCCAGCACCAGCTAGTCCGCAGCGAAGTGGGAGGAGGGGTTGCAGGATCCGCATCCGGATTCAAATGCGGGAACCGACACCGATAGCGACATCATCTCCATAGTGGACATCGATGATGAGCGGTCGGGAAAGGAGTCCCAGTCGCAGTCGGACAGGGATTCGGAAAGGGAGTCACCGGAAATGGTAGAGGAATCCGAATCCGAATCGGAGTCCGACGCTGACTTAACGCTGCCCGATGAAGGGGAAGAAGAGGGAGACGCAGATGAAGAAGACGACGACTCACAGGATGCCTTGGTCAAAGATGTGGGCGTGGTGGGCCCCGCCTCTCCTCCCGCTGAGCTGCTACGGGAGCTCGCCCAGGAGGAGCGCTAGTATTTCCTATAGTTTGCATGTCATGATGTATTAACCCCGCCACATTTTACCCTGTACTTTTAACACTATATTTATTTACGCCTAGTTTTTGAGTGCCAAAAAGGATGAGACGAGAACAGAAGTAGAAGTAGAAGTAGAAGAGAAAAGAAGAGAAGAGAAGCCTTGCCATCGAGAAAGCTTGCCAAAGCAGCCGCTATTTATTTGCTAACTTAAACAGGACGTTTAGGGTTTAGTCACACCTTTTTTTTGCCGCGCCACTGTTTTTTTTCTGTTTTTTTTTAGTTAGAGTTAAAATTAAGTTTCGATGATGAGATGCTGATAGAGCTGCAACCAAAAAGGAGGAAAGGTGGAGAAGATCTTGACTTTGTACATTTACCTTAAAATTAGAGCTAACTTAGAGCTACTTACTTACTTAATTAGAGAGAAGAGAAAACAAAGAACGAAACTGTACAAATGTGGTTCCTAATCTAGTCCTTAAACGAAGTGGAAGTGAAAGTGAAAGTGAGAAGAAACGAAAACCAGCAAAAAAAAGTGTATTATTTTTATAGAGCCTTCCAAAGATCCCAGTTCCTGTCCCCAGCAAAACGATTCAAAACCCAAGAGCCCATCCAAAGAACTGTAGCTAATTTAATGTACTTAAAGATCCCAGAAACCAAAACCAAAACAAAAACAAAAACCAAACAGGAGAGGAGAACCGAACCAGATGAAGAGAAACTTGCTAGTCGTCGCTGCATAATTGTATTCTAGTGTAGCATACAACAACCATTTAGTTATTGCTAATTGTGCTTGTAAATTATGAATAACCACAATTTACAAAAACCCAAAAGTGAAAACCAAAACAAAAACAAAAACAAAACAAAACTCTTTATACAACTTTTGTAAACAAATTTATGAATAAAACAATGAATTTACTTGGTGGCCTAGCCAGAGTGTTTCCCTGGCTGCAGGGAATACATATTTATTTCACTTGAAACAATCAAATAAGTAAAGTAAAAAGATATTGCATTGGAAAAAAGGTATTTCATTTGAATTCTGGTTTCAGTTTGATTTTCGATTGTTCCCGCCAAAGTTTTTTTTAGCTGAATAGGTGGCAGCACTGTTGGCCCGGTTGAGGATTCAATTCCGGCTTGTCGCTTCACTTCGGCTACATGGAACATTGAAACACCAATGCGAACACGCGAATGCACCCACACAAACAAACTTTTGACGAATGCAAACTAACTGTAAGCCTAACTAACCCCTAGAACCAAACAAGATTTTGTGAGAAGTTTTTAGTCCTTCGACCAGCAGAAATATAAAATATATGTGAATTACTAGCATTGCTTGCCCTTTGTAGTTTTACTCCCATAACAACTCGTCTGCAAACTATTACCGAATAATAAAATTAATAAATAAACAATTAGTTTGAATCTGAAATGGCTATCGATAGCATTAGGTTAGGACCATCGATGGTTAAGCAGCATCAAAGTATCAAAGTATCGATAGCCTCGATAGTGCCATCGAGTGTTCTCCAGCCCTACATTTCGTTGATGCGAATAGATTTTGCGAAATCGGCAACAACACGGCAACAACTGAGCAAAAAAGCAACAACAAGCGGCAGGGCAGCAGCAGCAGCAGCAGCAGCAGTAGTAAAAATAAAAACAACACTTCCAGGCAGGCAGCACAGCGCATTAGTCAAGTGAACGCGAAGCTTTGACTTGTGTGCCGCTCTCGCTCCCACACACTCTTCCTGTGCGAGTGTGGGTGTGTGTGTGTGTGTGCGTGTGCGAATTTGGAACTTGTATTTTGTAAGTTACAAGCTACAAGGCCCCCTGGAACACCTGGAACGTGTGGAGCAGCTGAAAGTGGCGCCTGGAAAACAGCTGGACCAGAAGGAGGAGCACCGAGTCCTTGACCAATCCCCGCCAGCTGTTACCCCCCGGAGCAATCCAAATGTGTGCCTGGGAGTAGTAATCCTCGCCATCCTCGAAAGCTGCTCAACTGAAGCGGGTCTTCAGAGCAAGAGTTGAACCAGAGGAAGAGGAGCACCTATTCCCCTCCCATTTCCAGCATTCTAGTACCCCAAAACAGGCTCAATCCCAATCCCGGCCACTATTGCTGCTGAGGCTCTCTTTTTGGACTGAATGCCCGGTTTCCACCTCAATGAGATGGGTGAAATGGTCCTGGACGCCATCGACGACATCGGCGTGGTCGATGTGTACGACCTGGCCTCGGACATCGGCAAGGAGTATGAGCGGATCATGGACCGCTTTGGCACGGATGCGGTGAGTGGTCTGATGCCGAAGATCATCAACACGCTGGAGCTGCTCGAGGCACTGGCCACGAAGAACGAGCGCGAGAATGCCACCATCCAGGAGCTGAGGGACAAGGTCGCGCAACTGGAAAGCGAAAAGCTAGAGAAGGCCGAGTTCCGGCGTCGGTTTGAGAAGGAGCTGGAACTGATTGAGGAGCAGTGGCGCAGCGAGACGAACGAGCTGGTGGAGCTCGTGTCCTCGCTGCAGGACGAGAACAAGCGGTTGGCGAAACAGACACAAGATCTGCAGTCCGCCTCCGCCCAGAGCTCTGGGCTGGGGGCCAGTCTCACCGAGAGCATCATCAGCATGACCAACCACGAGCTGCACAGCGCTCTCTCCGACACCCAGGTGCTGCAGCGGCTCAAGGAGCAGATCTACAAGCAGCGGGACGAGCTCAAGCAGCGGGAAAGGGAGCTCCAGGACAAGTACAGTGAGCTGGAGCATGTGAGTAATCTACCCTGCAGAGGGTGAGCGTGCAGTTAGGGAGGCATCTCCCATTCTATAAAAAGCTATCTATTCCAAGGGTATTCCAAGCTTCCCCCTTTCTTGTTCCATTCCTGCAGCTCACCATCCAGGCCGAGCGGCTGAAGGCCTCTGAGCGGGACACGCGACGGAGGCACAAGCTGATGCAGGCCCAGGTGAAGACGCTGTGTGAGGAGCGGGCCGACTTCCTGGCCCAACTGCAGGACCAGAGTCGCGAGATCAACCAGCTGCGCAGGCGGCTGGGCTTGGCCGAGAAGGAAAACGAGGATTTGGTGGCCTCCTACGACGACGGGCAAAACGATCCCAACCGGCCGCGGTATACCACGCGTGAGCTCAAGGAGCTGATCAGCGAGAGGGACGAGCTATTGACCACCATCGACGGCCTCAACGAGCAGCTGGCGGAGCTGAAGCCTCCGAGTCAGCAGGCTAAGTCCCAGCGCCAAAGGCACTTTTCCAGCTCCGACGACAGCGACGATGATGCTGGTCATGTGGCGGACAATGACGATGACGAGGAGGAAGTGGAGGAGGAGCCACTAGCTGCTGGAGAGACGTGAGTTGACGATGGAATATGACGATGCAATATGTAGTGGGGAACGAAGTCGGACCCCTATGCTCCCTCCCTAAACATCATCCATATACTATACTATATATGTATTCCTGATCGGGATACAAGTATATTCTGTATCTGTATAGCCAGGTCCGTTTGTTCACGCGCTTAGTTTGTTTTGCCAATTACTAACCGTATTCAAAGACCCTATGATGCAAACTCCCATGAGTCACCTGCCATTTTTAGCCATTTGGCAAGGTAAACAGCTTTGGAGAAAAAAGTAAAACAATGTGATCACAGGTAATGAGAGGCATTGGGCGAGAAACCTGAATTCCCTCCATCGTTTCAATTACTTTAATGCTTTAGGTGGCAAACGCGTGCTCATGGAGTACGCAAATGAGAACCGAAGCTAATTAATTATACCCATTTAGAGGGTATCGTTATTTTTGATTCTTCCTTGAATCCAAACATCATTTGTGACATAGATACATTTTATTTCCATACAAATTCCTAGAATTGTGATACAAATTTTTGAATATTCAAACATTTTCCCATTTGGGATTCGATTTACCAATTTCCAACTGTGTGAATTACTCCCGTTTTATGTTATTTTCAGGCCGCCAGGTCACGACGCTCCTGTGCAGGGACCACTACCCTACGAGCCGGACGATGCGCCCTGGAAGAAGAGCTCCGAGTCGGGCATTCGCAAGTTGTAAGTTGTAACTTATAGCTGCGATTCAGATACGCTCTAACTCATGTAATCCAATCCATTTGCAGCTTCCGCAAACTCTTCTCCGACCCCTCGGATGGGAGCAACACATTCCCCAAGCGTTCCTTGGCGACCCTCTCCAAGATGGCGCTTTCGGCCACACCCGGCTCCGTTTCCGCCACCGAGGCGGCGAAGTAAGCGCTTACTTGCCACTTGGCCAAAGAGCAACCGAGCTGGCGTGCATCTATCTCACTATCGTTTGATTTCTGTTTCTGTTTTTCCGTTTCCGTTTGCGTTTGCGTCTCTGTACCTGTTTCCGATTCCGTTCGCACTGTCCCCCGAACCCTGCATTCCGCAATCCGCAATCCGCATCTCGCATCTTTATTTATTTATTTATTATTTATTACGACTTATGTTTAGTTGCCTCTATCTGACCCTGTCCCTCGCCATTTACCTGCTCCAGTGGAGCTGTACATACATAGTTTACACACTCGATTGCTGTGCCCTCGTAATTCTAAGTTGTTATTCGATTTTGTTTACGTAACCCGTAATCCGTAATCCGTAACCCGTAATCCGTAACCCGTAATCCTTAATCCGAAATCCGTAATCCCAATTCCGCGTAACCCGTACGGCGAAATCCGTAACTCGTTAACTCGTTCCGTAACTGTACTGTACTGGCTATTTTATACGAAACCACTTTGTATTTTTTGTACTCTGTAATCTAACTTAACCTTAGCCTACGAACTAAGAATCCACACATCCCGCATCGCAAAGATGGTCGCAAATCGTGCACAGTGCCGATTGCCGAGTGAGTTTTAATGAATTTAAAAAGAAAAGAAACGAAACAAAAACAAAACAAAACAAAACAAAAGAAAACCTGTAGAGCTGTAGAACGAACAAGAATCAAAGACGATTTTAGAGAGTGCGAGAGGAGAGAGAAGAGTTTTGCTTCAATTATCCGTAGTCTAACTATCCAACCCCAACCCAACCCAACCCAACCCCGATCTATCGCTCTTGATCCCCCCCCCCCAAAAACCCNACTAATCCCATTTGTTGGAAGGTATTTTAACATTCTCATAGCAGTTGCCCCAGCGGCCTTATACAAATATGTATTACAAATTTATCAAACTACGCAAACGTTTAAAAAATGCAAAAAGCCCAAAAAAAAGTATATATATATACATAATTGATATATAATTAGCAAACGTTACAACCTTAGCGCATTGTTTGTTGAATTGAATTAAATTAAAAGTAACTAAACGAAACCAAACTAAACAAATTAGATTCCAGATTAGATGCCAAAAAGTAAAACGAAACAAAGTAAATGAAATGAAATGAAATGAGGAGCGTCTCCAAATAATCCGAGTATCGGAACGTCTGAATCGGCGATTGTTTTAGCCAAGAGTTTTACCATAGACTTAGCCATTGACCAGCTCCCTTGAGTTGTTGTTACCGACTTGATGTGAATGTGACAAACGCGCCAGATTATTCTACAACTAGCTTATCCCCAGAGCTCCGCAGTCGAGGCAGTATCTTGTAGCTTGCAGCTTGTATTTCCTATTTCCCCTCATTATTGTGGCGGCTTCTTAACAAATTTATCATGAGTATTATTTAGCGATTAGTGAGAGCATTGCTTTCTGTCTTCAGAAATGAATAGAATGCCATCGGATTAAGTGATGGGTAATATTCGTTTGTCTTTTACACCGATACCGATACCTTAACTACTTTAGTCTCCGACCCCCTATACCCCCTTTTGCCCCCAATCTCCAAGCAAAAAGCACAAAGCGGGGAAACCCTTAACCGCTTTTCAACATATCAGCTTCATCGATTTAAGTCGATTTAAATGTGCCAAAGACTAATTGTCGGACCCCCGAACCCCTTCCTTCTGCTGCACCCCTCTGCATCTGAATCTGAATCTAAATCTGAATCTGAAACCGAATCTGAATCAATCAATCTCGTTTCAATTACAACAAATTGTGGCAACTGAACTTTTATATCTTTGGGAATTTGAGCGAGAGAACTAGATTATTGAGATCGTTTGAGCAAAAGCAAAAGCAAAAGCAACAGCAAAAGCCGAAGCTGAAGCTGAAGCTAGGAGGATGGAGATGATGGCGAGACATTGAGTATTTGGTGAATTAATGTTAACTAAATTTATATACACATATACACATGCATTATACATATTATACTTTACTATATATACTATGTAATACCGTATTATATGGAATTATGACTAACCAAAAAGGCAACAATTATACAAAAACAAACGAAATTCGAAAAGAGCGTACACGAGTGGCACTTGCACTTGGACTTGGACCACAGGAGCGATCCGGAACGGACCAAAGCGGATGGGAGTGAGAACGGGAGTGGAGTGCAGTGGAGTGGCAGCGCAGCGCAGCAGGAGTTAGAGGACTCCACATCCGGGCATCCTTCGATCCCAGTACGTAGCATACAATTTATGAGTGGCTGTTCCCGCGAGCAGCCGTCAGTAATAAAACTTATGAACAATTGACTTGGACTTCGACGGCTGTTTTATTGGCTAAGAAGATTGGCTAAGGGTGAAGTTCGATGAGATCGAAACACATAAACAGTAGAGCCTCGCTGCAGTTCGCTTCAGTTGCGGGTAAGAATCTTTTTATTTGTTTATGTTTGTTGTTTGTTGTACTTTTTGTCCATGTTGTTGTTTAATTTTATTCCAACATTTAAAATATTTTGTTTGGTGGCATCTGTGTTTCTGATTATGGGATGTCAGCATAATCGAGGTTCTACTGCACAGGGGCAAGGAGGCAGGGATGAATATTATTGGTTAGAAATCTCTGCAGATTTTTTTGCATCCCATTTTCTGGGCTGGGTTGGAACGCGGATTTTCCCGGGAGCTTTCGCTTTTGAGCTTTGGCGGGTAGACGGTGCCGTAAGCTTGCCACACCATCGTCATCCTGCGCATCCGCGTCTGCATCTCGTGTCCTGCGGCAGCTCCATCTCGTTCTCATCTCGCATATCCTTCGATTACTGGGCGCCTGGTACCCATGCCGGGTTTGAGGCGTATCTAGGGCGTGGTGGTTGCTTGTCCCAAATGACCTTCAGGCACCCATTCCCTCCTCCTACTCCTCCTTCTTCTTCTTTGCCACCCACTCCTGGCTCCTCCCACTCTTAGCTGGCCGTGCATTTTAATTGCTCAGCAACAGGCTGTGGGCGGGCCTCTGCGTGGGCTTCCTGCGCTGCCTGCGCTGCCTTTGCATTGTTCTCGGGTCGGGATTTCCACGCAGTTCCAATTAAGCAATTAAAAATCTGTCATCAGGGGTTGGGGTTGGCTGGAGCCGGCTTTTTAATTAAGAAGATGTTGGCGTAATAGGATAGAAGAAGATGCGCTGCGAAAATCGTAGGTCGAAATGTGCGCAGCTAATGAAGA
>JAJJHY010001290.1:12476345-12592835 GCA_021224005.1 Drosophila setifemur
CTTTGTCGGCGCTCGAATCAGCTGTTCGTCTCCGCTCCGCCAGCTGTCGGGCGAGGCTTGCGCCTGCGTTGCTGGAACCCTGGAAGGCTGGCAGGCACTGTCACATGTTTCACCCCTTCCAGTGTGCCAAAAAAAGAGCAAAAGCAAGAGGAAGAGCCAGCCGAAGGCAGGGCCGAACCACAAAAGCCGAGCCGAAGATGCCGCCGAGGCCGTGGAAGTGTGTTAGTGTGTTTGCCTGGCACGATGGGAGGGAGGGAGGGGCGGGAAGTGAAGGGGGGTGTGGAGCGCCGTTAACGGTTACGGCAGAGCGGCAGAGTGGCAGTAGCGGTAACGGTAACGGTAACAGCCAGCAGCCAACAGCCGCACTCGCTGCTCGCAAAGCAGAAGCAAGAGTCTGAATCAGAGTAAATTTCCAGAGCGAGCACCCCACACAAGCAGCCGTTGCGGAGAGTTGCGAATTAATAAAAGCGAGCAGAAAGTCCAAGCGAGCCCATAGCGAAATTGCGAATTTGGGAGTTCTATCGAGCAGGGAGCAGGACAGCCTAAATGCTAAATGCTAAATGCCAGCGCTCCAACCAGCGGCAATCAATCAATTAGGCCCGGGCCCAAGGAGGCCCATCGAACCTCTCACCCTTCACCTCTCCGCCACCCAGCTAAAATAACAACAGCAACAATAACAACAACAGAGACGGCGACAGGAACAGAGACAGGAACAGAGACAGCGACAGAAACAGCGACAGAAACAGCGACTGGGACTGGGACAGTGACAGACAGCAGTTAAAAATCAATATCCGTCTAAAGTTTATTTCGGTTTCGGACAATTCTGAAACTTTAAGTTGCCAAGAATAACAATTGCCATTACGAACTAATCGATTTAAAGTTTAGAATTCGCTTTTTGCCAATCGCGTCCGCTTTGTGCTAGAAACTAAACAACAAGTATTGAGAGTTGAGTGTCCATTTTGTGCTAATCGTAATTCGTATTGTTAAACCTAAAAAAATAACAACCACAAATTTAAAATCAAATATATAGAGACAACAATAAACACACATTACAAATAACTTGCTCCATCCAGTTCTTGTGAGAATTATAGCCATAACGTTAAAATCGCAAAACAATAAGTGAAAACCTAGTGTGAAGCTTTAAGGGATTCATCACCACAGGTACTCCATATACAACCAAGAGGTGAGTACCGAACAGGAACAGGAACACGAACAGGGAACAGGCAACAGGGAGAGGGAGAGGGCGTTGATGAATGAGCGTGCCATAGGTCAGGGCGTCAGGAGTCATTTGTTCCCAGTGATCAGGGCGGGTGGCAAATGCAATGCATCTTCATCCCAATCTGCATTTGTATCTGTATCTGCACCTGCATCTGCATCTACATTCACTGTGGCCGCCCAGCATCAGGAGGCCGAAAAGCTGTTCGCGTCTAACGGTTGGCTGCTTCGCGCTCAGCTGAGCGTGTTACACAAGCACACACCCACACAACCCACACTCACACACACGCACACACCCACACAAGCAACAACACAAATTCGAACTTAAAACTGAAGCGCCAGCCTCAGCCTTTCGCAGCGGACGGCGAATCAGCTGTTTTTCCGCTCTCGCGAGTGGCATCAGAGTTCGCTTTTGCTCGTTGGCGCCCGAATGCCCCACGATGGAACAGCCGGCAAGAGAGCCGAGCACCGCAAAATCGATAATCCATTCCCCACTCATCCAACCCCCCTCCCCCAACCCGCTCTCTTAGCCATGTTGGCTGCGAACAGCTGCAGACTGAAGCTCTGCCGGTGCGAAATCAGATGGTCAGATGGTTGGGGGAAGCCCTCGCCTTTCCAGTCCCCAAATGCTNGGGGGGGGAATCGCATTCTTTTCCAGCGCAAATAGATCGTAGCAAGATGAAACATCTTTCATACATACGTACATATGTACATATGTAATTTGTTTACAAATTATTCATTTATTTATTTTCGAATGCATAAATTGAATATTCAATCGACGAGTACCTTAAGGAATATGAATAGATTACTTACAGTTAGTTTTAAACTCAAATTAAATCCAAAATTTAATTGAAGCCAGAGGCGAATCTCACTTAATGAGCTAATACTTAATACTTCTTGGACCTAGTTTTTCCTAACTCATTTACCATACAGCTTAAAATATTTCAGCAGAGGAAGGCTTTCCACCTGTATTCATTCGCGTGATCTTCGTCCATCTTAATCGACTGGAAGTTGCATAATTTCATTAGCGCTGAGCCCCCGTTCCAGGCCATCGTTCCCGAGCCTTTCAATCTGGACATAAATCGGTTTCCGATTATGCTTTATTTGTCCCTGTCAGTCGATGTTCTCCGAGTGCCTTGTGCAGTTGATGAGCCGCAGTTGACAGCCGGCGCCAACAGCTGATGACCACGTGTAAGAGAGGGTAGTCTGTCCAAAGGGGATCCTCTCCAGAGGGAGGCAGGTAGTTGCCGCAGCTTCGAAAAGCCAAAAGTCGCCAATGACTGGGAGTCCGGCGGGGTGTAGTTGCTGGTTCCAGGGGGAGGGGAAGGGGAAGGGGAGGAGATGGCTGTAACGATGCCGGTAGTGTCGGAGCCGGAGCCGGTGCCGGTGCCGGCATGGAGCCTGAAAAGAGAGCGAAGCGAAGCGGGGGGACATAACCGTTAACTGGAAGCGGCGAATCAGCGAATCTGAGAGACCCGAGTCCGAAACGAACGGTGTTCGGCTCAAACGAAGGAGAATGGGTAGGCAGAGGGGTAACGAAGTGCTAAATACCCTGAAATGTATCTTTCCCCGGGATATTGCGATCCCTCGGGGGCTTTACTTGGTTGTTTTTATAAAATATATATAAAATTTAGTTTTTTTTTTTAATATCTAAGAGTGTTGTTTTAATGAGTAGGAGCTTTGTTTTTAAGCTGCAGGATAGAGACTTTACTTAATTAATTATTTAAAAAAAAATAATATATTGAAACTGAATAGTTTACAAATAAAATAGCGAATAAAACGGAATTACATCCTGGTTAGGGTATGCAAAGGCAGGACGACGAGCCCACAGCTGAGTGGGCAGAGCGGAGAGAAAGTGGAAAGCAGAGAGGTAGAAAAAGAGAGAGAGAGAGGGTAAAGGAGGAGAGCTGGAAGTTCCAACAACAACGCAACTGGAGTTGCCGACAGCCGACTGGCGTCGTTGCGGCCGCCTCTGCTGCTGCTGCTGCTGGTGCTGCCGACGCTGGCGCTAGCGCTGCTGCCGCCGCGTCTGCTGGCGTCGCTTCGTGGGGCTCGGCGGCTCTGGCAGCGAATCAGTCGTCGTC
Organism: Drosophila setifemur; assembly: GCA_021224005.1. Lineage (NCBI taxonomy): Eukaryota > Metazoa > Arthropoda > Insecta > Diptera > Drosophilidae > Drosophila > Drosophila setifemur. The sequence continues at coordinate 12,479,645 of JAJJHY010001290.1, forward strand.
GAGCTTTCAAACCGTTTGCAGCGAGCGCCCAGCAACGCCAGGGATTCGATTCCAGTATCCAGTCTCCAGTCTCCAGCAACTCCAGCGAAGAAGCAGCAGCTAAAGCTACAGCTACAGCTACAGCTAGCAGTCCAACCATTGAGCGATAGAGCGAGAAAGGGAGATAGAGCCAGAGCCAGAGCCAGAGCCCGAGACAGAGACAGATACAGAGCGAGAGAAAGAGAAAGAGAGAGAGAGAAAGAGCCCAAGTAAATTGGCAGGCGGTGGGCCAGAAAATCCATTTCTATCGCTTAATTCCTTTCTTTTTGTTTTGTTTAGTGCATCTTGTGTGTGAGTGTGGCTTGTGCGAGCTAAGTGTGGAACGCACCTTTTTTTCGAGTGTATCGAGTTTTTTTCTGTGGCTTCTCCGTGGTGATATCATATAACAATGGTCCCCCAGCACGTGCTGGTTCTTCTTCCTGCCCCTGGTGTGTGAGCGAGCGAGTGAGTGAGAGTGTGACCTATTGATTCGGCAACTTCCTTTCTGCAACTGCAACTTCCACTGCCACTGCAACTGCAACTGCAACTGCATTGATTATTTCGCCAAGTCCCCCTTTCGAATTTCAGACATTCAGCGATCAGGGAGGGTATCCTTGTCCCTGTCCCATCCACATCCACATCCTCATCCATAGTTTCCGCATTCAGCCGGCGGGCGGCGAAACGAGGACAAAGGCCTGGCCACCGAAAAACTGACGCCCAACTCCCCCCGATTTTTCCAGAGACGCAAATGCCGGCAACTCCTCTTGCCAGCAACCATACTCGTACTTTCATAGAGTCGAAGTTTTTATACCCTTGCAGTTGCAGCAGCCTCTTCGTTAGTTTGCTCTATCCTGTATCCCAAAACCTCTATCCTGGGGCATTCTAATTTTCTCTTTTATTTCAACCTGATCTGCGGGAACATATTATATATTTATCAGCTCTGTTTGGGGCTGGTAAATCGCATTGGAACAGATGAAAATCTGACCTGCAAGGAAAAAAGAATTGGAAACTAAGAGAATGCGGTGAATCATCGGCAGGGACACACAGCGAAAAAACACATTTCACATATCGGTTTGATGTTGTCCCCTTAATTTTCACCCTCAAATAAAATCATTATAAATAAATTGATTTTCCTGCATTTATTTGTCTGTCGAAAAATGAAATGGCGTTGTGTAAACTTTAAACTGAAATTCCGTCAAATGAAGCATTTACCATAGAAGAGGGTAAGGGAACGGTGTGAATAAGTTGGAAAATATCCGAATATTTTAAGTTGGGCATTGCATTTTAGTTTATTTTATTTTATTTGTTTTTCCCTGTGCTCGGATACGGGGCTGGCACTTCGTGCAACTCCGGCGCAGTGGAGCACAACGATTCTTTTTTGGTTCTTATTATTTCTTTCTTTTTTGGCCGCGGGCACGCGACAAACTGCAAGCGGTACGGGCGAGGGGAGGACTTGAAGGATTACGGCAGCGGGCGACAGAAATATCAAAAGGAGTTCTCGTGTTGGCTGCTTTTTATAGTTTTCGTCTGCAGCCCAGCCAAAAGGGGGTGATGTGTTCGAAGAGGAGGAGGAGGAGGAGGAGTAGGGCCTGGGCTTGGGCCAGGAGCAGGGGTGCAGGGGTGCAGGCGGAAGCATTGGCCTGATGACGTCGCCTTCCACGACGTGGTTGCGCCACCATAGCCGTTGCCATCGTTTCCATAGTTTCCTAGCTCCACGAAACTCAAGCCAAACGCCTCACCCGGCGATGACGACATCTCTGGGGCAGTGACTATGTCTGTGTCTGTGTCTGCTCCTGTGGGGCGTGTGCATGTCCAGTGGCTTTTATTGAGCCACTGCTGCTATTTCCCATACTTTCAAAGGAGTTATCCATCAGGCTCCGAGTGCTTGGACTAATGCGAAAACGGAAGAGGCTTTTTGTTTGCTGCTGGTAACTACGCATGTAGCATTCCATGCGCTGAATCCCCTCCAAAAATCGATCAAATAAGGCAATAAAGTTGAAAGCGTTTACCAACTATTCTATTCGTTTACCAATATTCAGATTCGGGGAGAATGATTTATTGAATATTTGCCAATTAAGGGAATGGAATTATGGGGCACCTGCTACATGACCGGCACTAAGCTATATAACTAAGTTATCCGAAAAGGGCTTACCAACTATTGGCTCCGACCAGATGGGATTCGGGGAGAATGACTTATTAAGTATTTGCCAATTATGGGAATGCAATTATTGGGTGGGTCCAGCTTGTGTTTTAGTTGTCACAAATGTAGTGGCAGGCTTTATATTTGCAATGCGGCCAAAGTTCAATGAATTGTAAGCCCCTCCGTCGTTGCATATCTTTTTATAGCGCTCCTCCGGCCGGTCTCCTCACCCGGATGATGCCTGTCTGGCAGCTCCGTTGGGAGAAATAAGCAAGGAGAGTGCACCAATTCGAAGGGGAACTTCGAGGTGGAGTGTCGAGTGGCGAGTCATATTCGGATTGATGGGACGAAGAAAGACAAAACAAACTCGGTGTGAATGGGTGTGGACGTGCGTGGAAAGATACATTCGAGAAGTTATCTTCGGTGTGAGAATCCTTTGGCTAACTTCCCGATTTATGTTTATACTTGCAGATCCGACGATAGATGAACAGTGTCGCCCGGCAAACGCGGAGAAAGCTTGAACCAAAAGAGAAATCGCAGGGTTCTAGCGAAAAGCAAAGACAAACTCTCAGACAAACCTCGAATTTTCATGTTTGATGCGCAAAAAGCTAAGTTATCGATCAACCCATTAAGTAAAAACCAAAACCAAAACCAAAGCGAAAAGAAAAGACAAAACCAAACGTAAAGCTAGTCCAAATCTTCACTACATATATATATATATACGTATTATATATATATATATTTAACTAATAATATTTCAAGAAAAACACGCCAATTGCCGCAAAACTTACTCCAAGCCGAATACCAAACAAAACCAAAGAAATTTCCATTAAACAAACGCAAATAATAAATACCAAACACAGCTTCAAAGTGTGCACAACAAAAGCAAAAGCAAAAAGAAACCAAAGATAGACACCAAACCAAAAGCAAAAGCAAAACCAAAACCAAAGCCTAAGCCAAGAAAAATTGTTATTAAAGAAAAGCGAAGAACAAAAACCAATTAACCGAAGAGCGTCGAAAAAATCCACTAAGCAAACTGCGCCAAAGTCACGGCCAGCAAACAAAAAGTACAACCAACCAACAAACGGACAAACAAACAAACAAACAGACACAAGCAAGTGAAGCGTCACCACTGGCCACGCCCACTCCGATCGGCCGCCCCCGCCCCCTTAAGCGCACTATTTCCAAGAAATCTTGCGCCTGCAAACTCCCACAAAAATAACACAAACAGAGAATAGCGAACAGGAACGCGAGTGCCGGTGGAAAAGTCCAGAGTTTCGGTCTCTCTCTCTCTCTATATTTTTTTTCGAGTGTAGCCAACGGTTCGTTCCCTTTTTTTTTGTGTGCGACCCCAAGCTAAAGCCCAGAGAACACCAACTGTGATGGGAGATCAGCCAAAGGCAACGACAACTGGAGCAGGAGCAGGAGCAGGAGCTGGGACAGGAGCAGAAGCAGGATCAGCAGTCACTCAAGGCGACGCCGTGATGGTGCCCACTGGGTCCGGAGGATCTGGCAACGGCGGAGCTGCCAATGCAACTGTGACTGGAAACGGGAACGGGAGTGGCAATGGCAATGGCAATGGGAATGGCAATCCACCACCCGACCAGGACGCCGGCCAGCCGGGGGAGCTCGATGAAGGCGAGGGCTATGCCACCGATGCCGGGGCCAGCTCGCTGCCCCCCTCGGAGATTGGGGGACGGGCGCCTCTGGACACCGCCTGCTCAGACGCGGATGGAGGAGCCGCCTCCAGTCTGGCCGGCGGGATTGTGGGTCCACCCAGCCCACTCACCGGCTGCTACATGCTCATCATCCTGGGCGAGCCGCACTCCGAGGAGCACAAGGATAACATCCTGCAGCACCTGCTCAAGGGTGAGTTTAGATTTGATAGATATATATTTTCCCAGAGTTTAACTGAAGGCTGCTATAGCTGCCTATTTTTTTGGTAATCTTTCCCAATCTTGGAGTTTCCTTGCCTTGTGTTTTACCAATTTGCATATTAAACTACGAGTAAACTATGAGTATCATGCCTAGACTTCCATCATCCATGATGAGGATCAATGTGTCCGCCTTGAATAGCATGTTGCAAAGAGAAATCTCCGCCAGAAATGCCTGCAAAAGTATCACTCCAATCAATTTGAAATCCAAACGAACTGCATATTTGATTAGAGGGGGGAGTAGAAAGTCCGGGGCTATGCAAATGAATGTGGACTCGTGGTCGTGGTCGTGGTCAAGAGAGAGGTCACGCCTCGCCGATTCCCGTCGCGTGCTCCGTTTAGGCCAATTCGTCTAGAGACTGGGTCTGAGCCCGAGTCTGAGTCGCAGTACCAGTCTCAGTGCAGCACCAGGCCATCCCAATCCAATCCATTCCAAGCCATTCCAAGCAGTCCACCCACTTGGAGTACCCGAGCACAATAAACGCCCAATTTCTGCAACTTCTGTTCGTTTTCACACTCTGCTGACTGCCGCCGCCTCGTCTGCTGGTGTTTCTAATTAGCTGGAGATGAGAAGAATAATGGAGAGAGGAGAGGGAGGAAGTAGAGAAGAGAAGAGAAGAGTGAAGAAGAGAGTGGAGAGCTCCATGTTCATATTTCACTTTTCCCCTGCCAAGTTTCAACGAGTCTGACACAGTTTCTCCGGTTCTTGGTAATCAGCTAGCCTCGCCTCGTAGGCAGTGGGCGTGGCACTGACTATAACTATATTCATGCAGCTATACAGCCTAATAATGGGTTATGAATATCAGCAGTTTACCGCTAAACTAGACTAGCCTAGGAATGTATCTCTGACTTCGCTTGCGAGTTTTTCCAAGTGTATCTGCAAGTAAAAGCATTTTTCGAAATATCGCTGCGCGAGTTGAAACCCTGTAGGTGGACCTTCTAAAAGGTAGAGAGCTACCCAATTACCTGGCAGTCGGTTAATCGAATTCACATCTCCATGCACTCTGTATAGCTGGGAGATGGAAGCGCGTCCTGGTTGTCCTGGATGTCCCAGTTGTCCCTGTCCCGGTCCCGGTCCCGGTCTCTGTTTGTCCGCAAACTCAATTGCGAACGTCGCTGGTAATTCGATTTAAGCAAATTGCGCATGGAAGTATGCAGTAGGAGGAGGAGTCGGAGGAGTAGAAGGAGTAAGAGTTGGTGGGCTCTTCCAGTTGCCGGTTTAATTAAAATTGAAAACACGGCCAAGCCCATGCACATGCACTGCCACATGCCTACATGCACAGATACAGATACAGATACAGATACTCCACACCCGCACGCACACAAACACGAACACGGACACGGAGATACAAATACGGATTCGAATCGAATCGAGTCGAGGGAGGCAGTACAAATAGCGACGGATTGTTTACTTTTAATTGTATTAATTATTTTCACGTTGATTGCATTACAAACAGCAACATGAAAGATAACAACAGACGGGGTAATGAAAAGGCCAATTCAGGTCAGGTCAGGTGGGGGCAGCAGTAAGGAGACTGGAGTAAGGAGTGAGAGTGAGGAGCAAGGAGTATCCTCTTGTTGCAGATTATTAACAAATATTTGATTTATGCAGGCGACAAACCGAGAACCGCGCACCGACAACGGGTCAGACAAGACAGGAGCAAACACCAGCCAATTGGGATTGGGATTGGGAATACGGAAAAAATGCCGCTGGGCGTGCCGGCATAATTGCCGGACTCATGGTAGGGCGCAAAACGATTCCGGAAATTGCAAAAACTCACCCGTGCGAACTCAAAATTAGTCACCAGCCGCCGGGCGGGGGTTAGGAGGAGAACGAGGAGGGGGAGGAGGAGGAGGAGGAGGAGGTGGTGGGACAGGTGTGGATTACCTGGAGGTTTAGGTGCAGCGAAAAACAAAAACCGAAAACCAAAAACCAACACACGAGAGACACACTCAACTAGCAAGCTGGCAAACAGTCTGCATATGTATGAGTGCACCCAACAAAACTGGCCCAAAAATTTGCAATGTTTGCTCAGTTCCGTTGCTTTTACACTAAACAAACTGGACCCCAAAATGGCTAAAAAAATAGGTGTCCTGCGGCTGTAGGTTCAACGGAACTCCAGATACGGACCGGAACAGGAGGCAGGCGATAGATGAAAGGCTCCACAAATAGTGGAGCAGAGGGATGCTTCTCTGAAATGGTTTGGAATTCAAAAAGGAAACAGGTTAGTCGCATCTCCAGCTGGGAAATCGAAGAATTTAGATGGACTCTGAGAGGGATGGGGAGACAAGGAGGTAACCCCCTTTTGCCACTTGATTATGACAATTACCTCAACGGCAATTACGGCAATTGCTGCAGACACGGCAGACACGCGTCCCATTCCCCATTCCCCATTCCCCAGCTGCCTTTGCTCATTTTTGGACGTTTTTAATTAACTTAAAAATAAATCAATAAAAAAGAGCGACATCCAAGGTCGGGCCGTGCTAAGGGTAGATTCACATAACAATAATATGACCGGGAGCCGGAGACCGGAGACCGGAGACCGGAGACCAGAACAAAATAAATATGACAACAGTTGTCGACGGAGGAAAAGCGGGCGTGGCTCGAAATATGTGTAGGCCCGAATGTGAGCCCGAAAATCGATCCGATTCGGGGCAGACAACGCAGAGACGCAAGACAGAAAGACTGAACAACTGAAAGACTGAAAGACCGAAAGACCGAAAGAAGACGCGTGACAAGCTTCGATTTTGCTGATATTTTTAGCCGGCCCAAAGGTTGAGTTCTACTTCCTGGGGGTAAGCCCGGCCCGGGGAGGATTCGGCCCTGATTGCGTCACAATGACACACAGACGGAGATATGACCGGACTGGGAGGGACTGTGGCGGACTGGGGAGGACCCCTCTGACCCCGAAAGCGGAGCGTGCAATCTGCTACCTGAGCAAACTGCAACCTCCCCCTCCTACAGAAGCCTCCGAAACACGTCCTGGAAAACTGGACACGTTCTACCACTCGGGCAACAAAGTCGCATTGACAATGCAATGTCAGCAGTTTCGGTTGCATCGGAACCACCTTTGGGGTGGTGGTGTTTTGGCTTCGGGTTGGGTTGGGATTTCTGGGGGGGTGAAGAAACTGCTGACAGAGCCACTAAACCACTCGATTCGACGACTACGACGACGACGACAGTCGGCTCCTGACAAAGATTTGGCTTACATGGGGGTGTGGGGATCAGCTCGAGTACGTGGAATTTCGAAAGGCAAATCACTCTTTGAACTGCATTCGAATGCCAGGTTAAGGGAATTATCCAATTTAAAAATAATTAGTGTACCATGCGGCGTATACGTAATCTCCAGTCTCTCTTAATTTATGAAAGTCAACGGAAATATGAGAAAAGTAGAAAAAGATTTGTGCTAGGTTTCACTTTGTAAATAAATAACTAAGCAAGCGCAGTAATCTAATCGCCAAGTTTGTATGTTTAAACCGAACACCTCAGACCAATGCGGCGTATACGCAATCATCGATTTGTGGCACACCAGAGGCTTCGGCTTCGGCAGGCGGATCAATGGTGCCGCTTTTGCTTGCCACATCAGTCGGCAGAAGGCCAACACTCGCACACACATTAAGAATGCTTTTATTGAAAATTAATTGCATTCAAGTGCAGGGGAGACCGCTCACAGATACACACCAATACACACGAAAACACGCAAATCCACACGAATACACACGAATACACAGACCCCCAGACAGAGATCATGAGACGCACCCGTGGTCAGTTCCATGCCGCAAATGCCGCACCCACGATGTTGCACCCCCGAGCTCAGGTTTCGCTCGTTTCGTTTCATTTCGTTTCACTTTAATTAGTTTTTGGCCAGGTCGTTCCATTGCGAGTCTTGGCTTACAGCGCGTGTCATTAAATTTGCAATTTAATTTGCCATTATTCTAATGAGCAAATGCATGAAGCAGAGCGAAATTCCAGTCTAACCAACATTGAGTTTGCCGATACTAAACTTGGGCGAACGGAACGAGCGACAGGACATTGGCGACCTTTGGCCTCGATGCTCGGTACAAGTTGGTGAAAGGATTTGGCCGGGACGTGTGCTAATTAGCTGCTAACTTCTTGTTGATGGCCAAATCGTCGGACCACATTCTTGGACCACTTGCCCGCAAATTGAAATGTTCAATGCGAAATTCATGAGCCGGAAAGTGCCTGTGGGGGGGAGGTGGCAGACAGGGGGGGAAATTGTCCAGTCCCTTGTCCTGTTCCCCGATTTCCGTTAGCCCACAGCTGATCCCAAAACACTTTTTGGCTCAAACTTTTGGCAACAAACAAGAACAAAGGCAACAAAACTAAAAACAAGAAAATAAAAGCCATTTCCGAGCGGCAATTTCATGAATTTCAACTCAACTGCCTTAGCAATGCCATAAAGAAAATAGTGTTCCCATATCCTCGAACCCCAAGATCCGAGCTCCAAGCCCCAAGCCCCACTTTAATTTTGTATTTGTAGGTATTTTGTTTTTATTTCTGTATGTGCGCTGAAAACTTAAGTAAATGTAGCCTCGTGTGGGGAATGCAGTTTCTTGGCGCTGCCCGAGCACTTCGCAATGATTTGGCTCGACGGGGAGAGTACCCTGTGCTAGCCTATCAAAGGTGTATAGATTCTCGCTCGATTGATAATATGAGGGGGGGAGAAAGATACTTTGGAAAGATACTCCAATGAACTTAAACCGAACTCAAAAGTTCGACAGAGAAATGTATTCCTCAGTTTGTTCGGAAAGTTCTTGGACTGGTCAGAAGTACGTTGGCAGGATGGGCATAAAACTGCTTATCTCGTTACATATCAAGTGAAATACAATTTGGCTAATGCAATTGGCACACGAACAAGACGGAGGACCTGGAAAACCAGCTGGAAAAGCTTGAAAATGGGAAATGGAAAATGATGTGAGTGGGAGTGGGAGGGGGAGGGGCAGTGGAGTGCTGATGGGGATTCGTGTACACACTCACGTAACTAAAGCCTTTCATTTTGATTAACGTTCCGACATTCTCATAGCTGCAAAATGGTTTTACGACCCGGGCCCAACTAAAGCGAAAAGTTGAGGAAAAGCGAAAATTTGAGGAAAAGCGGGGACTGAGGCTCGAGAATTGAGGATTGAGCGAACCACCGCAAAACTGCCGACTTTTGCACTCCTTCGTTGTCGGGAGTCGACAACGTGAAAATCAAGAAAATTAATTGCCAATCTGGCCCCGCTCCTCCCCTGCCCCCCTTCTTGGCCCCTCTTGGCTTTTCCTCATTTTCCGCTCCTGCTGAGCTCGGCAGAAATAAATGTGCCGCCATTTTGAATATGGCTCTGTCTGCGTCTCGTATGCAAATATTTACTCGCCGACGAACTCCAAACAGAACTCCGAAAGTCCAACAGAAGTCGGTCAAACGGAAGCACTACGTGATTCACTCCAACTCCGACTCCGACTCTGACTATACAGGCACTATATACTCGTATATGTATTCTATGGTATGGCGGACTTTTGCTAATTTCATTCGGGAGTGGAATCCCTGCTGGAGCGCTTTCTATTTGAGTTTCTGATTGATTTGGACTCATTTGTTTGAGTTTATGCTGAGCTCTGCTCGGGCTTTAGAAGTGCAAATTCCAAGAGCCGGGGACATAGAGGATGGGATGGGAGCATTGGCCCCATAATCCAATTTCATGGGTGATTGCGTTCATTTGTTATAATCTGCGAGCGGAAATCAATCAGTTATCAATATCTTTTAGTGGTGAAAGAATGCATTATGAGTCCATCTATTTATTTTCTTTATCTTTATTTTCAAATTCGGTAAACAAAATAAATAAAATACATTTTATTCATATTCACAACTTGAAGTTGCAGTATCTGGACTTAATATTATATTTATTATGAGTGAGCAGCTGGAAAAATGGCGTAGAAGGAAACTCTTCGGTTAATCGAATGAATTCTGGCTCCATTATTATTCGCCTTCTGCACAGGTGGCACAGCCATAATTCAGAAGGACACGCCTTAATTATATGGAGAAGCCAACTGGGAGGAGACACCCGTCCCCATGTCCCAGGACCCCTGCACGTCTGGTATTCCCATTCTACTCCCTAGTTTCTGCCGCAATTAATTGCCAGCTGACATTGTTCGCATAAATTTCCATCTGCGGCGGGAAAACTTTCTCTGGAGGAACAAGATATTGAAGCTGCAGATGGAGATGGAGATTGCGATGGAGATGGAGCGGAGCGGAATGGTATTGGAATTCAATCAGGGGCCATAAATTCGCTATGCATAATAATAATAAGTATCTGGCAGATACATTACCGTTGCCATACCGTTGCCGCCTCCGCATAAAATTGCAATTTTGATTCCTCTCCTTTTTATATGCACACATATATTTCGTAATTTTATGGCAGATGCTGCCCGTGTCCTAAAAATTAGGAAGGGGCGGGGCAGGGGCGGAGGATGCTTCATGGTCGGATTCTAATGGGGATTGGAGGTTCGTGGGCTCGGAGGTTCGGATGTTCGGAGGCTTGGAGGTTCGGTTGGCCATTTTCCTGCTGCAGCAGTTTTCGTTTTGGCGCATTTGCGAAATTAAAAAGCTTCTTGCATCATTCTCAGCCTCATCATCGTCTCTATCTGCATCCCAATCTGCATCCCATCCCCCGGTTTCCCAGAACTATTCCGGCCAGCAGGCCCCGTCATCAAGTGATTTGTTGGTCGCTTGCCAAGAGCAGCTGGTGACACTCGCACATGTGTGTGTCCAGTTGTTAGCAGGGAAGGATACTTTAAGGGCAGCCCTGACTTTGAAACGGAATTCAGACTATAGCCGGCTCTTTAATGCGGGAATTAATTGAACGAACTCGGGCTTAAAGGTCTTGAATTCCTTGGATCCAACTACAATCGGTGGAATCAACACACTGCAATTAGTTTCGGCAATGCAAATATCGGTGATTTGATTTTACACTATTTTTCTTTTAGAATTGAAATTATTTTATTCACCCTAGGCAACCACAAAATAAACAAGAAAAGTGTCTGGGAAAACCTTGCAAGCCAAAGAAGACTATTTAATTAAGCCATAATAAATGGCACTCCTGCAGTTCATTTGCTCCACTGAGCATTGGAAAACAAATTATTTGCCTTTGCTGCATACTTTGCGGCAGACTGGATGCCAAACTAGTTAATTTTCCCCCTCAGCTGCTTTCTTCACTTTCCTCGCTTTTCCGGCAATGATGCAATTTCTATTTTATTTATTTATGCCATAATCTGCACCTAGCAAAAGGGAGCAAAGGGAGACACTCCGCCCCCCCGCGACTTATTGATTGGCTTGCGCATTAATTGAGCATGCCAAAGTTGAGATTGAGTGGAAAATGCATTTTCATTTTCACTTAGCAGCAATTAAAGTGTTTGCGGCCAAAGTTCTGCCAGGTTTTGCACGTGGATCTACCCATAGGGGTAGAGTGCATGCAATTTTCAATTTCCCGTCTGCCAATGGATGATGAAATGCTGGCAAAAAAAGAGAAAGCCTCGCTCCTGCCCCTCCCTCCCCCCCAGTCAATGCACTCTTTCCCTCTCTCTCTCGCTCCCCTAGCTATCTCTTTTCGTGTGTGTGTGGATCCAATTTGTCGCCTTGCCTGGGAAAATTGCGAAAAATCGTTGACAAATTGCATTCGAGGTGCCTTCTGGGCGCCTGCCTCGTTATTTGCCACCCCTTCCCTCCCAGAACCGCTCAGAACCTCCCAGAACCGTCTGACTTTTTACCTTTTTGGCCAACCCGCATTAGCGTTTCCCCTTCCCCTTCGCCTTTCCCTACCCCCTTCTTGCCCTGCCTTAGCCTTGGAAATGTGAAATCACAATCACAAACCTTTTCCTTTGCTCCAACGCGCTCTTCATTCAATACAAATTCGTTTCCATTCAATCGGTGGCATCACCTTAGACTCAAAGCGACAATCCGAATGCTTTTCATTGCCCCCTCTCTGCAAGCCCCTATATTGCTCTCTGTACCATACTATATAGTATGCCATATATCTCTATATCTATCTGGCTGTGCATTGCCCGCAAGTGTGCAGGAGCAAGAGCAAGAGCAAGAGCAGGAGCAGGAGCAAGTGCAAGTGTAAGTGTGGGCGGGCCAGGTGAAATCCTCAAGCCGATGGAGAAGACTCGGTCTGTCCATTGTGCCGGGCCAGAGAGATATTGCTCCTTTAGCTCATTGAAGCCCCATTCCCTCCTCCGTGCCACAGAGCACCCCTCCGGGGAGTCCTCCCTCCTCCCATTACAACCCCTTGACATTTACGGTTATGCAGTAGTCAGGACTCAGTGTTCGGTGTTCGGTGCTCAGTGTTCGGTGTTCAGTATTCAGAAGCGAGGCATGAAATTGGAAATCCATAATGGTCGGGCTGAACAAGAGCAGTCACATTCACATAATAGAGTGTGCATATGGGCACACCTTCGGTATCGCTATCGCTATCGAAGCACATTCCCTGCAGTCACTTCAGTCGCAGGATATCCAAGATGGAGGAGGAGGGGAGGGGAGGGATACCATAATGCAATGGATGTGTCACCGAGTTGCGTTCCAAAAGTGGAGTAGATGTAAATATTTCATTGCTGACCCACACAAGAAGGCAGGGTCAGGAGAAGGGCGGAACCCGCATATCGGTTGGAATTCAGCAAACAATACGTATCTCCAAGATGCAGATACGGACTCGGCATAAATTAGAAGTTATCAGTTGCCAGATTCAGGACGGGTTCGGGAGAAGTAAGTGTGCAATTGATGGATTCTGTGGAAGCCATTGGGTCGCTGAATTATTGAGATGGTATTTTTTATGGGCCAAACAGCGCGTCACTTCATTAGTCCGCACACAAACACACACAAATCGTAAATAATTGATTCGCTGTATTTATTCACTGAATAAATAATATGATTGCCCATGAATGCGAGTTTTTAAAGTGGCATTATGCTAAATGCGAGATGCATCCGCATCCGCACCCGCACCCTCGCCCGCATCCGCATCCGCTGATATTTACTTTTTGATTGGCTTAAAGGATAATAAGCTCGCAGGAGCTGGCAGAAGCTCGCAGATACAAGCTGTGGCAAATATTTGCCATTACGCAATTAGCGACAAACAATTAAGAGCAAACAGCTCCGGGGGTAATAAAGTGACAGTACAGTAAACACACACACACAGTGAACACACAGCCCCCACCCCCCAGGTAATTAGTAGCTGCACTATTACCTACTCCTACAGAAGTTGCGAATGGCGAATGCCGAATGCAAATTGAATTAAAGTATCTGCTAGTGCGGTTTGTGACGGAGGGGAGTTCGGGTTCGGGTTCGGGATCGGGGAAAAACCAGAAGCCAGAAACCAGAGCCCAGATGCAGTTCCACCGAAAAGCATTTCCTGGGTAGGAGGGAGCTCCATGCCTGCTCCATGGCAGATGAATTATTTTTAGTCATCTTCAGTAAACTTGAAATTCTCCCCTGTCATACGCAAATCTTGCATTCGGCTGCGGATTGCGGATTCGCATCCGCGGGCAAATGCAAATTTATTTATAGTTGCGCCGCAGTTGCCGTGACAGTGGAAATGCCGCTTTTTGATGGGGAAAATCGCACTGGGACTCGTTCGAGTATATATACGATACTATATATAAACATGCATATGCAGTCATTGTGACAGGCGAAAGTCTGTGTCAGAAATGTTTCCCTATTCCAGGCAGGGTATGACGGACGGGTGACGGGCATGTCCATTTAGAAAAGAAGGGACTCTTCCTTGTGTCATTCTATGGGATTCACTTGTGCAGTGCAAACTCTAAAGATACACTGCTCTGAGTTGGAGGATATTACTTATATTATTGTCAAGGGTGTGAATTTTTCGGCTTGCCCAAGTATCTTTTTTTTCCCTGGCTGGTTTTTTTTGTTTTGTTTTTTTTTTTCGCTTCTACTCGTATTTGCTCACTCTTTTAGCCCTTTTCCCCCTTTCGGGCTGGCTGGCAGTAAAATCGAAGAAATATAAACAAACTGAGGTGACCCAGGCAGCAGGCAGCTGGGTAGGGAAGGGGAAGGGGAAGGGGTCGGGGGTGGGGATAGTGACAGGAGATATAGAACGATATGAAGTGAAGGGATTGCGCTGTCCTGTCCATTCCATTCCACTTTTCCGTTCTCCTGTGTGTAAAGTGTTCTGATTTATGCGCTGTCAGTGGGAAAAACTGGTGTACACTGAAAACAAGATGTGCACAATTTGGCGTTGCTTCGATTGGAGAAAGAAATATTGGTCCACAATTGCCCCCGATATTTGCATGGCAGACGGAACAAATTTTTGATTCCCTAATCCCAATCCAATCCCAATCCCATCCCAATCCCAATCCCAACCCCAACCGAAACATAATTCTTTCCGTGTGCGAATGAGTCCTAGAACCCGATTGCAATGTGAGCTGTGAACTGCGAACTGCCGGGGCTGGGAATGGGAATGCTTCTATCTTTTATGTCCTGTCAGGAGCAGTCAGGAAATCTCCCACAGAGAGAGAGGGAGGAGGAAGGAGGGGGAGAGTGGGTATGAGATTGACCCTGGGGCGCAACGGGCGGAAGGTGAAATTCGGAGAACGAAATTCTCTCTGGCCATTTCTCGCATGTGGAGATAATAGAATTTTCGGATTCATTTTTCGTGTAGATGGAAGGGGGAGGGGGGCAGGAAGGGCGGTGGGCGGAGGGCGGAGGGCAGGAAGCGTCCCAAAAGCCACCGCAACAACTCCCTCCCATGTTGCAACCGCACGTGGCAGGGAAACATTTATGAGCAATTTATGCAAGGCTATAAAATGTGAAAAGAGTTCCCTTCCCTTCCGTCTTTTCATAGTGAATTTTCGGTGTCCTGTCCCCGCTCCTTCCCCTGCTCCTCCCCGTATTGTGCGAATCGATAAAGTGACATAAATTATGCGAAGCTCGCTCCTCCTGCCCCATCGGTGCGCTCCTCGATACATTCTTCCACCTCTCCGCAAGCCGCATCCTCGGCCAAAAAACACACACTTTTCGTTTTATTTCGGGAGGCCTTTGTCAGCTACTGCAATATTTATATGCCACATGCCGCATGCCCCAGGCCCTCGTCTGCATTCCAGGCCCGTTCCGTCCCGTCCCGGCCTATTGGAAAATTTGTTAGTTCGACGAATCTGCGCATTTGTATTTCAAATTCCCATGTATCTCGGCCTCCGCTCCTTGCCGCAAAAATGCTATCCAATCGTTTTGGTTATTTGCTCCGTTGGTTGCCTACGAAGGCAAATTCTATCCGTTTATTGGTGTCCGTTGTCCGCCGTCCGCCGTCCGATGTCCGCTGTTTTGGTGGTAAAGTATAAACTATAAACATTGATTAGCCATCAGGGCCAAAAGCACTTCAAAATATATATTGCGCATACGTCATGTGGGCCAGGGAGTTGTGGGGGCGACCAAAGTTAGACTCATGACTCAATAATCGCTTGGAGAGCTGGTGTGAACAGAGGAGGGAACAAGATAATGACGCATTTTCCAACAGCGGACACCGACTGACGCAATTTTCCACGGCCAGTCCTTCGGTTTCCAATTACAAAGTTAAAGCGAATGAAAATGTAGGAGTTGATAAAGAGAGAATTTATAACCCGGGACTTGAGGATCAGTTGAGATCAAATCCAGTTAAGGATAAGCTACGGGATCCGTATACTCACAGGAAAATTGGTTACATGACTTTATTCTCAATTTATTCTCAATGTTGTAATAGAGCAAATTAAATAGCAATTTTAAATGGGAAATGGGAATTTCATATTTTAATTTTCGAAATTGGTAATAGTAAAATAATGAAAAGTCCGATTTAGGGATTCTTTATTTATAAACTTACTCTCATATTTATACTCAATGAGAGGGGGATCCCCTTGAGAATTGGATTTCTGCCCATCCTCCGACCTCGCACCGTGTTCCAATTAATTACAAATCTTATCGGGAAATCCATATCGCTGCGTACGCAATAAGCTCAGTTCAGTCCCTCTAGCAACATCAGTTGTTGTATCCACAGCCACATCCACATCGTGTCCTGCTGTCCCATGTCCAAAGTCCTGCTGTACGTTGTCTGCTGTGTGCTGTCTGCTGTCTGCTGTCCTTGTCTGTGTGTCTTGGCTCATCAGGCTCGTCTTATCGTCACGGAGCAATCAGGCGCAGCATTGTTTTTCGCTCTCGTTTTGTTATCGACCGACCGTGCCTCGCCCTTTTGATACCCTTTACTCGCAGAGTTGATTAAAGGGGTATTTGGTTGTGTTTGGGCAAGTGTATGGAACAGCGAATCAGTATCAATGTGAACACCTTGATCTCCAAGACCCCAAAGCCTAGAACTAGGTTTAGCTTTACGGCCTCTCTTGATTAGTCTGCGCAGTAACGGGTATCCAATGGTCTTTCCCATTGCACTCATTGTGCGGTTAAACAAAGGACTCCGATCCGAGGGGCTGTGGCTCGTTTACTTTACATTCGATTCGCCTTAATTGTTATTGTCTCTATGTCGGCTTTCATTTCCACAATCCTTTTCCGCCTCCCGCCTCCTCGATGTCCCTTATCCACTCGCCGCTTGTTGGCTGTCCTTCAGCTGTAGTTCTGCAGCAGAATGGCACCTCTTGCCAAACACAAATACAGGCCCAGGCCCAGGCCCAAGCCCGCAACCCCAGCCCAAAGCCAAACCCAAACCCATTCCCATTCAGATCCATCTTCATCTCGAGATGTTTCTTCGTTGCCATCCACTTCACTCAATACGCAATTAATGGGAGCAAGTGTTTAATTTCTTTTTAATGTGTTTATTTATGCATTTGCAAACATTTAGCCTCTTTTTGCCCGCTGCACTTTCGCTTCCGTTTCCCCGAATCCCCGAATCCCCGCCACCCCGTATCCTGTTCCTGGGGTTGCCAGGATGCGAGAGGAGGAGAGGGGGGAGCGAGGATGCTCGAGAAGAAGCGCATTCATTTGGCTATGCAAACTTTTTCAACGCGCTTTGCCTGGCTTCAAGGGCTTCAAGCCAACCATCCAACCAGCCAACCAGCGAACGAACCAACAACGTCAAGTGGCTTTTTAGCTACATCAAAATCAACACGCCCCCTCCCCTTCCTCCTCCCCTTTCCCCACTCTAGAGTGGCTTTTAGTAGTAGCAGGGCTCGGAATTATGTAACTATTTTGCAGTTCAGAGGGGGTGGGGGAGGGGTTGGGGGAGGTGTAGGACCTATCAGTAATCATCCATGGCAAGCGGAAACAGAAACAGAATCACAATCACAATCACAGGTGTCGCCGAGGAGGAGGAGGAGGTAACCCCATGCATATGGAGGGTATCTCTGCGAAGGGTGCCACAGGAGCAGGAGCAGGTGGAGGAGGAGGAAGCCTGCTCAACCGGAGGCAGGAAACCGGAAACAGGTGTCTGTCTGACACGTCTGCAGTCGATTGCCTTGCCTGCCTGTCGTCGGCCAGGATCAATCGGAGCAACTGCAAGTGCAAGTGCAGCGGTGGGGAATGGAGAACATGGAAATGAAAAAGTGCGAATGGGTTGGGTTTGAGTATGGGGTTGGGGTTGTTGTTGGGCTCGGGATTGGGGCTACGAGATATCGGTTTTGTGTGGCGCCGCATTATGCAGTCGGGAATTGAGGATTGTAAGGAGAGACCAGACCAGACCAGGCCAGACCAAACCAGATCCGACCGCCCTGAGGCCACAAATTAACCTCGGAACGAAATCGCATGTGCACAATGCACAATGTGTAATCGGATAGGTTGAAAATTCGAACAAAGAATTCAGGAGCCTGGCTTAATGAGCTTAAATATCATAGGAACAGGAGGCTTGTCCCTGAGTCCTGGTGGAGTACAGTACAGGGGGAGTACAGATGGAGAGGTATAGAGTAGAATTAGGTTGATTGGATTAATTAACATCCCTCGCCCGACTTGATCAGATTTCTTTTTTACAAATTAAAATTCTCGGTTTCCCCTTAAGTATTCGCTGGTATTTCCCCTTCAGAAATAATCACAACCGAGAATTCCAACATGTATCTTAATGGATGTCATCCGCAAGTAGCTGGTTAAGAGGTGGAGGAAGGAGCAGCAAGGGGTACAGCAGCAGGAGCAGGATGCTAGCTTAACTGGAGGGGAAAAGCCAGGCGGTTCAGTCGGTTCAGTCAGTTCAGAGCTCGGAGCTCAGAGATCTGAGTTCTGAGTTCTGGTTGGGAGGCAGAAATTAAATATAAATAAATAAGCGGCACACGAAAAAGCGCTGAGCTCTGGCACTGAGCAAATTGAAGTCTCACTCACAGATATCAACGCATAAATATTAAATGAGAGCTGGGCGAGGGCAGGGGCGGGGGCGAGGGCGAGGGGGTGGCTGACTTGGATTCGGATTTGGTGGCAGTATCCCATAGCTTTCCCCAGTCTCCCCTCGCCCGTTTCCCCTCTCCGTCCGTTTCCTCTTTTAGCCATCCATCCGCGCCACGTCTGAGTGGCTTCATTCGCTCGACGATTGCTCATGAGAAAGCGAGAAAAAGAAAGCGGGAGAAAGGGCCTTTCACACACAAACTCACACACACACACACACATAGAGACCCCACTATATATATATATATATAGTATACTCTGGCGTCGCATATCCTGGGCGTTTCCTCATTATTTTTGTGCAATCGCTGTAGGCGCTTTTGACTGCCGTCGGCCTGCCTGCCCTTCCTGCTCCCTGCTCCCTGCTCCCTGCTCCCTGCCCCCCAGTTCCTGCTCCCTGCTCCCTGCTGCCTGGCTTTCCTTCTCGTTATTGTTGCCTCCGCTTTATTCTGCGCCTCCTTTTTGTTTGCCCACACAATGTCCTGAATGTCCTGATCCTGGCTGAGTCCTTATAGTGCCGGTGCTGCCTGGTTGGCTGCCAGGCTAAAAAAGTGTTAAGATTTTACATTTTTATGCCCCGAGTTTGCTTTTTTAGCCGCGTTTTTGTGTGTGTGCCGTTGCTGTTGCCTTTGTTGCTGTTGCCAGCCATTTGTGCAAATTGCCGCAGTGAGCGGAGCAGCGGCAAAGGGAAAGTGATGAGGAGACGCAGGAGGAGGGCAGGAGAGGAGAGGAGAGGAGAGAAAGGAGCGCTTGGAAGGGTAATATTGTTATATTTATATCTGGCCCAGCTCAACGTGGACTGGGGACCAAGGAGGTGGGTGCGGAGCTGAAAGCCGAAAGCCGATGATTATCTAAAACCTGCCTTCAATGATATTGCATCGCACACCACATTTCCCCGTGGAATGTGGAAAATGGAAAATGGAAAGAAAAGTGGAGAGAGCACGCGGAAAAGTGCTTCATTCGCATCCGACGTGGGCGGCGTAAAAATGAAAATTAAGGACTCATTAAGGCGTCGTTTGAATAAGTTATTCAAGACACCGACGAGGAGGCCGCCTCTTCGGTGCGTTCATTAAATTTACAGCGGGCTCCCAGATAATTTGCAATCTGTCAGATCGCGGGAGCTCTCGAGTGGGAAGTTAGTGGGCCTCACTTTTCAACCTGTCAGGCGGGGCTTAAAGCTCCGAAAGTAATTCGATTAATTTCCCTGCACACGTTTTCCCTCCCCTGCTTTTCCCCCTTGCTTTGCAGCGCTTCCCCAAACTTTTCACGCTGCGCTGCATTCGCATAAATGAAACTTTGCCCACACATAGTTCACGCGGGGAGTGCTCGGGATGGGGATAAGGATGGGGATGGGGATGGAGTCCTCCGAGAGCTGTTTGTTTTAGCAAATACTCACGTTGAGCGTCACGAGGACGAGGATGAGGATGAGGATGGGAATCGAGGAGTAGCTAGAACTGCTGACTTAATTTGTTGACCAAATGACATAATACACAACACGGGACTCGGAACTCGGGACACGGGACACGGGCAGGGAGCAGGTCAAACAAATATGAAAAGTCGTTTGGGGTGTGTCCAGTCTGGAGTATGCGTAATACGACCTGGCTCCAGCTCCTGTTCCTCCTCCTGCTCCTGCTCCTGCTCCTCCTCCTGCTCCTGCTCCTCCTCCTATTCCTGCTCCTGCTCCCCCCGACTGCTCGTTTATCATAATTGTGAATGGCCAACTGTTTGCAGACATTGTGCATTATAATTACACCAGGAGTAAAGTGATGAATGGCTCCCCATTAGGAGCAGCACATTGCAGAGTCATCATTGTAACTAATGCAGTTTACGGTGCTTAGCCTAATGTGATATGATCCTGATCCTAATCCCCAAACTATATCCCTACCTGAGAACCTTTCTAATCTTTCCAATGTGTTTTTCTCGCTTCTTGCAGGTTTCCTCTCATGGGACGTTTCCGATTGCCACGTCGACTTGGAGGAGGAGCTCAATACAATTTCACAGCATGCACCCGAGGGCGAGGAGGCTCGTCACGGTAAGTCCACCATATATAGTACCACCATATCTCTGCAGATATATATTTGCCAATCTCTGCCACTTCCGGGGATCATTGCATCAGCAATCACAAATCAGAATCGGAAAGTTATCCCAACAAATTACAGTGACAATTGTCCCGCCACAATGGCACAATATCCTCCCGCCCAGGAGGAGGGGCGGAGGAGAGCCTGATTTAGGGATTGGATGAACTGCACAACAATTGAGAGCTCAACGCTTCGCAGCTTTGTTTGTTTGTCCCATTGTTCTGAGTTGTTTTGGCTTTTGTGATGAATCCGAGAGGCTGCATTTCACTCGCCCGAGTGCAGCAAAACAACATAATCGGGAAAAGCTGAAGCGGCGTCCTCATCATTGCTGGAGTGGGATTGGGACAGGGACAGGGCGGGGACAGGGCAGGGACAGGGCAGGGACAGGGAGTGGGACTGGGAGATAGGCTAGAGATACAGATGGTTGCTGACGGTCTTTGCGGATTAGTCTAAAACGTTGTTGAAACGCACTCAAGTGGCTCCACCTCCACCTCCTCCTCCGCCTCCGCCTCCTCCCCTGGGATTCCTTTGCCCATTTTTGTTGTTTGCGCACTTGGTTGACTCGCTCTGGAGATGATTGGATCTCTTCAGCCTGCCTGGCTTAAGCCTCGCAAATTGAACCTGAGTCCCGATGAGACAGGGGTATCGTTCAAGGATTGCAAAAAACTGCGCTGATTGGCAGATGCAGATGCTCAAAGTTTGCGATAGGAGAGCATCTTCCCTTGGAATTGGGTGAGCCCACATATTGTTCAATCAATCGCTTTCAGGGAGCGCAGAGTCATTTCCATGTCACATTTTAAAGCTTTAGTTGGGGAAATGGATTTGCTGTAAATTCAAATAGTTGTCCAAGGCAGGACTCGAGCATCCTATTAGTGCAAGGACTTGGCTCTTCCCGAGCCAGCTCTCTATATCCAGAAGCAACTCGGATTGGGACTGTGCGGAAGTGATAAGGCGCGTTCTCCTTGTTTGCTGATTCCGATGCGGAGGCGTTGTCCTTGAAGGACATGCTAAGTGCAACACCTGCGCTCAATGCCCGCCATTCAGGCATTGTCCGGATGGCAGAAAGAAAAAGTTGGCCGCACAGGCGGATTTTCCATTTTCCATTTGCATTCGCAATCGCATTTTGTTTGTTCCCCGCCCCCCTCCCTCCTCCCTCCTCCTCGCGCTGCTGTTTTCCCTTGCCCCGAACTTTGGAACTACTCAAACAAAATTCTCAAGTGGCGCCACAGAGCGGTCCACGGCCCAATAATGATGGTGATGGTGCAACAGCTATGAGCCTTTCCAGCTAAGGGGGGATCCTGGAGGGGGGCTGCTGCTAAGGACGAAGGACGCGGACAGGACACTTGAGGCACAATCGAGAATGCACAGAATGCACTCGCCTCGCCGCTCGCTTTGTGCGTGCTCAAGAAGAAGGCGTTGCTGTCCACCATTCGCTGCGAAGGAGCGATGATGGAAGACGGAGGATGTCGAACGCAAACCGAAACCCGAACATGAACCTGAACCTGAACACCAGCCTGAACACCTGAACCTGAACCTAACCCAACCCAAGGAGTCGGGTGAAAGTTTCCTGCAATTACAGACAGTCGCCAACAAGCGTATAATTCATGTTTTATGGCTCCTCTTCGGCGGACTAAGCTGCGACCAAAGTTGGACCGCATCCTGACACTGACCATCCTCATCGGCACTCTTTCCTTCTCCTCCTCTGCTGCTCCTGTGCTGCCCCCCTGCTGCACCTCTGCTCCTCCTCCGCTGCTTTGTCTAGCTTCAAATTGAGTTTGATGCAGTTTACTTAAGTTTTCCTTCGGGAGGACAGGCGAAAGTTTTCCAACTTTGACGGGGGGAAAGCGGAGCTCATCAAGAAAAGCCTCCCCCGGGTGAAGGGGGGTGTTCTTTAGGTAAATGCTGGAAATTAATGGAGAGGGACAGGTGGGCATGATTGATTTTCCAACTCGGACCTTAAGCATTTACCTTGGAAACTACACTTTGCGAGGTTAGTCTTATGTAGGCAGCAGTTCATATTTAAATCATTACTCCATCGTTAATCTGGAGGAGCTCTCGCCACTCGATCATCGAGCCTCCTCTCCCTCCTCCTGTTTGTATCTTTTTTCGGGATATCTCACTCACGACCGGCTATAGGGATTATCGTGGGATTTCCACACATTCTCATCGTGCTTAAGCCCACATAAGCATTGACAGGAGTGCGAGCTGTAGGATGAGGATGAGGATGGGGATGAGGGGACACCCAACGCAATCCAAACCAATCCCACACAACCTCCTCCTCCTCCTTCTTCTCCTCCCCCTCGAAAGCCATACAAATACTTGAGATAAAACGTATGCAAAATTGATGGAAAGATAGAGTCCGTGCCAGGGTCGTATTGAGAACGCCTCGATGCGTGGGTGTGTCCATGTATCTATGCGAGCTCTGCCCTATTCATGCATAATTCAGTCGGAGGAGGAGGCGGAGGTGGAGACAGACAAAAGTTGGGCAAATATCATATAGCAAATAGCGAGGGCAGACGATGGACACGATTTGCATATGGGAAGAGAGAGGGAGACGATAAGCAAATAAACTATGGAGGATGTCCTGGGAGGTGGCTTCCTGTAAGGAGGAAAGGCAGGAGGAAGAGGAAGGGAAGGGGGAAGGGGGGGATGTATCGGCGAGATAACATGTTGACAGGGTAACACGGTGACATGGCCATCAATTAATATCAGCGGACGAGAACAGCTGACGTCTGTCATTTGCGGAGAAGGAGACTCTCGCGCATCCGCCGCATCCTTTTAATTATGTCCTGTCAGGGTAGGGAGGAGGAGGAGGAGGAGGCATCATAGTGAGAACACACCGCTTGACGTTTACTACATGTCGTTGGCTTTGTTCAACAGGAGCTGCATCCCACGTTGTATTTCACACATCCCACATCCACATTCAACAGCCCACGATTAAGTCCGCTCACATTTACGTAACCGGAGAAGATGGCCAAGTATTGTGTTGCCTGATTAATGATGCGATGCCGACCGCACCCCGTTGATAGATGCCTCTCCTGCCTGGCCAGGAGCCACCTCTGGGGAGGCTGCAACGGGAGCCACTAATTAAACTATCACCATTATGGGATTAGTGGACGAGGACAACTCGTGGCTGGCTGCATGAATATTCGAAGCGTTGATAAACATAATTTATCAGACTTGTTGAGAACTGTCAATTATGGGTATTCATTATTAATTAAAACTGCTGTCCTGGCTGGATCAAGGTGCACTCCTATCCCCAGGGATGCCCACGACCAACCGCATCTCGAACAATAGCCCGAACGATGATTTATTAGTCATGGAAATTTGCGAAACACCCAAAACATAGTTTACTCCATCATTAAGTAATCAGAGCTGCAAAAGCTCGACTGCAATTTAAATTCCGCCCGTTGGTCTCATTAATTCATTTTCAAGACCTTCGTCGCACCTAGAAAGATGGCCAAAAACGGAAAAAGGAATAGGAATAATAAGAGAAAAGAGGAGGACCCGGCACCATGGGTCATTGGAAACTTTTTACACGTGCGCGTTGGTTTGACAGCAAACTTTTCCCAACTGCGGGAAACGGCGAGGGAGGATGAAAAACCAGGGGAAACGGGGGGAGGGAAATAGGAGGGAAATAGGAGGAAAATGGGGGGGAGGAAAAGGGGCAAAGGGAAGCAGCAGCTGACCGGCGGCTGTTGCTGTAATTACTTTGCAGTCAAATAAAAAGAAGCGAAAACAGGAGGAGGATAACTTCTGGAGAACGAAGCTGGCAATACCCTAGATTAGGTATGGGTATACTAGTATATCTTTCAATGGTTTTCCTATTTCAAGGAGACAACTTTCCGATCTTTCACGGTGATGCTGTATGCAATAGGTTTGGGCCATATCTCAGATGCTTTCTGTGCGACTGAGTGTGCGGCTGAGGGTGAGGGTGATGGTGAGGGTATGCAAAACCGAGATCTGAAATCTGGAAATCTGGAAACTGAAAACTCAACTGAAAACCGAAATCATAAAACACAAAAAGTTTCCGCTGCCGCTGTTATGCAAATTTCTGTTCGCCGCTCTTTTTTGTGTCTTTTGTTTTTTGTTAACAAAAGTTGCCAAAGCCGACTGGGCTGCAGTCATTAACGCTTAATCTGGCGCCATGTTCGGCCACTTTGGTTTGGTTTGGTTGGGTTGGGTTGGGTTGGGTTTCGTTGGCCACGAGGTGTGCGGAAAGCTTTTGGCCCGAGGGTAGGATCAGGATCATCTTCCGCCGCTCCCAGCCAGGGTGGGTCTTTTCTTTTTGGTTTATTTGGTGTGTTTTTCATTCAGCATTTTCATTTTCATTTTCCCTTTTTTTAGCTTTTGCCATTCGGACCACTATTCGGTATTATTTGTCAAGTGGCGGGGATTTGCTGCTGGCACTTTGCTGCAAGTTGCCATTGTGTGTGGGTGTTGGTGGCAACTTTTGCCCACTGGCCGAATCTCGGATCTCCAACTTTTCTGAGTGCCCAATTCCCATTTACTCGTAAGCTACCGAAAAGGTCGAATCAAAATGATTTCCAACACCGATTGGTAGGGCAATTAGCCAGGCTGTTTCCTGTCATTCAATTGGTTTTCAATTAGCCATCAATCCGGATGCGCACCTCCTCTCCTCTCTCTCCTCCTCCTCTCGCCTCTCTCCTCTCTCCTCGCCTGTCCTGAAATGCGAATAAATAAGTGTGAAATTCAATTCCAGTTCAAATTTACAGGGCAGCTGTAAAGTATACATTGTAGGGCCAACGATTATGTCCCCAGCATGGGACAACATGTCGGATGGCAACCTAAATTCATGAAATTGCGTATACGCAGGGGCTGCCCTGCTCACATCCGAGTGTACACATGTCACTGCGCTTGGAGCGGCCTGTTCCGTGCTTCGTGCTCCCTGCTCCCTGCTCCGCTCCCTCGGTGCCCCGTAATAAATATAAGCCAGAGGAGAACACACGCAGGTCGCAGGGATGGGGCTGGGTTTCGGTCGGAGAGATTATCATTTATAAAAAGCACCAGGGATACACACGCCGGCGGTGGCGGCGGCAGATAAAGGAGGAGGTGGTGGCCTAGGGAGGGGGCATCCATCGGGGCCAACAGCTGGACGAAGCCATAGCAAACCTACATAGCAACCTGCTGCCTACAGATACCGAACCCACTACCGAACCCACACCCAATCCCCGCCCATGATGCTCTTGTCTTGTATTTTGTATTTTTTACGCGTACGTGAGCACATTTGACCGCCGCCCCAGGGGAAGGTGGTGGTGCTGCTGATGGTTCTGGTAGTGGTGCTGGTTCTGGTGCTGGTGCTGGTGCTGTTGACGTGGTGCAATGGTTCGGTGGCTTTGGCTTTGGACATGACTTCTCCATCCGCCCCATCTGCCCCCTGCCCCTGTGCCCAGTTCCTCCACGTCGTCTGTTGGTTTTGTCAACGACTATTTAGTGCGGAAAATGAGTAAATTATTTACGTACGTACGCACTCGCATAAAACCATTTCGGACCAGGGCAACCGAAAAGGCCTCATCATCATGGCTTGAAAGGGACAAGGGACGAGGGAGGGGGATGGGGGGAAAGGGGGTGCCAAGGTCACCGGCAAGGTCGCACCAACCAGAATGGCCAAAGAGGGAAAGAGCAAAAGCCTTAATTAAAGCATTAAAATTAAAGATTCATTAAATAATTTCTTGATGCGACAACTAAGCTCTAAAGAGAGAGGGGTGGACGGGGGTGACTGGGTGCCTGGAGAGGTGGCTAAGGATGAGGATGAGGTTGGGCCTTCCAGGCAGCAATCGAAATCCACTTGATGCGCCGTGCGTGCTCGAGCCCAAGTCCGTGCAGCTCTAGAAGCATCTTTACCCGTTTCATTACTCATTCATTATCGAGGAGGGGCAGATCAGGAGCTGGAGAAGGAGAAAGAGAAGGGGGAGGGGGAGGGGCAGTGCTTCACCCGGATTAACCAACCACTCAAGCAGCAAAATAAATTGTAAAGCGGATACCCAAACCGATATGTTACCCAGAACTACTTTCAGGAAAATCCATAACTTTTCCATAACTTCCCCCCTTGCTCCTCCTTCCAGGCGAACGACTCATACAGTATGCCAGCGAGAACCTGGTCACCGAGGTGCTCATCCATCCGCAGTACAACACGCTGATCCAGTGCATGCGCAACCTGCTCAGCAGCTTCACCCGCCACAGGCACATCATCCATGCCGGCTACACCTTCAGCGGCAATGGCTCCTGGATCCTGCAGGTACGTCCCACACTACCACCCCAACCCCCGCCCAAACACTATCTCATCTTCTCTCCCCCAAAGGATGGAACCTTCTCGGTGGCGGACTTCTCGGAGGCCTTCCAGGAGCACGACGTACAAAGAGTGATCCGAGCCTACGCGGACACCATCACCATGAACATCCACTGCGCGGACGCGGGTCTGTGGCACACGCTTCCGGAGAAGCCCTTCGCCCGCCAGTGCCGCATCCGGATCAATCCCGTGGACGTTCTGGACACGAGCAGCGAGTGCATCAACGGGTTCATCGGTGAGTTGCTCATCGGGACCACTGATCCCTGCTCAACTTGGCTCATAACCATGTTATCTTTGCTTCCCACAGACTACCTAGCGCCCATGGTGATACCCACCTCGCTGAGGGAGCTGCTCGAGACCTCCGATGTGGTGGGCAACATCCGCTTTACCCATCCCACGCTCTACGTCTTTCCCGGGGGACAGGGCGATGCGGCTCTATTCGGAATCAATGGGTTCAATATGCTGGGTGAGTTGAGTTCTAGATGGGACTGCGAACAGGAGGAGCTGTACCCTGCTAACTGCATTTCCCCCTCTCTCTCGGTCCCCCAGTGGATGGAGGCTTCAACCGGAAGGCTTGCTTCTGGGACTTTGCCCGGCACCTGGACCGGCTGGACGCGGTGCTGATGACCCGACTCAACAACAGCAACGTGCAGGGCCTGGGGGCGGTGGTGTCCCGCAAGAGGGACTCCCATGTGTACCCCCAGATCGGGCACTTCTTCGGCAACGTGCCCGACCGCAAGGGACTGCCCAGCCCCGACGGCGACAAGGACAAGGATCCGCTGCTGATCGATCTCTTCGAGCGCGGACACGGGATCGTGAGCGACATGAAGGCGCTGGATTTGAAGCCGCAGCCCTGCTACCGCAACCAGGAGCCGGTGAATCTCTACCACAAGGTGGGCCACGGCACCCTGGACATGTATGTGATAAGTCCCGCCCGCGACTCCAAGGAGGTGAAGGAGTTCCTCCAGAAGTGGCACTCGGGTGACCAGCGCCTCTTCGCCGCCCGCGAGTCCCGTGACTTCAACTTCCCGCTCCAGAACCTGGTCTCCATCTGCGCCCTGCTGGTATGGCAGCCGGCCAATCCGGACGACACCATCACGCGCATCCTCTTCCCGGGCAGCACGCCCGACTTCAAGATCCAGGAGGGGCTGGAGAAGCTGAAGCACCTGGAGTTCATGAAGCACTCCACGTGCACCGCCAAGTCAATTGCCCCGGCCATCCAGACGGTGTCCCAGACGCGCAAGAGCCTCAAGTCGGCCATCGAGGCCACTCCGGCTCCGCCCAGTGCCAGTCACAAGTTCTCCAAGTTCGGTCCGGTGGCCAGTGCCGCGGTAGCTGTCCAGCATTCAGCTGCACATCCCCATCCGCATCCCCATCCTCATCCCACCCAGCAGCAGGACAACAAGGCCAAGGAGGCGGCCAAGGAGGCCGCAGCAGCTGTGGCTACCCGCACCAAAGCGGAATCCCTGGACACGGATGCAGAGCCGGAGCAGGAGCCCGAGCACGAGCCGGAGCCAGAACCGGAGCCAGCTGAAGACGCTGTGACCATGCCTGAGACCGGTGAAGCGGAGCCAGAAACCGAACCCGAGGCCGAGGAGAAGAAGGTGGAGGTGGTGATCATGAAGCCTGCAGCTCCCGTTCCCGCTTCAGCTCCCAAGGATGCCGTGGACGCTGCTCCCCTGGAGGGAACCCCCTCCGGCAAGCCAGGCAAGCCCTCCTCCGCAGCAGCCAAGCTCAAGGCTGAGAAGGAGAAGCTGGAGAAGCCCCGAGCGGAGGTGAAGCCAGTGGTGCGGTCCAGGATCGATACCAAGCCGCCCAAATCCATGGACCGCAAGCTGCCCAAGCGGGACGAGAAGAAGAGCTCGCCCACGGCCACGCCCGCTGCCAGGGTTCCTGCTGCGGCCAAGGCCGAGGTGAAGTCCAAGGTCCTGAGCCGCCCGGGCACCAAGTCCAGTCCCAGCAGCACTCCGGCCAAGAGTGCCAAGGAGGCGAACAACCGCAAGGTGTTCGAGTCCAAGCAGCAGGCGGCCAGATCAGCGACCAGGAAGGTGGTGGTCAGCAGCACCACCGCCAGCGAACGGAGGGTGGAGACCAGCAAGACGGAGGCCAAGGCCGGAGTTCCGGCCCAGACCCAGAGGAAGCCCATCTCGAGGCGGCCGCGGGGAGTGTCCCCCTCCAAGAGGGCTCCGGCACCCGGGAGTCCCGTGAAGCAGGCCAAGCCCAAGGCGGCCGAGCTGAAGAAGGCGCGCCTGGACAAGGGAGGCACCACCGACTCCAGTCTGGTGTCCACGCCCTCGGCGGACGAGGTGACGGCTGCCAAGAAGCTACAGGAGATGACGGCCAGTCAGGAGCTGGATGCGGATGTGGATGCAGATGCGGATGCGGAGAAGCAGCGCGAGCTGGACGACCTGAAGGAGGAGCAGGAGGTGGTGCGCGAGATCGAGGCGGTGTTCAGCCGGGACGAGATGAAGCGCCAGCACCATCAGATCAAGGCGGAAATCCGGGAGATGCCCAAGGGCGAAGGCGGCGAGGAGGGCGGAGAGGAGGGCGAGGAGGAGGAGTACCTGATCATCGAGAAGGAGGAGGTGGAGCAGTACACCGAGGACTCGATCGTCGAGCAGGAGAGCAGCATGACCAAGGAGGAGGAGATCCAGAAGCACCAGCGCGACTCCCAGGAGTCGGAGAAGAAGCGCAAGAAGAGCGCCGAGGAGGAGATCGAGGCGGCCATTGCCAAGGTGGAGGCGGCCGAGCGCAAGGCTCGGGAGCAGGATCAGGATGAGGATCAGGATCAAGAGCCCGAGCAGGAACTG
The DNA here is from genome assembly GCA_021224005.1 of Drosophila setifemur. NCBI lineage: Eukaryota > Metazoa > Arthropoda > Insecta > Diptera > Drosophilidae > Drosophila > Drosophila setifemur. The sequence goes on from JAJJHY010001290.1 coordinate 12,509,277, forward strand.
GATCATGAGCCGGAGGAGGGCGATCTCAAGGCAGAGGTGCAGGAAATCATTGCCACCGCCAAGGACATTGTCAAGTCCCGCACCGAGGAGCAGCTGGCCTCCAAGCAGGAGGAGGAGCTGCTCTCCTCGCCCACGCCCGAGGAGAAGCTCAGCAAGAAGACCTCGGACACCAAGGACGAGCCCGTGGAGGCGCCGCTCGACGCCCTCCTGCCCGCCAATCTGCAGGAGAGCCTACCGGAAGAGAAGTTCTCCGCCACCATTGAATCGGGGGCCACCACAGCCCCGACACTGCCCGAGGACGAGCGCATCCCGCTGGACCAGATCAAGGAGGACCTGGTAATCGAGGAGAAGTACGTGCGGGAGGAGACCAAGGAGCTGGAGGCAGTGGTTGTGGCCACCGTCCAGACCCTGCCCCAGGCAGTTCCTTCCGCCGTCATCGAGGCTGTTCTGGATGCGTCAGGAAAGGGTGTGCCGAAGGATGCCCAGACGAAGATCGAAGCACCCGACTCCGGGGAGCGAGTGCTGCCCATGAAGATGACCTTCGAGGCGCAGCAGAGCCTGCTGAGGGACGTGATCAAAACGCCGGATGAGGTGGCCGATCTCCCCGTGCACGAGGAGGCGGACCTGGGGCTGTACGATAAGGATGGGGAGGCGGGAGCCAAGAGCATTTCCCACAAGGAGGAGTCGGCCAAGGAGGAGAAGGAAACCGACGACGAGAAGGAGGCCAAGGAGGTGGAGGCGGAGGCGGTAGTGGATGCGGAAGCGAAACCCATCCCCGAGGTTAAGGAGCCCGAGCAGGAGTCGGCCGTCAAGGAAGAGTCGCCCAAGGAGTCGCCCAAGGAAGAGTCGCCCAAGGAGTCGCCCAAGGAAGAGGTCAAGGAGGAGGTCAAGGAGGAGGTCATTGTGGCTGCCGTTGAGAAAAAAACGGAGCAAGTGAGCCTTGCGGCAAAGCAGACTTTGGAAACAGTCAAGGCCATTACCCAGGAGAGCGACGATAAGGATCAGGAGAAGGAGCAGGAGCAGGAGCCGGAGGAGGATCAGGTACAGGAGCAGGAACCTGGAAAAGAGCAGGAGGAGCAGACGGCGGAGCCGGCGATCATCACCGAGAAGGAGGCCAAGAAGTCGGCCAGCACTCCCGAGGAGAAGGAGACCAGCGACATCACCTCCGAGGATGAGTTGCCTCCGCAGCTGGCCGAGCCGGCAACCGCTCCCTTGAAGTCGGCCAAGGATGTGGAGGACACCATTTCCATGGAGAGCCCCGCCACCATCGAGGAGGCCATCGAGGTGGAGGTGCACGCCAAGCAGGAGGCCAAGCAGGAGGCTCAGCAGAAGGAGAAAGAACAGGTTGCCTCCAAGGAAGCCTCCCGACGTGAATCGGTCGCAGGAAGTGTCAAGGACGAGGGCGACCAGTCCAAGCAGCCGTCCCGTCGTGATTCCGTAGCGGAGAGCACAAAACCAGCCAGTGAAAAGGACGAGAAGTCCATGCCCGCCTCCAAGGAGGCATCCCGGCCAGAGTCCGTGGTGGAGAGCGTCAAGGATGAAGCTGAAAAGTCCAAAGAGCCATCCCGACGTGAGTCCCTTGCGGAGAGCACCAAACCAGACAGCTCAAAGGATGAGAAGTCTCCACTGGCATCTGCCGAAGCATCTCGGCCAGAATCTGTCAAGGATGAGGGTGAAAAGTCCAAGGAACCTTCTCGCCGGGAGTCCGTGGCAGAGAGCATCAAAGCGGAGAGCACCAAGGATGAGAAATCTCCACTGGCCTCCAAGGAAGCATCCCGACCAGAATCTGTGGCGGAGAGTGTCAAGGCGGATGCGGACAAGTCCAAGGAACCTTCTCGACGAGAATCGGTAGCCGAAAGCGTCAAAGATCCTTCTCGCCGGGAGTCCGTCGCAGAGAGCACCAAGGCAGAGAGCACCAAGGATGAGAAGTCCGCGCTGGCTTCCAAGGAGGCTTCTCGACCAGAATCAGTCGCAGAGAGTGTCAAGGATGAGGCCGACAAGTCCCAGTCCAAGGAACCATCCCGACGAGAATCGGTGGCTGAAAGCACCAGACCCGAGAGCGTCAAGGACGACAAATCTCCTCTTGCCTCCAAGGAAGTGTCCAGACCCACATCCGTTGCCGGAAGTGTCAAGGACGAGGATGAGAAACAGCCGGAAAGCCGTCGGGAGAGCATCAAACCTTCACCAGAGCCAACCACTGCGAAGGACGAGAAAGCAGTGCCTGCCTCCAAGGAACCCTCCAGACCAGGATCAGTTGCCGAGAGCATCAAGGATGAAGCTGACAGGTCGAAGGAACCATCCCGTCGGGAATCCGTTGCCGAAAGCGTCAAGGCTGAGAGCGTCAAGGATGATAAATCTCCGCTGGCATCGAAGGACGCATCCCGACCTCCATCTGCTGTGGGCAGTGTCAAGGACGAGACGGAGAAACCAGACGAGAAGTCCCTGCACGCCTCCAAGGAGGCTTCCCGACCAGAATCTGTTGCCGAAAGCATCAAGGATGAAGCGGAAAAATCCAAAGAGCCATCTCGACCCGAATCCGTTGCTGCCAGTACAAAGGACGAAAAATCCCCCCTGCCTTCCCGCCCAGAGTCCGTTGCGGAGAGTGTCAAGGATGAAGCGGAGAAGGAAGCATCCAAAGAAGCATCCAAGGAACCATCCAAGGAAGCATCCAAAGAAGCATCCAAGGAAGCATCCAAGGAAGCATCCAGGCGGGAATCCGTTGCAGAAAGCGTCAAGGCGGAGAGCATCAAAGTTGAGAAATCGCCAGAAGCCTCCAAAGAGGCATCCCGACCAGAATCCGTTGCGGGGAGTGTAAAGGATAAAACTGAAAAAGAAGCTTCCAAAGACGCATCCAAGGAATCATCCAAGGAAGCATCCAAGGAAGCATCCAAGGAAGCATCCAAGGAAGCATCCAAGGAAGCATCCAAGGAAGCATCCAAAGAAGCATCCCGGCGGGAATCCATTGCCGAAAGTGTGAAGGCTGAGAGCACCAAGGATGAGAAATCCCCACAAGCGTCCAAGGAGACATCCCGACCAGAATCAGTCGCTGAGAGCGTCAAGGATGATGCCGAAAAGTCCAAGGAACCATCCCGACGAGAATCGGTAGTAGAAAGCACCAAAACCGAGAGCGTCAAGGACGACAAATCTCCTCTTGCCTCGAAGGAAGTGTCCAGACCCGCATCCGTTGCCGGAAGTGTCAAGGATGAAACCGAGAAACCGGAATCCCGTCGAGAATCAGTGGCCGAAAGCATCAAGCCCGAAAGCACCAAAGATGAAAAGTCCCAGCCTGCCTCCAAGGAGGCTTCCCGGCCAGGATCGGTTGTGGAGAGTGTCAAGGATGAGCCTCTTGATGCATCCAAGGCCGCGTCCCGGCGTGAGTCGGTTGCGGAGAGTGTTAAAGCGGAGAGCGCCAAGGACGAGAAATCTCCACTTGCCTCAAAGGATGTCTCTCGACCTGCTTCAGTGGCAGAGAGTGCCAAGGACGAGGCTGCCAGGTCCAAGGAGTCATCCCGCCCCGGGTCCGTGGCTGAGAGTGATAAGGACGACAAATCTCCCGTTTCCTCCAGGCCGGAGTCAGTGGCAGACAGCGACAAGGATGACACCGACAAGCCCGAGTCCGTTGTGGAGAGTGTCAGACCAGAAAAGGACGAAATGGAAGTTGCCCCCGTGGAAGCCGGAAAAGATGGGTCTGAGAAGGCGGAAAGCGTGGTGGATGACAAATCTGCAGTCGCCTCTAAGGCAACCTCCAGACCAGCCTCTGTGGCGGAGAGTCTGAAAGATGAGGCCGACAAGTCCAAGGAGCCATCCCGTCGAGAATCTGTCGCTGAGAGCGCCAAGCCAGATGAGAAGCCTCAGCCAACCTCCAAGGAAGCATCCCGACCAGAGTCTGTGGCGGATATTGTCAAGGCGGATGCGGACAAATCCAAGGAGCCTTCTCGCCGAGAGTCCCTCGCAGAGAGCACCAAAGCGGAGAGCAGCAAGGATGAGAAGTCCCCGCAGGCCTCTAAAGAGCCTTCGCGTCCCGAATCCAAGGTGGAGAGCGTCAAGGACGACGAGGAATCCCGACGAGCATCTGTTGCCGAAAGTGTGAAGGCTGAGAGCTCTCAGCTGGCCTCTAAAGAGGCATCCCGACCGGGATCCGTGGCGGAGAGCGCGAAGGACGAGGCTGAGAAGAAGGAGGAGAAGTCCCTGCCCACCTCCAAGGAAGTTTCCCGCCCGGAGTCTGTGGCAGAGAGTGTCAAGGACGAGGCGGACAAATCCAAGGAGCCCTCCCGCCGGGAATCCATCGCAGAGAGCACCAAACCAGATGAGAAGTCTCCACTGGAATCTGCCGAAGCTTCTCGGCCTGAATCTGTCAAGGATGAGGCTGAGAAATCCAAGGAGCCTTCGCGACGGGAGTCCGTGGCAGAGAGCATCAAAGCGGAGAGCACCAAGGATGAGAAATCTCCCCTGGCCTCCAAGGAAGCATCCCGACCAGAATCGGTGGCGGAGAGTGTCAAGGCGGATGCGGACAAATCCAAGGAACCTTCTCGACGGGAATCTCTGGCCAAGGACGAGAAGTCGCCCCCAGAAGCTGCCTCCAAAGAAGCCTCCCGGCCAGGTTCAGTGGTTGAGAGCGTGAAGGATGAGGCTGAGAAGTCACCTCTGGCCTCCAAGGAAGCCTCCCGGCCTGGGTCGGTTGTGGAAAGCCTCAAGGATGAGATGGAGAAGCAGGAGGACAAGTCCAAGGAACCCTCCCGGCGGGAGTCGGTAGCTGAGAAGTCTGCCCCCATTTCCAAGGAGACCTCTCCCCGTCCCGGATCTGTGGCCAGCGAGCACGAAGCTGGAGCGGCATTGAAGTCCTCCTCCCCCTCACCCAAAGAAACCGCCTCATCCCCCATCGAGGAAGCCCCGATGGAATTCCCTGTGGAAAAGTCCAGCCTCTCCCTGGGTCCACTTCAGGCTGTGCCTGCGGGAAAACTCCCCACGGACTCCAGTCCCGTTGATGTGGCCGAGGGCGACTTTTCCAAAGTTGCCTCGGCACCTCTGGGCTCTACGGCCGCAGGTCCCAGTGCACCTGCCAAGCCCGGAGAGCTCTCGAAGGCTGGTGCCGCGGAGACGGTCTCCTCTCCCGTGGACGAGGCTCCCAAGACGCCATCCTTCATCCTTTCGCGGCCAGAATCTCCTGCAGAGAGCGCCGAGCCAGAAGCCGAGAGTCCCAAGGACGAAGCATCCCAGCCGGAAAGTCCCAAGGAGTCATCCGCCTCCAAGGAAACTTCGCGACCGGAATCGGCGACTGCTGAGACTGCATCCTCCCCCATCGAGGAAGCGCCCAAGGACTTCGGCGAGGCCCTGGAGCACGCAGAGAAGGCAAAGTTGAGCCTGAGTCTTGACCAAGCCAAGGGCCAGCTCCCAACGCTGTCCAGTCCCGTGGACGTTGCCGAAGGCGATTTCCCGGAGACAGCCACGCCCACAAGTTCGCCCACAACCGGAACCACATCCGCTCCAGCCCAACCGGGAGAGCTGGCCAAGGTGGGCACCGAGCAGACCGTGTCCAGTCCGGTAGATGAGGCCCCCAAGTCTCCAATTGGGCTGGCCTCCGAATCGCCTGAGCAGCGTCCGGAGTCCCCGGCAGAAAGTGCCAAGGATGAGGCTGAGAAGGCCGACTCCCTGCAATCCCAGGAGCCATCCCGTCGCGCATCTGTGGTGGAGAGCACCAAGGACTCCAAGCCGGAATCCGTTGCCGAAAGCAAGGAGCCTTCGCGTCGCGAGTCCATCAAGGATGAGAAGTCCTCCAAGGAACCTTCCCGACCAGCCTCTCAGGTGGAAAGCCCCAAGGCTGAAGCTAAGGAACCAAAGGAGGCATCGCGTCCGGAATCTGTGGCGGGAAGTGTCAAGGCCGACGACAAGTCTGCTCCGCCTTCCAAAGAGCCCTCCCGCCCAGGATCAGTTGTGGGGAGTGTCAAGGACGAGGCTGAATCCGTCGCTGAGAGTGCTAAACCGGGCAGTGCAAAGGATGAGAAGAGTCCGCTGCCCTCCAGACCAGAATCCGTTGTGGAAAGTGTTCAGGATGAGGCTGAAATGTCGAAGGAGCCATCCGTCAAGGATGAGAAGTCCCCGCTCGGATCGAAGGAATTCTCCAGGCCGCAATCCATGGCGGAGAGCGTCAAGGACGAGGCAGAGAAGCCGGAAAGTCGTCGAGAGTCGATCAAGGCTTCTCCGGACGCAAAGGATGCTGATGCTTCCCGGCCAGAAAGCTCCACAGCTGAGGTCCGTGCGGAGGCTGAGGCTGAGAAATCCCGTCGCGAATCTGTCGCAGAAAGCGTACGAGCTGAGAGTACAAAGGACGAAAAATCCTCGCTGGCATCGGAGGAGCCCTCCCGACCCGAAAGCCTCAAGGACGAGGGGGAGAAACCCGAGAGCCGACGCGAATCGATCGCAGAGAGCCTGAAATCAGGCAGCGTCAAGGACGACAGGGCACCACTGGCCTCCAAGGACGTCTCCCGGCCAGCATCAGTGGCAGCCAGCGTCAAGGACGAAGCTGAGAAACCAGAAAGCGTTGGAGATGACAAGTCACCACTCCCTTCCCGGCCAGAGTCCGTGGTGGAGAGCGTCAAGGATGAAGCTGAAAAGTCCAAAGAGCCATCCCGACGTGAGTCCCTTGTGGAGAGCACCAAACCAGACAGCTCAAAGGATGAGAAGTCTCCACTGGCATCTGCCGAAGCATCTCGACCAGAATCGGTCAAGGATGAGGGTGAAAAGTCCAAGGAACCTTCTCGACGAGAGTCCGTGGCAGAGAGCATCAAAGCGGAGAGCACCAAGGATGAGAAATCTCCACTGGCCTCCAAGGAAGCATCCCGACCAGAATCTGTGGCGGAGAGTGTCAAGGCGGATGCGGACAAGTCCAAGGAACCTTCTCGACGAGAATCGGTAGCCGAAAGCGTCAAAGATCCTTCTCGCCGGGAGTCCGTCGCAGAGAGCACCAAGGCAGAGAGCACCAAGGATGAGAAGTCCGCGCTGGCTTCCAAGGAGGCTTCTCGACCAGAATCAGTCGCAGAGAGTGTCAAGGATGAGGCCGACAAGTCCCAGTCCAAGGAACCATCCCGACGAGAATCGGTGGCTGAAAGCACCAGACCCGAGAGCGTCAAGGACGACAAATCTCCTCTTGCCTCCAAGGAAGTGTCCAGACCCACATCCGTTGCCGGAAGTGTCAAGGACGAGGATGAGAAACAGCCGGAAAGCCGTCGGGAGAGCATCAAACCTTCACCAGAGCCAACCACTGCGAAGGACGAGAAAGCAGTGCCTGCCTCCAAGGAACCCTCCAGACCAGGATCAGTTGCCGAGAGCATCAAGGATGAAGCTGACAGGTCGAAGGAACCATCCCGTCGGGAATCCGTTGCCGAAAGCGTCAAGGCTGAGAGCGTCAAGGATGATAAATCTCCGCTGGCATCGAAGGACGCATCCCGACCTCCATCTGCTGTGGGCAGTGTCAAGGACGAGACGGAGAAACCAGACGAGAAGTCCCTGCACGCCTCCAAGGAGGCTTCCCGACCAGAATCTGTTGCCGAAAGCATCAAGGATGAAGCGGAAAAATCCAAAGAGCCATCTCGACCCGAATCCGTTGCTGCCAGTACAAAGGACGAAAAATCCCCCCTGCCTTCCCGCCCAGAGTCCGTTGCGGAGAGTGTCAAGGATGAAGCGGAGAAGGAAGCATCCAAAGAAGCATCCAAGGAACCATCCAAGGAAGCATCCAAAGAAGCATCCAGGCGGGAATCCGTTGCAGAAAGCGTCAAGGCGGATAGCATCAAAGATGAGAAATCCCCGCAAGCATCCAAAGAGGCGTCCCGACCAGAATCAGTCGCTGAGAGTGCCAAGGATGAGGCCGACAAGTCCCAGTCCAAGGAACCATCCCGGCGAGAATCGGTAGCTGAAAGCACTAAACCAGAGAGCGTCAAGGACGACAAATCTCCTCTTGCATCGAAGGAAGTGTCCACACCCGCATCCGTTGCTGAAAGCGTCACAGCTGAGAGTGCCCAGCCCAAGGAGGCCTCCCGTCCCGGATCCGTCGCTGAGATTGCCGAGGTTGCCAGCACAAAGGGCGAAAGTTCTCCCCTGCCATCCCGGCCAGAGTCCGTTGTGGAGAGTGTCAAGGACGAGGCCGACAAGAGCAAGGACCCTTCCCGGCGGGAATCGGTGGCTGAGAGCGTTAAGGCCGAAAGCGCAAAGGATGCTGGGTCTCCAGCCGCGTCCAAGGAAACATCCCGACCTGGATCGGCGGTGGAGAGCGTAAGTGATAAGGCTGAGAAGCCGGAAAGTCGTCGTGAATCCGTGCCAGAGAGCATAAAGTCGGACAAAGCCAAGGACGACAAGTCGCCGCTCGTCTCGCGTCCGGAATCTGTGGCGGAGAGCATCAAAGATGAGGACAGCAAATCCAAGGAGGCATCGCGGCGTGAGTCCATTGCCGAAAGCAAGAAGAGCGACTCCCATTCCGCCTCCGCTTCCAAGGAACCTTCCCGACCAGGATCCGTGGCCGAGAGTGTGAAGTCACAGGAAACATCCCGGCGGGAATCTGTTGCGGAGGAGAAGCTGCCCCTGTCTGTCGACCAATCTCAACCAGCTTCGGTGCCCGAGACCGCCTCCTCGCCAATAGAGGAGGGTCCGCGCTGCATCGCTGATCTCAGCCTGCCTCTCATCCCGGTCAAGCTGGAGGGAAAGCTGCCCACGCTGTCCAGTCCCGTGGACGTTGCCGAGGGAGACTTCCCGCAGGTGCTGCCCACATCCTCCTCCCAGTCTGGTGCCGCCTCCAAGTCCGTGGATCTCTCGCAGACAGCCTCCAGTCCCGTGGATGAGGCTTCCCCTGTCCTGGAAGAGCATGTCCCCTCTTCAGCTGGTGGCGCCGAGCTGGCAGATCTGCGGGGTCTCGAGGAGACCAAGGAGGCAACCAAACAGGAAACCAATTTGGACACCAAGGAGGAGACCGTTACCAAGCAGACGGAGACCTCGCTGTTCGAAGCCTTCACCTCGAAGGTGCAGGAGAAGGTTCAGAGCTCCTTGAAGCAGGCGGAGGAGAAGGTGGAGAGCTCCGTTAGGCAGGTGGAGGAAAAGGTCCAGATCTCCTTGAAGCAGGTGGATGAGAAGGTGGAGAGCTCTGTAAAGCAGGTGGAGGAGAAGGTTGAGACCTCCTTGAAGCAAGTTGAGGAGAAGGTACAGAGCTCCCTGAAGCAGGCAGAGGAGAAAGTAGATAGCTCCTTGAAGCAGGCGGAGGAAAATGTGGAGAGCTCCGTGAAAAAGGTGGAGGAGAAGGTGGAAACATCCGTGAGCTCTGCGTCCGAGACCCTGGAAGAGGTGAACAAGGGCACCAGCGAGCTGAAGTCAGCGCTGGACACCAAGATCAGCAGCGTGACCAGTTTGTTCAGTTTGGGAGTAGAAACCGCCGAGAAGAAGGTAAAGGAGGTGACCCAAAAGATCAGCGAGAAGTCGGAACAGATCAAGGAAGAGGTCCAGGAGCAGGTGACGAAGGTCACAACCCTGGTGAGCGAATCGAGCAGTGAAAGTGGCCAGGACAAGAGCGCTACCGGCCTGGATCTGGGCACCTTCTCGGAGCTGCGCGAGACCCACATCACCACAGTAGGCTCCCCGGAGTTCACGGTGACCATTTGCGAAAGGGACGAGCCCGTGCTCCATGACATCAAGGAGGAGGATGATGAGGACCACCGCTTCTCGCCGCCAGGAGAATCCGACAAGACCTCGGCTACCTCCATTCTGGCTTCCCAGCCCATCCGGCCGCTATCGCCGCGCGAGGAGGAGGTGGCCAAGATCGTGGCCGACGTGGCCAAGGTGTTGAAGTCCGACAAGGACATCACCGACATCATACCCGACTTCGACGAGCGCCAGCTGGAGGAGAGGCTCAAGTCGCAGGAGCCGGACACCGAAGGGGAGGAGGAGGACGGGGATGACGAGGAAGACAAGGCCCGGGACAAGACTCTGGATCAGCCGCTGGAGATCAGCGTGATGAAGGTAGAGGTCGAGTCGGAAAAGTCCTCGCCTGACCAGAAGTCCGGCCCCATTTCGATCGAGGAAAAGGACAAGATCGAGCAGTCCGAGAAGCAGCAGCTGCGTCAGGAGTCTGTTCCGGACTCTCGCCCGGAGTCGGTGGCCAGTTCCAAGAGTGAGCAGGCGAAGGAGCAGGAGCAGTCCAAGAGTGAGAAACTTTCACCCGCCAAGGATGCCCAGGGATACTCCTCCACCACCACCACCACCACCACCACAGAAACCGTTGAGAAGAAGAACCTGGAGGAGAAGTCCAGCGTGGAGACGGTGTCCAAGTCGACGGTGGTGTCCAGCCTACGGGAGGAGTCCACCAGCGACTCGCTGAGCAGCAGCCTCAAGGTGGAGGACAGCTCCCGACGCGAGTCGCTCTCCAGCCTGCTGGTCAGCACTAGCACCAGCCTGAAGGAGGACTCGAGCACCTCGCAGGCCACCTCCCAGCTGGAGGAGCTCCTCGCCCAGTCCGAGGAGTGTTCCTCGGAGTCCATCGTCAGCGAGATCCAGGCCAGCAGCGCTCAGAAGGCAACCAAGGAGAGCAAGGAGAGCCTCAAGGAGACGGTGGCCGAGTTCCTAGCCACCGAGAAGATCGTCTCCGCCAAGGAGACCTTCAGCGCCGAGGCCACCAGGACGGCGGAGGAGTGCCTGAAGAAGGTGTCCGCCTCTGGCTCCGCCGCCGCATCTACCTCTGCCTCCCAGCGGGTACTCTTCGTGGGCACGGACGAGTCCCGGCGAGAGTCCGTGCTGAGCCACACCAGCGAGGACCGCCAGACGCACAGCGATCCCGAGGAGGATCCCGAGGATCCTGAGGAGGAGGAGGAGCGCCTTAGCGTGAAGGAGGGCCGCTCCAAGTCGATCGCCACCATCATGATGACCAGCATCTACAAGCCGTCGGAGGAGGTAGAGACCAGTGACCCGCTCGCCGAGGAGGATCACGAACACGAACAGGAGCACGAGCACGTACAGGCGGAGCATCTGACCTCCACCACTAGCAAGACCACGAGCAAATCCCTGCTGCAGTCCAGCGAGCAGAGCAGCAGCAGCAAAGCCACCACTAGCACCAGCACCACCACCAGCAGCAGCACCAGCTCCAAGAGCTGCTCCTCCTCGAAGGTGGAGTCCATCACTCTGGCGCAGGCTGGCCAGGATCAGTATCAGGATCAGGCTGAGCCAGCTGATCGCAAGACCCCACCCACGGCCCCCGTCAGTCCCAGCGTGAAGCCTCTGAGCACCACAGGATCTGCAGTAGCAGTTGGAGTGGGAGCAGGAGCTGGAGCAGCTGGGGTGGTCAAGTGCGATTCCAGCGCTGCCAGCATCGCCTCCACCTCGGGTCCTCTGTCGCCCAAGGACATCAGCGGCAAGTCGAGCCCGGGAGGCCTCACCTCGGAGAGCCAGTCGATCCCCACTCCGCTGGGCAGGGAGTCGCACACGGACACACCGGAGTCCTCGCCCAAGCCCACGTCGCCCTTCCCGCGCGTCTCCAAGGATGAGCTCAAGTCTCTGGAAGCGCAGGTGAGCCAGGTGAGTGATGGGGATTAGGGATTGGGGATTGGGAAACTTTTACAAACTTTTGCAATATAAATACATACTCTATTCCATTGCAGCAGCACTTCCAGGAGCAGGAGCAGATCCTGGCCGGAGCTGGATCAGCATCAGCATCCGGCGCCGGAGCCGGAGCCGATGCCGATCTCCCCGAGCTGCACGAACTGCGCGGTATCGAGTGCACTACAGCGCTGAGCGGCAGCACCGAGAAGATCATCACCACCACCATCACCACGGTGACCAAGGTGATCTCGGCCGACGGCAAGGAGATCGTCACCGAGCAGAAGACGGTTACCACCACGGACAGCTCGGAGCCAGACAGCGAAAAGGTGGTGGTCACAACCACGCGCACCACCAGCGAGAGCGAGCGAGACCAGCAGGGATCGGGTGCGGGAGCGGGATCAGGTGCTCCGCTGCCCAAGGAGGTGGCCCTGCTGCGTGGAGGCCTCAACCTGGGAGGCCGCTCCAGCACGCCCGGAAGCGAGGACGAGGACAGCGCAACCAGCTACGAGCTGCAGCACTCCAGCTCCGGGGTGAGCAAGCGCTCGGATCTGGATGCTGATGGCGAAGGAGAGGGCGACGAGAGCCAGGATGACATTCCGCCGCAGTACGGCAGCGAGGAGCACTCGACGGCGCGCTCCATCATGCTCGATCCCATGGCCACCTCCTTCTACGGAGCCCTGCCCGACAGCTTCGATGTCAAGCCCATCACCGAGCCCATCCCCATCCAGGGCAAGTCTTTGCCGGACGACAGCCAGTCGTCGGAGAGCGTGGAGAGCAGCAGCCAGACCTGGGCCGGGCACAAGTTCCTCGACCAGGCGGACAAGGACTTCCAGCGCGCCTTGGAGGAGCATGTGCAGGCGCGCGGAGCCGAGGTCATGTCTTCCGTCACCGCCAAGTACTCCTACTCACCCTCCAAGGCCGAGGAGGTGGACCAGATCATGACCAGCTCGACGGAGCGCCAGCGCTTCCCCTTGAGTGATGTGCAGCGGATGAGGGTGCAGGAGAGTGGCTTTGCCACAGTGGGCAGCCAGGAGGATCAGCCGGAGGAGAGCACAGCCCCAGCAGTAGCCGCCACAACCACCTCTGCAGCTACAGCTACAGTCACAGTCACAGCCACAGCCACAGCCACATCTACATCCTCCACCACAACTGGCACCACACCCAAGGATCGGCTAGAGGAGTGGGGCAAGCCATTGGGCCTGCCCTCGCCAGCTCCTCTGCCCGTTGAAGGAGGCTCCTCCGACATCCGGACCACGCCCAAGAAGGAGCGCCGCCTGGTGGCCACCAAGACGCGGCTGAACAACGAGAAGAACCTGCGCAAGCGCAGCGAGTCGCCGAACAAGGTGGGCGGGATGAAGAAGCCGGCCCCCGTCTACGTGGACCTGACCTATGTGCCCCACAACGGCAACTCCTACTACGCCCACGTGGACTTCTTCAAGAGGGTGCGGGCCCGCTACTACGTCTTCTCCGGCACGGAGCCCAGCCGTCAGGTGTACGATGCGCTGCTGGAGGCCAAGCAGACCTGGGAGGACAAGGAGTTGGGTGAGTCTGGCTCCAGAATCGATTCTGGCTCGCAATCTAATTCGAATCCCATTGCAGAGGTCACCATCATCCCCACGTACGACACCGACGTACTGGGCTACTGGGTGGCCGAAAACGAGGAGCTTCTAGCCAAGCACCGCATCGACCTCTCGCCCTCCGCCTCACGATGCACCATCAACCTGCAGGATCACGAGACCTCCTGTTCGGCCTATCGCCTGGAGTTCTAGGCCACGGGCTTGTTCATTGCATTCGACGATGACTAAGGCAACCCACAACGCAACGCACCACCAACCAAGTCAGTAAGCAGTAGCCAGTAAACCGGAGAAGGATTAGGAGAAGGAGATACAGGAGATACAGGGGATACAGGAGGAGAAGGAGGAGCAGCAGCAGGAGCAGCAAGAGTAGACGGGGGTTCGAGTCCTTGTATGGCTTTCAAAGTGCTTGGACTCGTTCCCAGGATAACCAGACTAGGACCACAACGACAGCGACAGGAGCAACAGTTACCAGGATGCGGAGCAGGCTAGGAATTCACACTTGGCAGAGCCGATATGGCGGAGTACGGGTCACGCGAATGGGGCCACTTTGTTAGCCAATCAATGCCGCCTATTGAGCTTTAGCCAACTTATTTCAGCCGGCTGGCCCAAGAGCTACGTAATTAATTGATATATGTTTTCAAGAAATTAATTACCAAACAGTGCAGCCGCAGGATCAGACAGCAGACACCAGACAGCAGACACCAGACAGCAGACAGCAGATAAACCAGAGTCTAGAATCCAGAATCTAGGATCTAGAGTCTGGAATCTAGGGCCTTGAGGTTGAGGCACACGCATATTTGTTGCTTTCATCATATGAACAAGCTACCTTGCCTAGTAATCCAAAGATCAAAATAGTTTTCAAAACCGCTTAGCTAAAATATACAAAGCAAAACCAAAACCAAAACGAAAACAAAACCAAAAACCAAAGAAAGGATAACCGAAACCAAAAATCGAAAATCTATATACACATATAAAACAAAAGAAAAACAAAAAGAAAAAGAAAAACGAAAACGATAATGAAAAAAAGAGTAATATTCATGTTTATTGTATTAGTCGAAACTTTTACGATTTTAAAGCGAGCGCTATATAGCCGTAGGATAGTAAGCCATCAGATCGGATAATACAATACAAGAATGCAAACGCAGTGGATCGGAGGAGGATCAGGAGCAGGAACAGGTGGAGTTGGAGCAGGAGCAGGATGAGGATGAGGATGAGGAGGTGGAGGAGGAGCGATCTCATCCTCTGACTAAACTTAATCAAACGCAGGCGATTGCGATTACGCTTTACGACTACAATTACTATACCCACAACCCCTTATCCGAGAACTTCGATAATGTGCCTCCCCCTTAAGGAGATGAACCCCAAGAATCCCTATTCCGTAGTCCGTTTCGTTTCGTTTCGTTTTGTTTCTTTCCGTTTTGTTCCGGCAGCAGCAGCAGCTATATAGCAAAAGATATACGTATACTTCACAAATAAAGGATACGACGGTTGAGGAAGGGAGAGCAGGAGCAGGAGCAGGAGCTGGAGAGCTGGAGAGCTGGGAGAGGTAGCTAGGAACCGAAAGTCTGGAGTAGAGTTTAAGCGAAACCGAGGGCAACTGTTGCTGGAGGATAGAGAATAGAGAATAGAAAATAAAGGAGTCGGTACGAGACCCAGACGAACTTGGAACTTGGAAGGACGAGGACCAGGACGAGGATGATAATGCCGATGTACCTATATATAGTATTTCCTTATAAGGATAACGAGGGTCTGAGTGGGACTAGAACTGGGCTTGTGATCGGGTTGGGATGGGTTATTAAGGGTTGGGTTTGGGTTTTTTGGGCCGGTGGGTTTTGGTGGGGCTAGTGGGGTTGGTGGGGTAGTTGCGGGTGGGTTGGCTGGTTCATCGGGAATGCGTGCGAGGTGGGACAGCTATTGTGAGACGGAAAACAGAAAACAGAAAACAGATAACTAAATACGATAAATACGAAGAATACAAAGTGAATAATGAAGGTTATTTTTCTATATTTTTTTTTTACTTTTTCATAGTCATAGAATAACAAATTTGCAACAAACAAATAAGTGAGGAGACAAACAAATGAGCAGCTAATTATGCAGCACGAGGAGCAGGCGCACAGGCAATTTTAATCAACGTAATCAACAAACAAAAACCAAAACAAAAACAACCAACAACAAAACGGAACAAACAATTCGAGGCCACAGCAAAGAACAGAGGAATCAGAAAACAGAGAATAGAAAACAGAGAACAGAAAACAGAGAACAGAAAACAGAGAACAGAAAACAGTCCAAGAGCCAGTTGAAATTACAAAACAAATCGAGACAGACTTTTAGGCTACGCGTATATTTTTGTGTTGCATTTTACACACGACAGGAGCAGAAGCGAGTTAAGCTGCAGCAAGGCCTGCAACCTGCAGCATGCAACGGGCAACATGCTACGTGCAACACGCAGGGGCAACAGTCAACTGGCCACCGTCCAGTCTACAAGCGTTTGATAAGCAACCAGCAAAATTTATGCAAAATTATACACATGTAGGGCTAAGAGGGAGAGAGGGGGGAACTAGGAGGGGGCCTATTCCAGATACAGATACAGATACAGAAACCGCGCAATGTGCCGATACAGATTCAGATACAGATACAGATACAGATACTGATACAGATACAGATACAGTGCAGATGCAGATGCCCCGATCCGTGTTCCCCGTCCGATCAGCACATGCGATTGAGATATTGATTAACGATCCAGCTTGGATTTTTTGATTATTGAGTAGCTTGCAGTCTCCGCTTCGAGGATTTTAAATTTATAACCGACAAATAAACAAATTAACAAAAGATACAAAAACACAAAAAAAAACCAACAAAAAAAGCATAAACAAAAAGAAAAACAAAAACAAACGAGAAATTTATTAAATACTATTAATTTTCCAAATTCGTGCGCTAAGCGAAAAAAAAAAAAAAAAAAAACTAAACTAAAGCAGAATCAGAAGCAAAAAAAAACGAAATCATAAAGAATACTCACACATGAACTATATAAAATATATATATATATATATGTACTTGAGCGTATTGATGTTGCTTAACAACCAAAACCAAAACCAAAACCAAAAAAAAGAACTCTTCTCATAGCCAGAAGATATTTTTTGCCTTTCATGAAACGAATTTTCCCTAAGATACGAAAATATGAACATTGTTAACCTTTGCCCCGTTTGTTTGCGACTTGAGTTCGTTCACAGATCAGATCAGGATCGGGATCAGGATCAGGATCAGAGATCACAGATCAGAGATCAGATCAGAGATCGCAGCACCCACACACATGTATCCATTGCCTTATATCCAAGAGAACAACAGATATCTGCATCATACCTTATACTAGCCGTAAGAATCAATGTATCGACAAATATGATATGTACGACCTATGAGAGTTTGTTTGTTGAATTTGCTTTTACTTTTTAGCAGCTTCGATTTAAATCAAATATACATACTAACGCACCACCCCCCCTTACCCCGGGGAGGAGTGCTCTATATAATCATTAGAGGAGCAGAGCAGAGCAGAGCAGAGCAGAGCGGAAGCGAGATTGTTACAAACAAGAGCAGAGCAGGGCAGGGCAGGGCAGGACAGGGCTAGGAGATATCCTAGACTAGGGATAAACAGGTGAGACAGCTCCCAGACAGGGCCAGCACAAAGAACATCCGACATGGCAGTCAGCGGGAGGGATGAGAACAGAACGAGGATAAGGTCAGGAGCTAGTAGCAGGCGAGCGAGAATCGAGAATATATATGTATTACATTTTATGAAACGTCAAGCTTATCTCAAGAACTATTTCCAATGCAAAACCCAAATCTGAAAATATAATAAACGTATTTATGTGGATCCGGCCATGTGTTTCTTTTATCCCTCCTTCCTTCCTTCCTTTAAAAGCACACTCATCCAGCTAATTTGGGAACATACCCATGCCCAGACCCACCTTGATTGATGACCACCTGACGACTTAATTGATATTGATGGATAGCCTGAAGGAAGGCAGACAACTCCTGGCGATGTAATCGCACATCCTGCTCGACACTTCCCCAACAGCAGCTGAAGGAAGACGTCATCTAGTCCTGGTGCCAGGTGCCAGGAGCCTTTTGGGTGTGTCTCTGGATCTTTGCTGGGTAATATGTTTGGTAGAACCCAAGTGTCAATCAAGTACTTAGCCTCGTTAATTGCTAACCTGTTAATGGAAAAGTAAACTCTGTTGAAGGATGAAACATTACATTTCGGAAAACTTAAGCAAGTTAACGTTAATAAATTAACGTATTTCACTGTTAACATAAAAGTGGATCCCTTAATTGATAAGACAACTCCAAAAATCAACGATAAACGGATTAAGGAGTGAATACCCAAATAGAATATGATATTACCCCACTTCTGAGATCGGAAAACCAGGAAAACCCATTTGTCCATCTATTGACCGAGATAAGCTAATCAAATTGGCATTGATATCTCTCCAGATATCTCCAGATACCAGATACCATATCGTTCCGTAAAAAGCAATCAGATAGCAGCCATCCCCCGATATGGACACGCTGCGCACCCTGGAGCCGATGCATCGCGTCTGCCAGGTGAGCAACTTGTGGCATTGGCGCCTTGCCCCCGACTCGGAGGGCATCCTGCTCCGGCGCTCCCGATGGCTGGAGATCTACGGCTGGGCTATTTCGGCTGCGGCTGTATGCTACGCCGTCTACGGCCTCTTCCGTGAGAGTGGCAGTGGCAATGGCGATGGGGAGGAGGCGGACAAGGACAGCGAGACCATCATCACCAGCATCGGGCACACGGTGGACTTCATCCAGCTGGTGGGCATGCGGGTGGCTCACATAGCGGCCCTCCTGGAGGCCCTCTGGCAGAGGCAGGCCCAACGCGACTTTTACGCGGAGCTGGGCGAGATCGACGGGTTGCTGGCGCGAGATCTCGGGGTGGATGTGGAGGGCGGACGGCTCCGCATGCGTAGCAGGACCAGCCGGCAGGCCATGTGGACCCTGACGGGCTACGCCTTCAGCCAGGGCCTCATCCTGGTGGCCAAGTTGATGGGCCCAGGAAACTCCTTCCCGCTCTACTGGGTCTGCTACCTTCTTCCCCTGCTGGTGAGTGGCCTGCGATACTTCCAAATCTTCACCACCGTGCAGATCGTGCGCCAGCGCCTGGACGTGCTCCTCCTGGCCTTGAGGCACCTCCAACTGCAGCAGAAGCCCCGCAAGGGTGGCGAGGAGAACCAGTGCGGCATGGAGCTGGAGCGGGAGCTGGAGATGGAGCTGGAGCAGGCTGCGATGCAGCGGCTGGTGGGGGTGAGGGTGGCGTACCAGCGGATATGGGCTTTGGTGGCCCTGCTGAACCGGTGCTTCGGATTCTCGATGCTCTTCCTCGTGGGCAACGACTTCCTGGCCATCACCTCCAACTGCTACTGGATGTTCCTCAACTTCCGCCAGTCGGCGGCCTCCCCCTTTGACATCCTGCAGATCGTGGCCAGCGCCGTCTGGTCCGCCCCCCACCTGGGCAACGTGCTCGTCCTCTCGCTGCTCTGCGACCGAACGGCCCAGTGTGTGAGTGTGCAGGGGATTGGTTTGTCGTGGTAAGATGGTAAAGAACTGATTGACTATCTTCCTTCCAGGCCACGTGCCTGGCCCTCAGCCTGCACCAGGTGGGCGTGGATCTCCGCAATGAGAGCCACAACGCATTGGTGGGTTTTGATTTACCTCAGCACGATCTCCATTTAATCTTATCTCTCTCCCGGCTCAAGATCACCCAGTTCTCGCTGCAGCTGCTCCACCAACGCCTGCATTTCAGCGCCTCCGGATTCTTTAATGTGGACTGCACTCTGCTCTACACGGTGAGCAGCGATCGAATCCTTCGGAAAGGTTGGAAGCTAACCCTTTGGTTGATTGCAGATCGTTGGCGCCACCACCACCTACCTCATCATCCTGATACAGTTTCACATGAGCGAGGGAACGCGATCCGCAGGATGATGCGAATATGCTACAAAAGATTGTGCTTCTGTTTCCGGCCTATAAAAATACAAATAAATAAACCTCCAAAAAAGGCTCGCCTGAAAAATCCAAAATTTGTCAACGTAACTACCAAAATCTTTTATAAGCAACTAAGTTCCTTTAGAATTTTAACTACTTATTTATTTTAAAATATCCCGGAAAGATGCAAAACGATTTTATTCAATCACCAAAGAACGCAATTTATCGATAAGCATTTTCTAACAATTGCGTGGGATTTCGATACACAAGTACCAGGCGAACAGGAAGCAGCAGTGGCCTGACAAAGATCAAAGTTTGCCTTAAAAGTAGCTGGCTTCCTAATGGTCAAAGGGCAGCCATTGCAATTTTGACAGAACCGTTACTTTGAAGCCGAAAATGAACAGGAACAGTGGGCACCTCTGGACGTTTTGCGGTTTCTGTTTCCTTGGTATATCTGAGGATTTTCCTTGTAGGAAAATTTTCAATTCATTTTCGTGCGTACGTAGTAGATGCGAGCGAGTATTTTGCAAGTCTCTAAGTCTCTGTTTTGCGACCAGGAGAACAGAAACCGTTCAGAGGTAAGCTGCAACCATAAATGAAGTCCAGGAAATAAACACACGTTTATTTCATATTTTGGTTGGAATAAATCTCAAAAAAAGTTTCGCCGCCTACATCTTTTCTATTCGATTTCGATAAACATTTTCTAACAATTGCGTGGGATTGCGTGGGATTGCGATAAACAAGTACCAGGCGTACAGGAAACAGCAGTAGACTGACAAAGACCAAAGTTAAAAGTTTAAAAGTAGCTGGCTTCCTAATGGTCAAAGGGCAGCCATTGCAATTTTGTCAGAACCGTTACTTTGAAGCCGAAAATGTACAGCAACAGTGGGCACCTCTGGACTTTTTGCGGTTTCTGTTTCCTTGGTATATCTGAGGATTTTCCTTGTAGGAAAATTTTCAATTCATTTTCGTGCGTACGTAGTAGGTGCGAGCGAGTATTTTGCAAGTCTCTGAGTCTCTGTTTTGCGACCAGGAGAACAGAAACCGTTCAGAGGTAAGCTGCAACCATAAATGAAGTCCAGGAAATAAACGCACGTTTATTTCATATTTTGGTTGGAATAAATCTCAAAAAAAGTTTCGCCGCCTACATCTTTTCTATTCGATTTCGATAAACATTTTCTAACAATTGCGTGGGATTGCGTGGGATTGCGATAAACAAGTACAAGGCGAACAGGAAACAGCAGTAGACTGACAAAGACCAAAGTTTGCCTTAAAAGTAGCTGGCTTCCTATTGGTCAAAGGGCAGCCATTGCAATTATGACAGAACCGTTACTTTGAAGCCGAAAATGAACAGCAACAGTGGGCACCTCTGGACTTTTTGCGGTTTCTGTTTCCTTGGTATATCTGAGGATTTTCCTTGTAGGAAAATTTTCAATTCATTTTCGTGCGTACGTAGTAGATGCGAGCGAGTATTTTGCAAGTCTCTAAGTCTCTGTTTCGCGACCAGGAGAACAGAAACCGTTCAGAGGTAAACTGCGACTGTTGAGTCAATGAGCTTTTTCATTTTCTATAATTTCCGCAATAATCACAAGTAATTATATTAGTTTAAAGTTCAATTTAATTAGGCCACGCAGGGCAATGTTTTTTAGGTTACAATTTGGGATTTATCGATCGAAAGCGGTCACAAATTGGCCGTGCAGTCGTACCGAGATAATTTTATATATTAAAGTCGCAAGCGGACCCGAATTGGCCGTGCGATCGCTACAAAGACGAAAACCGTGTTGTGCGATGAAAAATGATAGAGCCGCAAAGGGCCGCGCAATGAGATGAAGCTAATAGGGAATAGAAAGAACAGAAATAGATAAAGGGAATTTAAGAGAGTCTTAAGACTCTTAAGAGTCTGACTCTGGCCGCATAATCAAACAGCGACCATAAATGAAAAAACAACCTTAAATTTTGTTCGCATGGTATATTAAGTCCAGGAAATGAACGCACGTTTATTTCATATTTTGGTTGGAATAAATCTCAAAAAAAGTTTCGCCGCCTACATCTTTTCTATTCGATTTCGATAAACATTTTCTAACAATTGCGTGGGATTGCGTGGGATTGCGATTAACAAGTACAAGGCGAACAGGAAGCAGCAGTAGGCTGACAAAGACCAAAGTTTGCCTTAAAAGTAACGGCTTTCTATTGGTCAAAGGGCAGCCATTGCAATTTTGACAGAACCGTTACTTTGAAGCCGAAAATGAAAAGGAACAGTGGGCACCTCTGGACTTTTTGTGGTTTCTGTTTCCTTGGTATATCTGAGGATTTTCCTTGTAGGAAAATTTTCAATTCATTTTCGTGCGTACGTAGTAGATGCAAGCGAGAATTTTGCATGTCTCTGAGTCTCTGCTTCGCGACCAGGAGAACAGAAACCGTTCAGAGGTAAGCTGCAACCATAAATGAGGTCCAGGAAATGAACGCACGTTTATTTCATATTATGGTTGGAATAAATCTCAAAAAAAGTTTCTATTCGATTTCGATAAACATTTTCTAACAATTGCGTGGGATTGCGTGGGATTGCGATTAACAAGTACAAGGCGAACAGGAAACAGCAGTAGACTGACAAAGACCAAAGTTTGCCTTAAAAGTAGCTGGCTTCCTATTGGTCAAAGGGCAGCCATTGCAATTATGACAGAACCGTTACTTTGAAGCCGAAAATGAACAGGAACAGTGGGCACCTCTGGACTTTTTGCGGTTTCTGTTTCCTTGGTATATCTGAGGATTTTCCTTGTAGAAAATTTTCAATTCGTTTTCGTGCGTACGTAGTAGATGCGAGCGAGAATTTTGCAACCAGGAGAACAGAAACCGTTCAGAGGTAAGCTGCAACCATAAATGAAGTCCAGGAAATAAACACACGTTTATTTCATATTTTGGTTGGAATAAATCTCAAAAAAAGTTTCGCCGCCTACATCTTTTCTATTCGATTTCGATAAACATTTTCTAACAATTGCGTGGGATTGCGTGGGATTGCGATAAACAAGTACCAGGCGTACAGGAAGTAGCAGTAGACTGACAAAGACCAAAGTTTGCCTTAAAAGTAGCTGGCTTCCTATTGGTCAAAGGGCAGCCATTGCGATTTTGACAGAACCGTTACTTTGAAGCCGAAAATGTACAGGAACAGTGGGCACCTCTGGACTTTTTGCGGTTTCTGTTTCCTTGGTATATCTAAAGATTTTCCTTGTAGGAAAATTTTCAATTCGTTTTCGTGCGTACGTAGTAGATGCGAGCGAGTATTTTGCAAGTCTCCTGAACTAGGTAAGGAAATTCATTCGAATTCAAAGCGTATGGAATTTTGGAAAATTCAGAAAAGTTACAAAAAAATCCACTGTACAGTTTCCGTATTTACGAGTAAGTAGCGGTTGTTTCAAATTCATCTACCTATTGGTCACTAAAAACTTAGATCAGCCATTATGATTTACAAAAAACCGTTACTTAACGACACTCCAAAATATCAGTAGACAGCTGGAGACCTTCTGAGGTTTCTCTTCTCCTGGTGCCTATTTCTCCCAAAACCAAAACAGCTGTGTGACGCGTGAACAAATTTTATTAATGGGATCGGATGGGATGGGATAAGATGGGAGAGGCATCTCCTCACGCCATGCCTTAGCCTTGGCCTGCCGGGGCTGTGGGACTGGCATCGGTTGCTAAAAGGACATGGACACAGGACCAGGACGATGAACAGACAGACAAACGCATGATCCAAAGGACATCCTCGCACGTAAAATTTGAACCGCAGAGCCGAAAGCGTAGCGGACAGAACAGATGGGGTTGGTAAGCATTGGGGTGTTACAGCAGGCTGAGATCGGGTTGGGGATCGGTTGCGGAATCGGAATCGGAAGCGGGAGCTGGAGCTGGACAGGAGCTAGTTGAAGTGGGGCGGGGAGCAGCAGCGGAAGTCGCTGCGATAGACCTCCTGGGCCGGCCGGAAAGTGCGCCAGTAGTTCGGAGCACAGCAGATGATCCTGGCCAGATACTCCTTAAACACGTCGTAGGTGGGATAGACGAACCGCTCACAGTGGCACTTGTGGTGGTGACGACACTCCGGATCCGCGATCCACTCCCTGGGCAGGTGCGCCTCCTCCTGCTGCTGGCGCTGTTGTTGAGGGGTCTCCTGCTGTGAGGAGGAACTAGCTCGTGGCTTGCTCTTCAGGGTGACGGCATCGCTGCAGGGAATCAGATCGGTTAGTTCTATAGAGCATCTACCCAATCCCAGCCCACTCACTCCAGTCCCTGGGCTATCATGCGCTGCACTCCGGGATTGTGGATCACTCGGGCGAAGTGGCGGCAGCGGTTGGCGCGCTCCAAGGTGGCCAGATACCAGGTGGGCATCAGGCCGAAACGGACCTCGCTTAGGATGCGCTCCGAGCAGTCGCGCCGCTCGAACCAGTTGTGCTCCAGCCATAGCACCACGGAGAGGAAGATCTGAGGCAGGAATCAATTAAGGAATTAATTAGGGATTGGGATGCCAGATCAGGATCAGGATTCCCGCCCACCTCTATCTCCGAGTTCACACTCAGGTAGCAGTTGCGTAGGATGTGCGTCAGCTCGTGCTCGGAGAAGTCCAGGAAGAAGGTGGAGCTTACGATGCAGAGGAAGACCCGGGAGATGCGCGTAAGCATGAGCTCGCGCAGGATGCGCGCCTGCGGATGGCGCCGGGCCTCCAGGTAGGCCTTGAAGGCGGCGTCCTCGTTGAAGAACTCCATCTTCTCCAGCGACGACCAGAGCTGGCGCAGCAGCTCCGGAATCTGCAGCACCTCGTCGGCGACGACGCGGGCGAGCAGCTCCTGCTCCACCTCCGCACCCTGTCCCGGCTCCCGACCCAGCTCCTGGCCCAGCTCCAGCTGCGGCAGCTGCTCCATGAAGCGGCGGGCCGCGTAGATCTTGGCGTAGTTCTGCAGCACGCACTTGAAGCACCGGTACCGATCGTTGCCCCTCAGGATGCCCGCCTCCATTAGGGTCTGCTCGCGCAGCACACGCATCAGTTGCTCGGAGACGCGCTCGATGGCCGAGGGACTGGGCAGTGGTGTGGGACTGGGACTGGCACTGGGCAGAGGGGAACTCTCCCCACTCAGCAGCTCCATCACGATCTGGTTGGCCTCGCCGTCGCCCTCGGCGCCGTCACCCAAGCGGGTCAACAGCTTAGCGATCTGCTGTGCCTTCTGCTGGGCAGGATCACCCTCGTCCGGCTGGTCCGGGATCGGGATCGATA
The DNA here is from genome assembly GCA_021224005.1 of Drosophila setifemur. Classification (NCBI taxonomy): domain Eukaryota; kingdom Metazoa; phylum Arthropoda; class Insecta; order Diptera; family Drosophilidae; genus Drosophila; species Drosophila setifemur. The sequence goes on from JAJJHY010001290.1 coordinate 12,533,673, forward strand.
TCGAAATGGGAAGGGGCGTGGAGCTGTCGGGTGTCTCGTTGTCCGACTGCTCGTTGTCCCCCTGGGCCCCCCTGGTTTCCAGAGCCTCCTGCTCCAGCTCTCCCTGCTTGACTGGATGCTCCCTGTCTATGTCATTTTCCAGCTGGAGCTGCTGATGCTGATCCTGATCCTGATCTGGTTGCGGCTCTGATTGTAATGAGGTTGAGGCCACCGGCAGCTGAATCTGTATCTGTGTCTGGGTCTGGGTCTGTGTCTGGCCTGGGTTCGGGATCGGGTTCTGGTTCTGGGCCTGCATTTGGGCCTGGACCTGGGTCTTCTGCTCGTCGGAGACGGGCACCCGGGTCTGCCGCTTCATGCTGGGTCGGAGGAGTGCTCGGAACATGCGCCGATTGAACGCTACTAAAAGAGTACTGAAATTTGGACGGGATGGCAGTCGGAGCAGCTGCTAGTGGGCTAGTGAATGCTTCGTGCTTTAAAACTTTCTGTGATTTTTATCGGATGCCGGATGACAACTGTGTTCTGACGCCCGGACGAGTTTCGTGCCGGGATACCAGGCCTACTCCCGTTCCTGTTCCGGGTTTCTAATTATCCTATATTGCAGGTTTCCCATTTCTTTTTAACAACCATTACCCCATCCCACATCCACTCCCAGAGTGCTCCTTTACTTCTTGCGAATGCGTCCGAGCACGCATTCTGGTTTTGACGCGGATCCATGGCCTACTTCAGGGGCACGGCATTGTGGACAATAGGACACCGATTTCTCCTGGAGGTACTGCAGTGAGGTTTGCAGCCTTTCCGTTGCGAATCCCTTCCGGGTCTGGAACGTCAGGGCATGGTCCAGCCAGCCTCTAATCCTCGCCACATCCGCGGGCAGGATGCGAAAGTACCAGGAGGGGTAACCACTGCGAAGGAACTCCCCCACATCCGGACAGCAGAGCAGCAAGTGGAGCAGCATAGCCACACTGTAAAGCACCTGCTCCAATCGGTTCAGCCCAAAGGTTTCCACGGGGACGTGCATTAGCAGGGGATGCAGTTCACTCAGCTGGAAATAAAAAGAGTGACATTACAGGAAGATACGGACTGGGGGTACTTCTCCACTGACATCGCGGTACTGGTGCAGGTCGAGATTCACATTGGCAGCCGAAAAAATCACGCCCCAGAGGAGGCATACCGACACCGCCCTGCCCACGCCGGTCGTCTTCGCCAGCAACCGGGACAGTTGGAGCAGGTGGTTGCGGGTCGTGCTTCGCGAGGAATGCGTCTCGAAGTGCTCCACCAGGCGGTTGGTGCAGTGATGCACCATCATTGGCTCCAGAGTGGGGGCCAGGCTAAAGCTTTGCCTTATCAGCGCCACCCTTACCACGCCGAGCCCCCAATGGTCCTGCTCCGCAGGTAGGATGTACAGGATGCAGGCCAGCAGTTGCAAAGCCGACAGCTCCTCCACTCGGAGGTGCTGGGAGCAGAGTTTCCACAGCTGCTGATAGGCCTGTAAGAGCAACAGACATGAGGCGGGTAGCAGGAACGCAATCACCTGGAAAGATTCACCTGAAGCACCGGCATTGTGCCCAGCGATTTGTCAACTCTATGGCGGAGATTCGATTTGCTGATCACGGACTGGAAGGAGCGCCAGGAGAGCGGGCGACCCGGGTTGGGCATAGCCGCAAAATTTTCCTCCAGGGTGCGAGCTTTCAGAGGCGCCATAATTTCGTCCAAGTTCAAGTTTCACAAAAGTCTGAGATTCCGAGAGAATTTCGTGCACGTGTTGGGCCTTAGAGTCGAATACGAATATTGAAGAAAATCTAAAGAAAAAGCCGAAGAAGGCCGACCAAAAGCCGAAACGCTGCGCTTGCGTTCTTCGTAACACGCATACACTGAATGAAAAAAATACTCTTCCCCCTCTGCTGCTGCAGGTGAATCCCAAAGAACGCAGGAATGCAGCGTTTGTTGATCCTTGTAGTGTAAACAATGCTGATTCGGCGGGAAAGTGTTTGGAAGATAGTGGAATTCTATACTCGATCGAAGTATTCTCTCCCACGTATACAAAAAGGTTTCCATCTTCACACCGAAGAGAGGGAAAAGCAACGAAAACTTGCCAAGATGGCGGCTGTCGAAAATAAGCAGCGCGTCATCTTTGTCCTTCTGTGATTTACAATGGAATATGGAAGATTAATTAACATTCATTATTAAGACTAAATAAAATGTTGGAATAACTTTTCATCTAATATGATTTCGTAGTGTTTTCCTATTGCAAACCTCGAAGTAGAAGCAAGTCCATCGAAAAAAAAGGAAACAGCTTCCTTGTTTCATTCTTCCAAGCTAGCGGTACTTTTGCTATGCGATATGATGGAAAATGAATTGTTGAATTATTCCAAGGAATATTGATTTAAAAATGAAATTTAATGCATAACATAAATATTAGAATAACCTCTTAAAATGAATTATTTAATTTTTAATTATCTCCAGGACTATTGAGTTCCAAATTAAAGTTAAATAAACTGTATGCCCTCTTTTAACTTATCTAGATAAAAATAGACAAGACCATTTAGCTTTTTCGGTATAAGTTTATTTACAAAAAACAACAATTCGCTTTCCTTACAACAGAAATATTACATAAGAGACCGGCAGACCAACGTTTGCTATCTGATCTGGGCGCGCAGAGCGATCCCGCTGGGTATGTCTACTTGGTTCACCTGGAGCAGCTGCACCAGGTTGCGGAGGAACTCCTGCGAAACCTTCAACTCGTCGTCGGCGTCCAGCCTCTCGAACAGATCCAGCGCCGCCTCGTAGTCATTGGTCCGACTGAACTGGGCCAGCAGCAGGTCGTAGATCCGCTGCTCGTCGATAGTCCGGTGCACTCCCCGCACTCCTCTGGCCAGGCGGAGCAGCGTTCGCACAGCACCCTCCTGGCCCAAATGCTCGCAGTTCTTTACCAGTAGCTCATGGTTGAGACGGAACTCGGGATTGACGACCAGCCTCCGCAGCTGCGTCTCCGTTCCGGACTCGGCGATGGCCAGGAGTAAGGCGCTATTCATGTTGGCCACTCCATGGACCTTGCTAACTGTGGCCGTAACCGCAGCCAGGTGCAGCTGGGCGGACTCCGTCGTGGTGCCCGGAAAGCGGGCCAGCTCGTCCCCATCCCCGTTTCCCAGTCGCACCAGAAGCGAGAGCAGCTCGAACTGCAGCGGCGTGTGCTTATGCTTGGTGGCAAGTGCATGGAACTCGGCTACCGCGTTGTCCAAGTCCCCTCGGAGCAGCCACTCCCGAACCACGGGGCCAAGCAGGGCATTGTGGGCCTGACAGTAGCCCAGTCCGCGCAGGAAGTCCAGCGTGTCGCGGGTGAGATTGGTGGGCGTTGGCTCTCCATTGTCTTCTCCCTGGTTGCGGCTTTTCTTCGCCGCCAGTTGGGCCACGTTGGTCAGCAGCTGCCAGACGTTCTTGATCACGTAATCGCCCCCCATGGTCTTGTACTGCTCGGTGCGCTTCTGGAGCATCTGCTTGGCCGCTTCCAATTGTTCCCCATGCACCAGCAAAGAGGCGTAGTCGATCAGCTTGTGCTCGTCGATCTGGAAGGCTGGAGAAGGGAGATGGTTATGGTTTGGAGCTCAACCTAGCACACTGAGGGGATGGGCTACCTGGGTAAGTGGTCTGCAATCGCTCCAAGCTCTCCTGAGCGCGCGGCAGATCCTTCAACTTGATGTGCAGGTCTAGAATGGAAGCCAGCATGCCAGCGCTGGTCTGGACGTTGAGGGCATTGCACTTGGCCAACAGCTGCTGGGCCCGCTCAAGTCTTCCGCTGCGCACTGAGAGTTGAAGGAGGCGGCGAAGGACGCCGCGCGGGTTCAGCTGCTTGGACTCCAGCTCTACCAGGTGACACTCTAGCTCGTCGAGGTTCATGTCGCGTGGGTGCTTGATGAAGCCGCCATGGAGGGAGGCGGCGTCTGCCGGCAGGGCCAGCTGTGAGTTGCGCATCTTCTGCAGGGCCTTTCCCAACGCTTGGAGGAGCTCCTCGTCCTGGCTGGCCTGGCGGGCCGTCGAAAGCAGCGCTTCAGCTGCCGCCGGCGAGAGCTGTAGCTCCAGGCGGCGCAGCTCGTGCACGAAGCGGACCAGGGATGCGCTGTCCTGGCGCAGGCGCGTTTGGGGAGCGCACATCTGGAGCAGCAGGGCACCCACGAAGTCCTCCTCCCGCTGGAGGGCCCTCTGCTGCAGGGCCTGAACCACCTGGGAGAACTGCTGGAAGCGCTTGGTGGCCCTCGCATTGACCGCAAGGGAGGAGAGAGGCTGGATCAGAGTTGAGAGCTGCAGACGGGTGGGATACTGCTGGAGGAGCTCCAGCACCTCGGACATTCGCTGGTGCTGCTGCAGCAGCAGTCCGACAACAGAGCCCAAAGTCTGTGAAGGCCTTACTCCCACGGCATCAAGGGACTTGATGGCCTCCTGCGGCTGGGCAAGGGAGTGGGTGAGATTGGGCAGCAGGTAGAGACGCAGTGTCTCCTCGTCGCACTCCACTTTCAGGCGCTGCATCTCGCCAAGCAAACGGATCATTCCGCCCTCCCCCTCAAGCCTGTGGTGGTGCAGGAGCAGGGGCCAGAAATAGTGCGGACGCAGCTCCTCCCCAGCCGAGGATAGCTCCTCCAGGCAGGTCAGGGCGGAGGAGGGCAAGCGACGCATGGCCAACTCAGCGACCAAGTGCAGGGCACGCGGATTCTGGCCGCGCTGAACCAGCTCCTGGGCGAACTGAAGCGTCACCTCCAGGGGCACATGGGCCCGGAAGAACTCCTGCAACTGCAGGGCAGCATACTCGTCCACATTCTGGTTCTGGGCACCGAACTGGGGTGCTGGGAGGGCACCAACCAGCTGGATGACCACCTGGGCGCGTCCCTGGTGCGTCAGTTGAATGCAGAGACTCCTCAGCGCTGGTGGGAGGTCAAAACCGGTGAGGAAGTCCTTGGGCAACTCCTTGACCAGCTGCTGCACCAGCTCCGGGCTCACCTCCTTGGCGGCGAGGGCTCCGCGCAGCATCTGAAGCAGCTGCAGGGCCGAAAAGCCCGTCTCTGTCTGGATTAATCCCCGGGCCTGCTCCCGCTGGCCATTCATCACAAACGCCTCAAAGCGCAGCGCCTGTGTGCTGGTGCCCAGGGGGATTCCCGCAGCCCGCATGCTGGACAGCACGGACTCAACTCCGGCCAGGTCCCCGTTCCGGGCGTGACCCAGGAGCAGGGCGTGAAAGTTTCCCTCGGTTAGGGCGAAGCTGCGCTCCCGCATCTCGGCCAGCAGCTCGGTGGCGTGTCGCATGTTCCCCGCCGAGCAGGCCACTTCCAGGAGTGCACTGTACAAAGAGGCATCTGCCGGTCCATGGTACACAGCAATCTCGGCCAACAGCGAGCGGTGATCGGTAAGATCCAGTCGATTTTCGCGTAGCACCTGCAGGCGCGTGAGGTAGTGGGTCAAAGTGGGCTGGCCGAGCTTCAGGAACTGCGTCCACAGGCTCTGACAGAGCTGCAGTCGCTCCTGGGCGCTCTGGGCTGGAAGGAGTTCCGGAACACAGGAGCCCAGCAGGAAGTGCAGCTGCTCCATGGTCACGCCTTCTGGGTTGGGTCCCGCCTGCTGCAAGTGCTCCAGCACCCGTTGGCACTGCTCGAAGCTGAGTAGGCTGTTCTGCTGGTAGTAGGACTCCAGCTGCGTCCACAGGTGCTCGATGCTTGCGGGACTCCTGGGTGAGGTGGCTCTGGATGTGCCCCTGCTCTTCCTGTCCGCTGCTTGCGAGGTGCTTGCTGCGACACTAACCATCCTCTGATGCTGCAGTGCAATCCCCGAGGGAGTCAAACTAGTGCTCGTCGTTGCATAACGAAATCCTTGCTGCTTGCAGCAGGCAATCCCTCCACTGGGCAGCTGCAACAGGCGCTTCCAGCGCAGACACACACTGGGCAGCACACGTGCCCTCTGCATTTCCACCGATCTGTCAATTTTCCGCCGAATTACGATTTCGGCCAATTGGGATTCCAGTTCGTAGAAAAAAAACAACACGCGCGCCGGCTATCAGCTGTTCACTTATCGATAGGCGATAGGCGATAGGCACCGATAAGTCACAGCCCCCCAGCGGTTCTTTTTGGAGAGCTTTCAGAATTTGAAACTTTATATTGCTGAATATATGAAAGATAGATATAGATGACGATTTCTCCGACATATTCCAAAAATCGAATTTAAATAGGTGCAGTAGATTCTATAGCTGTCATAACATATTTGAATTTAAAAACGGGTTATTGTTGGCAAGTAACTTTTAATGTTCTTTCTTCGTTGAATAATGAAATCCCACAATAATCTTCGAAAATTAATGACCATCTTTCCCAGACCAGATATTTCGCAGACAGTATGTAGATACATATATTAAAGTATCAAGTGGTGCACGGCCTTGAGTGCGAAAACGGAGGAGGGAGCTTGGCCTGGTTATAGACTGTAGATTAAAGATTATTTAGCACCTGATAGGCTGTTCCACTCCCTCCCCTTGCTAGGATGCAGTACAGGCGATTAGGTTTTTCCTTTGGGCTTGGGCGCCCGGCGACCGAAGCATCTTCTGAGCAGGGCGTCCGGCTCCAGGCTCTGGATCTGCGAGCGACCCCAGTCCTCGGGCCCGTCCCCGGCCCAATCCTCCTGGAGGGAGGCCAGGAATTCGCCGAAGTCAGAGGCTGTGAAGCTGTGCCGGTGGGGGAAGACGAGCTTGGTCAGATGGTAGGGGCACTGACGGTGGTAGAGCCAGTGCCTGGGGAGGGTCAGTTTGATACTGTGGCGGGCGCAGATGGACAGGAACTGGTCCGTGTCGTCGTACTGGCAGCGGGTGCCGATAAAGGCCATTGCATCCTCCAGTTTGGCCAACGTCTGGGGGTCCGAGTTGAGGGCCAGGAGCACAGGGTCCGGGCGGAAGAGATCGCGCTTGTCCGCCCGCTGGCAGGACTCGCGTAGGCTGAAGAGGAAGGACATGGGCAGGTACTCAAAGCGGACGCAGCCCATCAGGCGGCGCAGGTGCTGCAGGCGCTCGGGAACCCTTCTGGGCCGGTGCCCCAACCAGCGTAGGGCAGTGAAGAAGACCTCCATCTCGGAGTTCACCCCGATGGAGTTGCGCTTGAGGAGCTGCTCCAGGGCCTCCACCGGCAGCTCCAGGAACTCGGGACTGCCCACCAGGGGCAGGAAGAAGTTGCGGAGCCGCGCCAGCATGAGCTCGCGCAACTGACCCAGCTCTGGCAGGGATGCGGCCTGCTGGAAGGCCCGGAAGGCGGCCTTCTCGCGTACGGACTCATGCGAGAGCACCTTCCAAAGCTCGGCCTCGAGGAGGTGCACCTTCAGGTGCTTGGCGGCCTGCAGGGCGGGCACCGTCCACTTCGGGTCGGGCACCTTCTGGGTGCGCATCCACTCGTAAAGGGCCTCGAAGCCGGCGGGGGGCAGGTCCAGCTCATCGAAGGCGAACTGCGTGGTTCGCCAGTCGCGATGACTGAACCAGACGGAAAAGCACCGCAGCAGGTTGGGGATGCACTGGTACTTGTGGTTATCCCCGATCTGTATGCAGGCGCAGGCCCCCATGTTCTGGTCCACCTGCTCCTCCAGCAGCTCCGCCACGGGCTTCTTGTGCGGCAAGTTCCCCACGGAGACGGGACACGGTTTTACGGCCAGGTAGGAAAAGAGAGAGCGCAAGGGCACCTGGCTCCTGCACTCGCGAAAGCTGTTCCAGTCGGAGTACTCCTCGTCCGCGAATGTCTTCCACATCAGAGCCGCCGCATTCGTCTGCCAGTAGGTATCGGAGGCTTTGACTTTGGCCTTGTTCGGGCTCTTTTTTTCGCCCCCACCCCCTGAGGTGTTAACCTCATTCTTTCTGCGTGTGGTAGTCTTACCCGAAGAACTGTTGTCAGTGCCCCTGGCACTGGAGATGGTGGTGGTACTGCCGCATATGGTGGTATTGGAAGCAGTGCTCCCAGCTAGACCCTCTGCTTCCAAGTCAGTCATGTTACTGAATGAGCCGGGCCTGAGAAGGGACGAGCTGTCCAAATCCTGTCAGGTGGGATTCCACAGCCTACTCCTTCCAAATTGCACGCCTACTCGATAAGATTTTGGTCAAGATAATCATTGGGGTCGCTTTATTTATCATACAACAGCTAACTAACTAGAGAAGATCCCCTAAAGGATCTCACAGCTTGGACGCAGGCCCAGACCTGGCCAGGCGACGGCGCTGGGAGGCCATCGGAGTGGACTCCTCGCGCAGATCCGCCATCAGTGAGTTGCGCCAGCAATGTCGGAGCAGGAGTCGCTTGTTTGAAATCAAGGAGGCGGAGGGCAGGCGAGCATACCCAACCATGCGATTCCAGAACTCCTGTGCGTCCTTTACCACGCCAACCACCACACCGGAGTCCCGAGCTGCTCGGGCATCCGCCTGCTCGCCCAGCAAGAGCAACCAGCGGATGTGGCCCTGGCTCCAGTTAGGAGCCGTATTAACACAGGGATCCAGGTGTGAGAAGGCGGGCTCGAAGCTGGCCGATCTTGTGGCAAAGACCAGGTCGCACAGGCTGCAGACGCTAAGACCTAGTCCTAGGCACTGGCCCTCAACGAAGGCCACCAGGAGCTTCCTCTGTCCCAGCACCTTCTTGGCCAGCGAGCGCATCACAAAATTGGCTGCCTTCTCGTGTATGTACAGCTCCTCCTGCTGGTCGGGGTGATCCCGCTGCTCCTCGGGCAGCTGGCGCCAACGCTTTCCCTGGCCTTGCTGCAGCTCCAGGGGATCGGTGGCACCTGGTCCTCCTCCCCGCCTCACGCACCAGTCACCGGAGAGCACCACCACATGGATGCTAGCATCTCCATTGGCCAGGTCCAGAACCCGCATCAGCTCGTAGATGGTGCGCCGGTGCCAGCTGGTGAATTCGATGTGGAGCACTCCCGGGAAGGGGCCTCTGACCACCAGTTGCCTGAAGCTCTGACCGAAACTGCTTTCCGTGTCCGTATCCGCACTCATCTCTGTCGCACTCTAGATGAAGACTAACCAACACCGAATTGAGACTGACAATCGGCGAAGACGGGCGCGGTAATCAAAGCCGGTCAAAGTGCAACTGGAGAGCTCCTCTCCGGGGGTCTCTCCTCTACCTCCACCAGCGCACGCATCTCCCCTGTACACCAATTTCCCATTCTTATCGCATTCGCTCAGATCTGCGCCGTTTATTTATAGGCCTCTACAGCCGCGGTCAACATGATGTCTTCTCTTTTCTTCTGCGCCAAATAAATGGGGTGCAATTCTCCTCAAGATTTAGGAGAACTGCTGTGCGGATTAAGGTATGAAACCGATTCATTTTCATTTTCGCCCACTCTGTCTATTAAGAGGGTCAGAAACATATGTAGCAACCTACGGTGTTACCCTGAGAACACTGCGAGGTTATCGACACCGACATCGTCAGACTTGGGCAGCAATCTGGGAATCGCTTTCGCTTTCCGTTCTTGCTTAGCTCTACAGCAGATATGAGAGATTTGGATTGTCTAGGTTTAGGGTTCTTCTATAATTAGTCAAGTCTAATGCTAACAATATACAAGTCTCCCCTGGCTACGCCTTCAGAGTAAATACGGACATGCGATGGGAGCGATCAGTGATCGTCCAGGTGGGAGAACTTCTTGCGCAGCTTCTCGCGACGCTCCTTCTTCACGTGACGCCACGGCTTGGACGCGGGATCAGTGCCCTCCACCAAGGACCCGTCGTTGGCCAGGCGCACATGTGGGAAGTTGGTGCGTCCCTTCACGTGAGCATGACTGGGTTTGTCGTCGAAAAACTGCTGGTCCAGCGCCTTGGACTGGCTCTTCTCGATCTGCCAAAAAAGGGATAGCAACTTTAAATTGGGAGCTTGGAGAACAGTAGCATGGAATGCTCACCCTTATTGCTCGCTGTTGCTGGCTGGGCAGCTGCGACTCCTCCACCACCTTGCGCTGGCGCTCGGGGAACGTGTGATACTCCTCCTGGGGCACGGACGGTGGACCCAGGGCAAAGAGGAGCTTGCCGTTGACGTAGTCCTTGAGCACGTAGCGAGCGGAGCGCGACTGGTCCGGTTGTCCGTTGGAGGTCATGAAGCCTCTGTTATCTGCTCACACCAGAAAGAAAGAGAGCGAGTCAAAATAAAGCTAGCTTGGAAGTCCGAATACACTCACATCCGTAGGCCAAAAGCAGCTCCTCGGAGTGCGGAGGACGTTCCATATCCTCGCCCTCCAACGGCTTGGCTATCACGATACCATACTTGTCCTCCAGAACGTGCCGAGGGATGCGCTCGCACAAGAGGTTCACAGCGGGCACGTGGTCGCGCATCTGGTCGATGGGCAGGATGCCGTTCAGCAACATGTCCGCCTTGGTGAGCACAAAGCTGGGCATCACTAGCCCAGGGCAATCGCACAAGAGGATGTCCTCTTCCAGGAAGAGGGTCTGAAATCGCTTTGTCTTGCCGGGCGTGGCCGAAACGGAGACCTTTTTCACGGTCATCAGGGAGTTAATCGTGCTACTCTTGCCCACGTTCGGGTAGCCCACCATGCCGATGGTCACGTGCTGATCCGTATGGCGTGGGCCGGAGTAGATGTGGCGCAAGAACTCGATCAGCTCCAGGCGGGAGAGCAGGCGCGAGCTGTTCTTGTCGCTGGGCAGACGGGGAAGCTCACCCTGCTCCACATCCTCCTCCTCCGGTTTCAGCTTCTTCTCAATGGCGTTCAGGGTGTCTTCGACCTTGTCTAGCGATTGGCCAATCTCCTCGACGGCCTGGCGCAGCTCCTGCACCTCGGGGAAGTGCTCCTGACGGGCCGCCTCCGCCTCCCGCTTCAGCTCCTCCTCCACCAGAGTGGCCGAGTAGAAAGCCGTGCGAATGCCCTCGTTGTCGAAGTACTCTGCCCACTGGCGACGCTGCTCTGCGGTAAGCAAGTCCGACTTGTTCACCAGGATCATGTTCATTTTGTGCGCCCCCACCTCCTTCACGTAACGCTCCAGATCGAGGCTCCGGAACAGCATGGGGTTGCGGGCGTCCACAATCTGGACGACCACGTCGGAGCGCTCCACCACGCGCCAAAGCTGGCGCCAGAACTCGAGATTCTTCTCGTACGGGGTCATCAAGATCTCCTCGTCCTCCTGCAGCAGGGCAAGGTCTCGGCGCCAGTCGAGGAAGGCCTCGTTCTCGGCCCGCTCCAGCTCCTCGGGACTGGTGTCCTTGTTCCACTTGGGACGGCGCGGGATCTTGAGTTGTTCGCGGTGCTGCTGGTGCTTCTGGTGCATCAACTGCTCCTGCGTCTTGCTGAGTAGGCCCACCCTCTGCTTGGGGTTCACGAACGTGATGTTTAGTTTCTCCGCCTGGAACTCGGTTCCGGCCAGCTCAGCGGTGCGTAGAAAGGCCTGGAAGGAGGACTCCTCTGTCACCGAGGAGAGGTTCAGGCGGCCCCAGTCGTAGCCGTCCTGCAATTCGGTGGTGTGGAGCTGTTGGATACAAGTGTTAACATTTTTCGTTTTAAATCATAAATCTGCGTCCCACTCACCATCGTATCGTTGTCCACTTTCCTGCGCTGCGTGTGTCCGAAGCGATCCTTAATCAGCTGGCGACCCAGGTTGGGCGCGGAGCCCTTGTTTTTCTTGCCCATTTCAGGTCAGGCAGCACTTGGCAGTTTGCGTTTCAATAATTTGTATCTCTAAAAAACAAAAAACACGTGCGATTTGCCTTGAAATTGTAATATTGTGGAAGCTTGAGTGTGACCAGAACCAATGTGTGGGAAAACCTGTTGAGACGAGTTTGGTATTTACACACAATAGGCCGCCAAACATTTCAAATCAGAATCGTCTCAAATCAGATCAAAATAAAGCAATTCATTCTTATTGAAAGTATACCGAATATACTGATCAGGAATATATGTAAGTGCTGAGATATTAGTATTTAATTTTAATCTACTAAATATCAATTCCAACATGAATGTAGTAAACGCAATCGCAGTATTTATGTAGTTTAGTCACCGGCGCACAGAAAGCTTAGCAAATGGTTGGACTTTTAAATGTCTGTCAGCAACGGTTCTTCCGATTTTCTTTGATTACCTCTATTTGCGCCATCAAGCACCGCTACTCTACATCCCAAATACGAAATTAAAAACAAAAAAATATTTTACAAAAAAACACATTATTAATTAAATGCAAGCCTCGGAGTATTTACAAAAGGTGCATTTTAAAAACACAATACAGTGGCTATTTATTTTTGGTACTTGATCGCAGGTTGATCGGAATTTCGGTTGCAGATCTCACATTCTGGCTTCCGCTTACAACTAGGATTGGAGAGATTCTGGAGTCTGGATTCTGGATTCTCGAACCAGTTTACTATACACATATACGGCACGGCAAGCATGACGGATGCAGTGCACCCGTGAACACAGAGATTGGATCGTTCAGTAGGGATCGTTGCCCTCCTCTTCCTCGTCGCTATCGGTGTCCCCGTCGCTACCATCATCCCACACAATGGGCCACACCGCGTTCCGGGAGCAACTGCCGCCCAGGGCCTTGCAGAAGGTGTTGAAGGTGCTCGCCTGGGGGAAGCCGAGGATCTCGCGCTCCTCGTAAATGCGGTAGGTGAAGGTGCTCTCGTACGTGCCCACGAAGTACCTGGCGTACGAGCACACCATTTGGTCCACCACGGCCACGCCCCCGTCCTTCAGGTCCCTCCGCTGGGCATTGGACTCGGGCGTGAAGTGCACGAAACGGAAGTGGTGGAAGAACTCCTTTAGCTCCATCAGCTCGTAGGGAGTGGCGTCGCTGGCCACGAACACGGTGCTCAGGTTAAAGGCCCTTAGCAGCTGTTTGGCCTGCTGGGCGGCCGCTTTTAGAGTGGGCGTGGTCGACTCTCTCGACCTCACGAAGTCCCCGCGCCTCAGGTGGGCACAGAGGAAGTCCCCCCCGCGGGCATTCCTCTTCGGGCGCTCCAGCTCCCACATCGCAGGGCGCTGCACTCCCGCGGAGGAGTCCGTTGTGCCCAGAGCCTGTTGCCGGAAGTCGGAGGCCACCTGGCTGAGACTCCTCGAGAAGCGCATGGAGCGACGGGCGCGCCAGAAGTGCTCGTCGCCCCAGTGATCGTGTAGGACCGTCTCCGCCGAGAGCAGGGCAAACGTGCGCATGTCATCCCTGTCTTCGGGTCCGCTCGTGTCCTCCGCGATGGCCACGCGAAGCAGCTGCTCCAGCAGCCCAGCGCTGCCCTGAAAGCGGACGCAGTGGAAGCGTCCAACGCGCAGCTGCTCCTGCTGAAGCAAGGAACCCCCCGAGAGCGATCCCTCGCTGCAGGAAGCGCCGTCCGTAACACGCTCAAACTTGTCCCGGAACACGCCCTGTTCCAGCATCACCTCGTAGTGCTGCAGGCGAAAGGCGTGGGCTATGTGGACGAGCGGAGCAGCTAAATTCCCAAAGAGACGCTGCTCGGCAAGGAACTCGGGGTAGTCCAGCACGGGGGCGTAGCGACGTAGGCTGGCCAGGTCGAAGAAGTGGCTCCAGGGCAGGTCCGCCTGCCGCAGGCCCTGCGAGTGCCAGTGATAGAGACGGGGCCAGGGCGGTAGAACCAGGCGCACGTTCCTAAAGCGCCTCTTCCGTCTCAGCCTCCGTACGAACACCGCCATGCGAATGTACACATCTCGGCGCAGGTTAAAGCCCTCGGAGAGGTTTACGTCATACAGGATGTAGACTGCAGCCCGCAGGCGGAGCACCTCCGGCGGACAGGTGTTCGGAGGGGGTAGAATCTCCCGGATCAGTTGCCGCGGGCAGGAGGCACTCCTGCTCCGGTATATCTTGCCGCCCGGGGCTCGGGTCTCGTTGCGGAAGGCGGCGACGGGCTCGCCCTGGAGCAACTGCAGCAGGAGAACCACCAAAGGCCACAATCCTGGCCAGCACCACCCTCGCATTGTGCAGAAACTGTGTGTGTTTGGTTGTATTTGCGCCGCTTTTGGCGAATCTCTTGATTGGCAGAGTGACCATATGGTTGGTTGCATGAGATCCTAACGCGTGCAAAAATACCACAACTTTCTTGCTCAACCCCTGGATGGTCTTAGGTCACATATTCAAATATTACCATAAGAATTGGGATCTATTAAATATGAAGTTCACTAAATTGATTTTAAAGAATTGTATACTTACATTAAATAATTAATTAACACAGTTGGAGTTTTATTAATGTACTTTTCCTTACTCCACTGACCACTGAGGGCAAAAAAGCTTATTTCCAATAGCTTTGCCGCTTTGAATACAACCGCCCCGAGCTTTCGCTAATCTCGAACAGCTGATTTCGGCTCAGCAAAACATTTCGCTTCTGTGATTGTTTAACCGCCACAACTGATCAGTAGTCAGTCGCATTTTCAAGATACACGAATCACGGGGCGCGCGAAATGCGGTGTACCTTCTACCTCTAAGTAAGTGCGTCAACACCAACGACAACAAAATCAAAAACAACAACACATTAGCCCGACAACTAAGAGCAATCAGAGTAGCGGATTTATTAAGCTTTTACAAGCGACGTAACCGTGCGTTATTTGCACTTTGCATGTAATCTGTTCTGAATGGCTGAGTGCCAAACGTGCCGTTATTTTCCATTCATCATCCCGCGAGAGAGAGGGAGGGAAAGAGGAATCTTACATAAAGGCCTTGAATGGGAAACCCTTCCGTAAACTGTCAATCACTCTCGCTCTTGTTCGCAGTGCGTGCGGATGTGTGCCCCCCTACAAAATTTGTCTTGTGCATTTGTTTTGCACTTGCCGCACTGCTCCCACCAACAGGTGCTGCAGCAGCTGATTTTGCACGGGGCCGCACTGCACATGTCGCCAAAGGCGCAGGCAGAGGGGGTCGGCGCTTGCAAACCCCTAACAAGGTTTTAGATAAAGTCGGTGCAGCCAAATATAATTTATACTGTTCGTTAAGTGATTACAGAGGGTATAGGAATTGTTATGGAGTTTTCTAGAGTACATTTACATATACTTGTATATTCTTGATCAGTCTGTGTGCCATACAAATTAAAGAACAAAATGGGACATCGAACAAACAAAACTCTGTTGTTTTAAAAGATAAGTTATATATATTCGTGGAAGAGGGTACTATTCCATTTGGATGGTACTACTACAACTTATAGCTCTCAAATCTGTTAAGTGGTTTAAGAGAAATTTTTAAGTAACTTTCCTTTTATTCATTAATCAATTTAATAACAATGCAATCCCCCTGACAAAACTTGCAGGAGCCACTGCATCTTTCGCCCACTGTCACTGTCACCACATTCGAGGGTCAAGATCAGCGTGAATAAATGTTCTTCCCCCCAAAAAGCCTAATATTTGAGCAACTGTATATATATGTATGTAGATATATATATGTAGATCTGGTGCTCTTGCGGTGTTCGAAATTAGAAATTGCACTCATTGCAATTGCATTTTTAGTTTCCGTGCGGCGTTCATCACGAGCGAGTCCATATCCGACAAAACCCCACCGATCCGGCACAGATACATATACAGCAAGTATGCCTCCATCTAGACTCACCCTTGACCTCGGCCAGCTCCCCTTGCAGATTCTGACCTTGGGCGGGTGGGTGCTCAGAGCAAAGCAGGAACCGAATTGGCAGAACTTACCGAATTGCTTCCTCCTTCGTGTGTTAATGGTGTTGTTGTTGCTGTTGTTGGCTGGCAGAGATTGATCCTCTCCCGTAGCATTTAAGACATGGTGCCCCAGGCGGTGAAGCTCCTCCAGACATCCCTGGTGCAGTGGCGCCAGGGTGCGGTCAAACTAAAGCTGCACCCGATGGCCAAGGGAGCACTCACCTACGCGGTGATGTGGCCGGCCGGAACTCTCATCCAGCAAACGCTGGAGGGCAAGAGCCCGCGTAAGTGCCTCATCCACATCAGCTCCTCCTATCCTATCCCACAATCCGACAATCTACAGGAGACTTCGACTGGGCCAGGGCGCTGAGGTTTAGCATGTTCGGAGCCCTCTATGTGGCGCCCACTCTGTACGGCTGGGTGAGGCTCACCAGCGCCATGTGGCCAAAGACTAACCTGCGAACGGGCATCGTCAAGGTAAGGGTTCGATCGAGGTCGGACCAAGAGCAAGCTCATCCTCGGAAACCTTTGCAGGCCATCACGGAGCAGCTCTCCTACGGACCGTTCGCCTGCGTCAGCTTCTTCATGGGCATGAGCCTCCTGGAGCTAAAGACCCTCAGCGAGGCCATCGAGGAGACCAAGGAGAAGGCGGCGCCCACCTACAAGGTAACCCTGCTTCTTAACCTGCTCTCGCCATCCCCTCCGCTCATCACTAATCCCACATCATCTCGCATCCAGGTGGGAATCTGCATCTGGCCCATCCTGCAGACCATCAACTTCTCGCTGGTGCCGGAGCACAACCGGGTTGTGTTCGTGAGCATCTGCAGCCTGATGTGGACCATTTTCCTGGCCTACATGAAGACCCGCCACGAGGAGCAGCCGGAGGCTAAATCTGGAGAGGATCTCCTGCCTTGTACATAGTCCCCTTCCCTCTGTACTTGTTGTTGAATTAGATAGTCTAGCTAATGTACAGGCAGTGTTTTTTAATGGGGCATAGGCAAAGAGATGAGGAGATGATGAGTCTAGGGTTTGCTGGTCAGACCGGGTGGAGAGCGTCCCACAATGAGTTGGCCTATCCAGAGCGAGGATGGGGGGGCAGAGGAACTTCCCACAGTGTCCACAATCCAGTCCACGTAAGCTGACACCTCGGTGAAGACCCCGGGGAAGGGGGGCCGTGCACAGGGCTTCCTGCTCCAGGATACGATCCCAATTTGGGTGTCCGAGTTGGGCAAGAGCAAAGGTCCTCCGGAGTCACCGCTGCACTGGCCCTTCCCTCCTTCTGGCACCCCTGCGCAGATCTGACTCGCATGGAGCTGCGTTTGGTGCCTCTCGCTGCACTCCTGGTCGCTGAACACCTGGAGATGCACCTTCTGAAGCTGACGCTGCACCACGCCTCCGGTCTGCAAAAAGAAGAATTAGAGGTTCCCTACCCTGAGGGTGGCTAATCCCCATTGGAAACTTACCGCATTCAGGCCCCAACCTGCTAGGATAGAACTAGAATTTCCGTACGTCTGCTGCCCGGGATCGGGCAGGCGCACCGGTTGGACGCGCTGGCCCATGGACACCGGATCCTTTAGCTGCAGGAGGGCAATGTCGTTGATGTAGTTGTCCTGCGGCTCGAAGCCGGGATGGGCATAGATGGCCTCCACCTTAGCCAACTCGCTGGTGTTGCGAGCCAGGCTCTGGCTGCCATACTGCAGATCAATCTGCTCCGGAGAGGATCCACGCACGCAGTGGGCGGCGGTCAGGGCCCAGTAAGAGTTGAGCAGGGTGGCCCCGCAGGAGTGGTGTCCACTCTTGGAGCGTCGCAGCGAGACCACAAAGGGAAACTCGCCTGGAGCGGCGGTGGTTCCATTGACGATCTTGCCATCGTTTTCGAAAGCGACAACTGCGACGGAGGAGCAGAACAGCACGAGCAGAGGTGCGAGTCGTGCCTCTAAAACCATGTCGGATTCGGATTCGGAATCTATGTGCACTACCCGACCAGTGGAGCAGGGCATTTTAAAGGGGC
The DNA here is from genome assembly GCA_021224005.1 of Drosophila setifemur. Classification (NCBI taxonomy): domain Eukaryota; kingdom Metazoa; phylum Arthropoda; class Insecta; order Diptera; family Drosophilidae; genus Drosophila; species Drosophila setifemur. The sequence continues at coordinate 12,551,269 of JAJJHY010001290.1, forward strand.
TGGAGCTGAGACTGGGACTACGACCCGCATTTATTGTTAAGCCTCAATTAGCCATGTTAATGAGATGCGCACCCCGCTTGCGATTGGAAATCCACAGGGCCCAGAGATTGCGATGACAGCCCCACTGCTGTGGCAGAGCCTCAAGGCGATGGTCGTCCGATACCCCGTAATGCGAGGAATGATTTCGTACAGCCTCATCTGGCCCACAGGCAGTCTTATCCAGCAGACGGTGGAGGGCAGGAGTTGGGGTAAGTCTGGATCTGCATCTAGAACTGGAACTGGATCTGTCTCTTTTGTCTCTCCCCAGGCACCTACGACTGGTGGAGGGTGTTCCGCTTCAGCATGTACGGCGGATTGTTTGTGGCTCCCACTCTGTACGGCTGGGTAAAGGTGAGTGTCTCCAGGAGTTCCATCTGCCATGTGAGAGTTTGAGTGGGATTGGGATATCCAACAGATCTCCAGCGCCATGTGGCCTCAGACTTCGCTGCGAACCGGAGTAATCAAGGCGGCGGTGGAGAGCATTTCCTATACGCCCGGGGCCATGACCTGCTTCTACTTCATCATGAGCCTACTGGAGTCCAAGACGGTGGAGGAGGCGGTGGCCGAGGTGGGCAAGAAGTTTTTGCCCACCTACAAGGTACGTGCTACATTTGGGGCAAGCGGAATTTAAATACCCAATCCTCCTGCCCTGCTCCACAGGTGGCCCTGTCCGTTTGGCCTTTGGTGGCTACCATAAACTTCACCCTGATCCCGGAGAGGAACCGGGTGCCCTTTATCAGTGCCTGCAGTCTGTGCTGGACCTGCTTCCTCGCCTATATGAAGCATCTGGAACACCACCAAGTGGACACCGCCATTTAATTTGTTGTATTTGAAAAGTAGTGATAATAAATAGTTGATAATAAGTTCCGAAAATACTCGTACTTAAAAAAAATTTGAATTGGGTGGCATAATTTGAGGGCGTTACTTGAATCAGTAAAAAAGTAAAAATAAAAAAGAAATCTTTGAAAAGAATTTGAGCCGCGGGGTAATTAAGTACTTAAAGAGATTTGAAAAGTGTATTTTATATTAATAGTAGCCGCAATAAGTTAACAAGTTTAAAAATCAATTTGTTTCGATGGCTAGTATATCCGTTAGTATATCGAAGGGCAATACTTGGGTCAACAAAAAGTAAAGAAACAAAGAATTTTTGAATAATCCAAGAAATAGCATTGGAAGGGTATTACTAATCTGTCAATAGAACAATAGAGGTTTGCTATTTGATTAAGATAAAAACAACTTATCAACTAATTTACGTTGAGTGGTAGATATAGTATTTTGAATGTCTTTTCAATTTATGAAAGTCAAGAAGAAGAAATAGTATTTTTGTGGCAGGATGCGGTCACACTGGCCCACCGAATAAGTGATTGCCCAACCCTGTTTCGGAGGCCCCACCTATTTGTTTCTGCTTGGGTGTGTGCATTTGTGAGTTGCATTTGTTTACGCTGCGCAATCGCCCCCGAAAACAGAGTCCACCTGCGATCCCCTCGAGCACTGAGTCCTCCTTAGTCCAGTCATGCGCGAACTAAACAAGCAGCAGTCGCAGGACACCACCGACGGTGTGGAGAAGGGCGACTATCCCAGAGCAACCAGTAAGTGACGCACGCATGGGGGTGCTCTACAATGTACAATCGTCTCCTCCCAACCGTTCCACCTCACAAACCCTCTTAATTCTTTAGATGGAATCGTGTTCGGAGCCATCGTTACCTTTGCCAGCTTCTTTGTGCTGATGATGTCCTTCTGCTCACCGTACTGGATCGAGTCATACATTGAGACGCGCACCAGCTTCAAGAACATGGGGCTCTGGCAGTACTGCTTCAAGGACTTCGTCTACCCCAAGTACCAGTTCACCAAGATGTTCACCGGCTGCCACAACATCTTCTCGCATGTAAGTGCATCCCACTGGTTCTGCTCCTGCTGATCCAGTGGAGCCCCGTATCCGCCCCGTCTTGACTTCCCAATAGTTCCCAATTCCAAGGATTTTAACTATTTATTCTGCTTAGAATTGAGATGTCTGTCTGGACCCGTATGTTTTTCTTACCCTTAATTTGTATGCTGGTACTTTGTTTCCCTTTTAGTACTTCTATGTGATCCGTGAGTACCTGCTCCCAGGCTGGTTGATGGCGGTGCAGGGCTTTGTGACCATGTCTTTCATCATCGTGTTCCTGGTCCTCCTTATGCTCTCGATGACGATCATCCGGCTGCCGCTGAAGCCCGTGCTCCAGTACGAGTGGCTGCTCGTGCGGTTCTCCTTCTTTGGCACCGCCGCCTCCTGTGAGTATCATACCCAGTCCCAGTCCAGTCAAAATAAAATAAATGATTCACTCCCCACCAGCTCTGTTCATGTTTCTGGCCGTGTGCATCTTCGGCGGATGTGCCTACCGGCGCGACTGGCTGATGTACCCCAAGTTCAATGTACTGGGCTGGTCCTACGCCTTTGCCGTGGTGACTTTCATGCTCCTGTTCGTGGCCACTCTAATCCTGCACCGCGAGGCCCGGCAGGCCTTCGAGGCGCGCGGCGAGCAGAAGAACCTGGTAATGCAGATGGAGATGCAGCAGCCGGGCTACCAGCCGCCCCGTCACCACCACAGCCAGTCGCGCAGCCTGCAGAACTACATATAGGACAGGTCCTAGCAGTAGCTTCAACGCATTCCAACTGGACTCCACTTAAGTCCGTAGCCTAAGAATAAGCCGCAATCTCGTGCAACCGACCCCGTCCAAAGTGCCTTCTACAATTCAACAATCTACATCCACACACGACTCCCCAGTCTAATCATCGAATATACTATAAACACATATTTATACACGCTCCTTCTCCATTTTACTGGGTCACTTTTGCCCAGCATGCGATGTGTGTGTTTAGGCTAATCTCTTTCAAGGATGCACTTTATTCTTTCTTAATCATGATCTTGACTTTTACAATCAATATTCCCTTCGATCTTACACGAGAAAAGTTTGATAAATCAAATATCAGTTCATTCCGCAACATATAGGTTTTGTGTATATGATCGAATAACTTTAATCATTTTGATACTTTAGGAATTATTTGTATTACCCGAAGCTGCATTCCAAGAGGAACAATTTTATTTTATCGAATATACAATCCTAACATGTACAAACAATTGTGAATGGTTTTTTTGTGTACCCTTGCAGGGGGTATTTGACTTTTGACCAGAGGCTTGCAATGCTGTGGCTGTATAAAGTATATTCTTGATCAGCATCATCCCTTGTATTGCATAGCAACACAATACCTGCAGCAATTGGTCTGCAGGGTATTCCTGGCTTCGGCCCTCCACTCTTGCTGTCGTGTTGTTGCAAAGAACTTCTTCCGGAGAAGAGGGGGATCTGCGGGGGATCTCGCCCTAATATGCTGTGTTTGCCTTATCGAACTGATACTGATAGCAGCGACTGACTGACGACAGATTGCCAATTGTTAGTTTTCCCAGCCTCGACTCCTCCTCAGTGAGAGTCGCGCGCTGACGCAACTTGGTTAACGATGCTGCTCCCCTTAAGCTGCACCTGCCTGCTTTGGCTGCTTTGGCTGCCTTGGCTGCTCACCTGCCGGGCGGAGGAGCTGGAGCAGAAGCCCCGCATCATTAACGGCAGCGTGGCCATTTCGGGTGAGACGCGCCACTTGGTCTCCATCCGCCTCCGAAAGCACGACAACAACTTCGGGAGTGGACACATCTGCGGCGGAGCTTTGATCTCGGCCAACAAAGTGCTCACGGCAGCCCACTGCCTGTACAAGTGAGTAGCAGGGCTCCTTCTACTTCTTCTCCTCCACTTATCTGCGGAACTCCACCGATCTCTACCAGCAATCAGAGGAAGCGCTACCGTCATCCCAGCGAGTTTGTGGTGGTCATGGGCACGCTGAACAGGTTCGAGCGACAGAACGGAACCATCGTGTCCCAGGTGAACTCGATGGCCTACATGCACACCTTCAGTCCGGACAGCATGCGCGACGACGTGGGCATCCTGTTCTTGAGCACAGGTCTTCCTCCCGATGGCGGCCACCTAACTGTGGCTCCCATACAACTGGCTGGACAGGCCACTCCCCCGGGGAGGGTGTGCCAGGTGGCGGGATGGGGACGCACGGAGCAGGTGACTCTAGGGTACCCGTAACTTCCATCTGTCTGTAACTCATGTATATGTCACATATAGAGCTCCCTGTCCAACATCCTGCTGACGGCCAACGTGAGCACCATCCGGCAGCAGACCTGCCGGATGATCTATAAGACCGGGCTGCTGCCTGGGATGATGTGCGCGGGAAGACTTCAAGGAGGCACGGACTCCTGCCAGGGCGACTCCGGAGGTCCACTCGTGCACGCGGGACGGGTGGTGGGCGTCGTTTCCTGGGGCTACGGTTGCGCGGAGCCGGGTCTTCCCGGAGTCTATGTGGACGTGCAGTACTACCGACAGTGGATCGAGGAACGCAGTGGGGCGAGCACCCACCTCCTGGTCCCCCATCTCCTGCTGATCCTATGCTGGATTCTCGCAACCGGAACTTCCTGATTTTTCAATTATCTCCTACTTCTTAGACTCTAACTATTTCTATAGATAAACTCTGCTCAGAGTTGGACTCGTAAGTGTTCCTTGCTCGTATTTTATCCGGATATGTTGCAGCCGGATAACGCCGGCATTGGAACTATTGGAAATAAGTACCATAACTTTGGTACTTTTAAAATATAATGAATTACTTCTTAAGAAATACAGTTTCAATAACCACCTTGACCGATCCATACCAGATTGGCGTGCAAGGGTATTCCTAGCTTCGGGCTAGCCTCTTGTTTACCTATCAATTCAGCAAGCTGTAATTACCAAGCTACACCTTTCCATTCAGATAAAATCGGTTATGTTAATTTTATCGAGGTTTCACAACCTCTTATCGGAAAGTGCGCCAAGGTCGGAGCTGCCGACCTTAGTTTATGGTGAAGACCCTTCCCAACCTAACCTAGCCGAATAACGTAGCCGGCCCAGACGGATGCTCCATTCAACAATCAACATTTATTTACAGCGAAACAACACACGTAGATCGAGAAACGAGAAACATCGTGGGGGATTGAGTGTCCTGCTGACAGGACTAGCAGTTCCTGCAGTTACGCCGATGGGCTGACTCCTCCTGTTGTTCCATCCGCTCGTGCAGGCGGTGCACCTCCGGCTGCCCGAAGGCGATACTGGGCAGGCAGCGCGACTGGGTGAGCAGCAGCGAGAGCTCCCGGTTGCAGGCCGCGTTTTCGATGCGCTCCATTACCCGGCCCACCAGCAGGTCGACGGCTTCCTGAACATTCGTCCCGGTGCAGGCGCTCGTCTCTATGTAGGGCAGGCGGTAGCGCCGGGCCAGGGCCAGGACCTGCTCCCGGCTCACCACTCGCATCTGAAGCAGGTCACACTTGTTCCCGCAGAGCACCACGTCCGCGTCCTCGGCGTAGGCATGGGTGCGCAGTTGGGCCAGCCAATTCTCCGTCTCCAGAAAGCTCTTCTCGCTAGTCAGATCAAAGATCAAAAGGAAGCCCATGGCGTCGCGATAGAAGGCCGTGGTCAGCGACCGGAAGCGCTCCTGCCCGGCAGTGTCCCAGATTTGGAGGTGAATGCGGTGGCGCCGTCCGCGGGAGTTGTATATCTAGCAATAGTAAAAAAAATATATATTTCATAAATTCAAGATTAACAAATTTAAAACAATCTTTAGCTGCCGCCTGACTCAGCTTTTGTAGCCTCCGAGATCTTGGTGTTAGTACAGACGGACATGGCAATATCCAACTACTTCCATCTACCTGTACGAATATACTATACCCTTCCACTTACCAGCCGCTTCTCGCGGAAGTCTATGCCCACGGTGGAGATGAACTGGGAGTGAAAGCGGCCGTCGGTGTACTGGTAGAGCAGGCAGGTCTTGCCCACTCCGGAGTCGCCCAGCACGAGGAACTTGAGCAGGTAGTCGTAGTCGATATTGGGGCCCGACATAGTGGTGGCTCCTGTGTAGGGCTTTTGGTCCCAGTCCCAGTTCCGTTCGCGGTCCTGGACCCGGATCCTGCTTCGCATTTGCTTGGGTCCCAAGGTTCAGGTACAGAGGTTCGTGCGGGCCAGCAGAAGACGCATCTCGTCCGCCTGCAAGCACAGAATCGAATGAGAGGAGCGGCCTGTTGAGTTTGAGTTTCTTTCGTTCCTGTTCCCTGCCCACATCCCCTTTTGCTGTCTCCCTCTCGCTAAGCCCGGGCATAGAGCAGGAGCCACCTCGAGTCGAGAGGCATCTTCATAGGAATACCCCACCCTTACCAGGGACCCCACACCCACTTCCATCCCCAATAATACGGCACACACACACACATCTCCCGCTCCGTGGCAAATATTTGAAACTCATTAAATCCCGATTTATTGATTTTCGGTCTCGTTCTTCGGCGAAATTTTGGTTTTGTTGAATAGGCTTCCCCCTTATAAGGAGGGGAAGTGAGGAGAGGAGGAATACCTTTTCATTGGAGCTTCGATGGGCTCCCCCACATGAAAGAGAAACAAACGCTGAAGCATATCCTGCGAAAAACGAGATCCTTTGATTTTCCCCTGCTCGCACATTGTATCCATGGCAAGCTGATCGGAAATTCGAGCATGCCCGCTCCTTAACAGAGAGCACCATGGGAAATTGTTGAGGACGGTATTCCAAGACTTTGCATGCAGGGCAAAACAAAGGAGCGTGCTCTCAAAAAAAAAAAAAAAATGTAACAGTAACAGTAACAACAGCGGACTCAAAGAGCATTCCCGGAATGTTGCCCTCCCACTCGCAATCCCGCTCCCACTCCCTTTAATTAGACCAATGTTGTAAAGAATGCCGAAAGAATGAGAGGGGGTGGCATAATCAGTGTACGGCAGAGGCGGATGGAGGGGGCGTCGAGAGGGATTAGGTCCCGCAAAAAAAGAGGTTGCTGTGGGTTAATTGAATACATATGGACATTTACGCTATTCACCAGAAAGTCTCCCGAAGAGTTTAAGCCCCTCAAATAAATTTCTGAAAACGCCTCTGCTCTAATCTGGCCTGCCACTCGCGCTAAGCGGATTACGAACTCTATCTGCGGTTGGAGAGGGACATGGACATAGACATCGACATCGACATCAAGTGGTTGCCAGACAACGGTTCCTCCATTCCCCCCTGACAGTCTCATTCAATCAGTCAATCAATCAAGGGAACGAACACCGAACAACAGAGATCGAAGTTGCGAAGGCTGTGATGTGAGCAAGTGTGAGCTGTCGATAGCTAATAAGCAGGATGCTCTCTCCATATCCATGCCCCGCCCTCCCTCCTCATCTCCCTTCCCACCCCACCTGTCACTTTCCATTCCGCCCTTTTATGCTGCATTGCCACAGTGGAATCCTTTGGCTGACGTCTTCTAATGTAATTTCCTCCCGTTTCCTCCCGCTGTCTCCGGTCATCTGTCTTCACCCGTATCCGCAACGGTATTTCGGGTCGGAGCAAAAAGGGGGAGGCAGCACGCACTGTTACAGTTATCTGCTGCTGTAGCAGGTACAAGAGCAGAGGGGCTTTTTTGGGAAATTGAATTTGCATGACCGCCCCCCACAAAGCATGCACGCACACACTCACACACACTCACAAATTTCGTTTCAGCTACAAGTTTTCCAAATTCCCTGAAATGCTCGTATATTCTGCCTACGCCTCGGCTCCGCTATCTTTATCTCTATCTGCCTGCCCTGTCGACGGCGGTTAATTTTAAACCTTTATTGATTCGAAGATCTAATTGCCATTTTCCATTTTCCGGACTCAGGTGGACGGAAATAGCATAAAGGAGGGGGGAGGCGGGATTTCTGATTGGGTTAGGTCCTGTCGTCGTTGGAAAACACAGCATGGCAATTAAAAGTGTAAGCAAATGGGAAATAAGGCAATGTTAACTCTTCCTCTCCCTCTCCCTCTACCTCCCCCTTTCCTCCTCCCCATTCACCGCTCAGAATGCATTCCATTTCCCGCCGCAGATGCACTTCTTGTGTTTTTGTATTCCAGCGAGCGAGGACAGTTTCCAATTAAATTTAGGACCGCCCTAATGAGCTGCTGATGCTTCTGCAATGCCATCCATTGTGAGTGTGGGAGTGTGTGCACTGGAAGAATCCAGTTAATCCCAAGCATGCTCAAAAGGTATGGTTTCCAGCTTAGTTATCATACATATATCTTTTAATTGTTGATAAACAAAATAAAAGAACATTGAATTCATTGGAATTTTGGAATAGCCGAATTCAAATTTGTACATTTTATTTTGTCAATTCTAGCTTACTTTTTGCAGTGCGCCTGCAAGTGCAGTCCTTCGTGTGCAGTTGCAGCTGTGATTTAAAAATAACTCAAGCCCCAGCTCAAGCTCGCCAGCTCAGAGACTCTCAAGCTCACCTGCCCACCTCCCACCCCTCACCTCTCACCTGTTCAGCAGGATCCGTGTCCTTATCCGACGGCTAATTGCAAAGGCGCGACACGCATTTCCGTCCCGACACCCGCCCCGCAGATTAATCCTTTCCTCCGACTCCGACTCTGAGTTTGACTTTGGCGCCCAGGGCGACGACTCCTCCCCAGCTCTTAATTGCCTTCGACCCGGGATTGGTAAACGGATATTTTTAGTGCGCGCCCGTTGAGAGATTGAGAGGTGTCAGGGCAATACAGCTAGCACTTTCGCTTCTCAGAACAGGACAGAACAGAACAGAACAGAGGCAGCGAAACGTTAAATCAACTGCGGCCAAAAAAATACGACTTTCCGCGTCGGCCCTGCCAAGGATGCCAAGGATGCTGGTACTCTGTTCCGGGCTGCGCGACCTGTTGCCATGCGCTGCCCAGCTCCAACTATAGGCTCGGGCTCGGCGCCAGGACCTCGAAACCGCAGGACCAACTGTCGTTCAGAGGCAGGGGGCAGCTTTCAGCCAAAGCTTGGCAGGTAGCTTTCGCCTTCGCTTTCGGTTTCACTTTCGAGGCTTTTGAGCAGCGGGGCTTTCGCGGAGCACAAAAGGTGCACAGGTGTCCTGTCTTGGCCTGAACCCACGTGGGATTGGGATAGCGCGCTAGAACTACACTTAATTATTAATGCAATTGAGAAAAGCGTGAGGGAAAGCGTTCTGCCAATGGAATCGCATTAAGCATAATGTTCACAGTTTAAAGAATACTGATTAACTTTCAGTTTGAGAGTTATATTGCAAAAAACAGCGCAGGAGCTCTAAAAACATGAGATACAATTTTAATTTGTGCAAATCTTTTTTTGCTTTTATTATTTTTAAACAATTTAATCACTTATCATTTCAATATGATCGATAACTTCGTATTTTTTGTAAATATTTGAAAGAATTCTAAGTAACTACAAAATCCAGAGCTATTTTTCGTATCTATAGGTACGCAACAAATTATAATATAATACAATATTATACAATATAGGTATAATCACATTATTTTTAAATTTAATTTTAAAAAATATTAAAAAAAAAGAAACCACTGCTGATTTACATTTCCCAACTTTAACACTTGCCTGTTTCTAAATACCGATACACGATAAGTTGCTGATACGATTATTAGCGCCATATTCGATAACCAGCCGAACTATGATCGATAGCCCAATATCGCCTTGTTTTCCGGCATTTTTCCGCTGCGTCGTCTGGTCCAACCGAACCGAGCGTGGTCTGTTTTGTGTTTGTTATTTGAAATCCGCTCGCCTCGAATCGAAATCCGCCATGGAAAACCTGAATGGCACCAGCAGCGCGCAGGAGTTCGACTGGGACGCTATAAATGTGGGCGACTACCAGCTGGATCACTCGCAGAACTTTTTCGGTACGAATCTACGCGAATAGTTACAGTTTACAGCTAGTTCTGAAATCGCGCCATTTTTCTATCTTCTGCAGCGAAGGCCAACAAGGAGAACAATGCGTATTTCAACAATGTCAACTTTCTGCTGGCCAGCGCCACTCCGCAATCGAAGTTCTCGGGGCTCCTAGGTGATCCAGGATCCTGCAGGGATCCCATAAAAATCGAGCCCTTGAAGTGGGAGGTGAAGTCTGAAGTCAAGGTGGAAGCAGAGCCCAATCCAAGTCAAAGTCAAAGCCAAAGCAGCGAACATGGCGAGGTCAAACCGTTACCCATAGAGGATCTTAACGAGCTCAAGCCGGAGGCGGACCAGCACCTAACCGCAGAGCCCCCCCGTGCTCCTATGGCCAACCTGCGGCTGGAATGGTCGCCCCTCCGGTTGCAGAACCCCCAAGCAGCGGGACCTGGAGCCGGAGGAACTGGCTCCTCTCCCGTCCCCAATGCGTACGAGTTCAAAAATGTTTACGAGTGCAACCGGCAGCAGGCGCTGCGCAAGCGGGAGGAGGAGGAGCGAAAGGCGCGCCAGTTCCACAGTCGTCCAATGCCCAACTTCAAGGTGATGCACAAACGCCTTTACGATATGGAGGTGCAGCACAAGCTGACCGTCCCGAAGACCCCAGACTTGATCAAGCGCTGGCAAGCGGACAAGGAGCGGCGCTGGCAAAGAGGGCACTCGGAGAAGGTCAAGGACGAGAAGCCCCAACAGCAGCTGCGCTGCCCGACGAAGCCCTTCCAGCTGCGCAGCGAGCAGAGAGTGCGCGACCGACGCGAATTCGACGCCGCCGTGCAGATGAGCATGGACCAGAAGAAGAAGGAGGTAAGTCATAGACCATAAGAGGCTTCCTTGGTTCCATTTCTATTCCATTCCATATAATTTTCCCCAAATCGGTGTAGGTGCGGGTGAGCATCGAGCAGAGAAAGAAGCAGTTCAATGTTATCTTTGATAATCGAGCAGAACATGGCGGAGGTGTAGTTAAGTTAGATTGGAGCAGAAGAAAGAGGTACTTCATAGATCTTTAGAGGCTTCTCTAGCTCTTCCATTCAATATTACCCAAATCTGTCGTTATATTTAAATACGACTTCAAGCCGATAGCTGGCTTGTCGATAAGCCAAAGTGTGACCAAAGGCAGCGTATGAAGAAGCAAGATCAGAAAAATAATTATATAAACTGTTTAGTTGATTTGCAGTGTTTTTTTTTTAAGATTTCTATTAGCTTTCCCATTTAAGTTTCTCCGAGTCGATTGTTAAATTTGAAATAAGCCAACAAATCGATAGCTGAGCCACCCGCCGATAGCTAGTGAGACCATGGGGAGGCATTTCCAGGCGTTAGGGTGAATGTGCTGAGTGGGACAACAACACTGTTTCCAAAGCGTTCGCAGCTCGAAAGTTCCGAGTTCGAGCTACCCAATTTGGAATCGAGTCCTAGCAGGCCAGCAGGATTACTGCAATCACAGTTCAGATTCCAGTCCCAGCAAGTCGGAAGCGGAAGCAAACACAAACGCTTACGCTAACAACAACAAATACAACTACAACAATAAACACCCGCCCACAGAGAGACACACAACAAAAGCCACAGCAGAGTGAGCGAGACGCGAGCGGGGCAGAGAGTGAGAGTAAGAGCAAGAGCGGACAACGAGCAGCGGAGAGGCGAGGCGAGGCGGAGAGAGCGCAGTTTGTTTTTGTTGCTAGTGGTGTGAGTGAGTCATGACGTTGCGGACGGCGTAGAAAAAGCCAGTCAACAGTTAACAGTGCATTGCATAAAGTGGATCTGCTGAGACGGCGAGAGCGGAGCGCGAAACTGGAAGCACTGGAAGAGAGGAGAGGAGGCCTCCAGGTCAGGACAGGACAGGACACGCAACAGCTGCTCCAGAGTTGCCAAAACTGCACACACCTGGCACCGAGTGTCACACGCTCACCCACACATAGGCACACACAACCGTACCCGTACTCGCAAGCACAAACGCACACAGAGCCATCTGTCGTCACAGTTGGTTACTTTTCGGACTCGTACTCGTACTCGGATTCAGATTCGGATTCGGTTTTCTGACTTTGGAACTCGGGAACGGGAACTGCTGATTTGTGATCCGATCCGATCCGATTCTGATACTGACTTCGACAGCGTCATGGTGGACCGCCTGGTAAACTCGGAGGCCAACAGCCGGCGCATCGCCAGCGTGGAGAACTGCTTTGGTAGCTCGGGAGTGCCACTGGCCATGCAGGGCCGCGTCCTGGTCGGCGAGGGAGTGCTCACCAAGATGTGCAGGAAGCGGCCGAAAAGCCGACAGTTCTTCCTATTCAACGACATCCTGGTGTACGGGAACATCGTGATCGGGAAGAAGAAATACAACAAGCAGCACATCATGCCGCTGGAGGAGGTGTCCCTGGAGTCCATAGCCGACAACCAACAGTACCGCAATGGCTGGTACATCCGCACCACGACCAAGTCTTTTGTGGTCTATGCGGCAACCAGCACCGAGAAGCAGGAGTGGATGGCGCACATCAACAAGTGCGTGGAGGACTTGTTGCGCAAGAGCGGCAAGAAGCCGGTGGAGAACCATGCCGCCGTCTGGGTGCCGGACACGGAGGCCAGCATTTGCATGCACTGCAAGAAGACGCAGTTTACCTTCATCCAGCGACGCCACCACTGCCGCAACTGCGGTGCCGTTGTCTGCGCCGGCTGCTCCAACAAGAAGTTCCTGCTGGCCCAGCAGAGCACCAAGCCGTTGCGCGTCTGTGACGCCTGCTATGATCGCTTGAAGCACGTGCCCAGCCACAATGCTGGGGAGGATGCAGCCCATGCTGCAGCAGTGGGAGCCGGTGCCGGAGGTGCTGGCAACAAGCTCAACACAACCGCTGGGGACAGCTCCAACGACGAAGATTCTGATGAGGAGACCGCCTCCCCTGGAGGAGAGTCGCATGACGAGCCGCGCTTCTACGGCGACAACAGTGTGCTCTCCGCCGCAGACGCGGAATCCACGATATCGTCGATAGCATCGCCCTCCTCCACGGTCACGACAGCCACGCATGAGGTGGTGCCCCAGAGTCCTCCGCCGGCTGCAGCCGCTCCTGCAGTAGGAAGCCACTGCTGAACAGCTCGCAAGGGATTCAATCACTGGTAGATATACATGCTTGCATATGTGTGCCCTGACCCCATAAGCACCTAGTTAATGGTTTACGGAGCAGAGCTGCCCCCATCCATCTCCATCTCTAACCATTAGCTAGTTCACCATAACTGTGTCTCTGGTTAGTGAAAACCCCGCGGAATAGCTTTCGCCCGAGTTAATTGCGCGGAAATACCTATTCTGCTTTGCTTTAAGTTCTAGAAGAGTCTCGTTATCGTGGCTTTAGGTGCGTTATGCATTATGCGTTAGATGCTGCAAAAGTTTGGAAGGCAGTCAAGGAGATACCTACTCCATAGTATTATATATATTATTGATCAGCCTTGTCTGTTTATGCGCAAACTAGTTTGGAAGCAGGTTCAGGCAGGTTCTGTTAGTATAGGTAGTAACATATATATTAGAAATGCCTTTTAAATGACTACCTGGACCGCCCCGGAACGACTTATCTTCTATACATATATATCCGCTACATCCTAAGCTGCATTTGGAAATGGAGCTCATAGGAATTTCCGAAATTTTAGAGAAATTGGCCTGCGAGGGTATTCCAAGTTCTCTTGTTATCGTAACTTCTACTGCGCTATCTGCATGTTGAGATTGAGAGGCATCTTCTGGAAGATGTCTGACTCCGAGTCTTGTACCATGTGACCTTGCCTTGTCTTGGTTTCGCTTTCGTTGTTTCATTTCGGTTCGGTTCGGTTTCTTTTCATTTCGCGGGTTATGCCTGCCTTCTTCATCTTGTTCTTCAGCGAATTCCATTGGCTCCACAGTGGTAATCTTATCAGCCATGTGGCTGTGACTGCGACGGCTTCTCTATTTTGCGCTGGCAAACAAATGAGCAGCCGGCACAGTCCACTCACATTCAGTCCACTCACATACAGTCATGTTCATGTGGCCCAAGGGCGACTTATCGCCTCAAAACTCCCGCGCTGACTAAGCCAAGCGGGAAGCGGGACTACGGAGCGGGCAGAGGTGCTGAGGATGAGGCGGGCTTGATGATAGCTTGGGAGCGTCGCTGGGTGGTATGAGTGAGTCACAGTCACGGTCCTCATGCATATGCAATCCCGTACTTGACGAGTACTGAGGTACTCCAAGCACCAGCTCAGCTCAGTGATGAGGCCTTCGAGAAACCCCCCTACACCTCCTTCCCTACTCTACTCTACTCTACCTACTCCAAACAACCTGCTAATTGTTTTCCTCTCCACTTCCACTTGCAGCAAGACGAACAACGGAAGCGGTGCGAGCTGGAGGAGATCAAGGAGATACGCAAGATGACGGTTTTCAAGGCGCGCCTCAATCCATTCAAGTAGCCAGTCCTACGTACCCAAACCCTTTAATTATTTTGTCCAAATTTATGTCGCTGCCCCAGGAGAGAACTATACACACACATGGCTCAGATTCACGTTTTTTTTGTTTTTGAATCACTTGAGATGAGAGGAGAGGAGTGGAGTGGAGTCGAGTGGAGTGGAGGAGAATCAGATGCTGCACCCAAGGAAAGGAGACAACCCAGGCAGCAAAAGCCGCCGGAGCAGCCCAGCATCAGCAAGAATCCCCGGACAGGAGACAAGAGCTAGGAGCGGGAGCATCAGCAGCATCCATCCACATCCCACATTGGAGCCTGCTTGTACCGATCCGATACATAGTTTTAAACGATTAACACACTTTGTCGCTAACACTAACTCTAACTCTATGCGTATGTTCGTTCTCACACAACCCTTTTCGTTTCCTGAGGAACCACTAAAATTCTATGTTTGGCTGGCGGGAGGATCATACCTATACCAATAACTATAAATATATATTATATGGATATGTATACATTGAGCAATTTGCAATTGCAATCATTAACTTAATTAAATTAATAATGTAAATTGAATGCTCTCCACTTGCACTGCATATTACTCTCTCTCTCTCTATCTGGATGGGCGGGAGGGAGAGGGCAACAGATGTTTTAACTGTCTCCCTCTAATCGAGACAGAAAGAGTGCGATATATGCATTCCTACTCACTCATCGGCTTACAAGTCGGTTTGGTTTGGTTGTTGCTCTTTATACCCTTGCAGAAGTTTCTTTTTTATAGGTAAGGAAACCCAGCTGCTACACTAAATATTAATACATATGCCTGATTTGCATCCAAGTCGGATCTGCTATATGAATAGAAAGAGCCGAAATCGGAATTATATCAGATATGAAACTGGGATAGGAACGATTGGGGATAAGAGACAACTTTGGTATTTGGTATTTAATATTGATTTATAGATTCCTTAGAAAAGCCCTTTTAATGACAACCGATCTCATTACAGTCGGACCACTATATCCTAAAGCTGTCATTGCAATGATGGAAATCCACTATTAGGAAATATACTTCAAATGCGGAAAATATTAAAAATATCCGATATCCTACCCTCTCCTATTAATGCTAACAATTGAAACTAATGTATGCACACCAGCAGGAATTGTCTTTAATTACAAAAAGGATCCGGAGTTTTGTTCAGCCAGATTAGATGAAGACATCTTGAGTTCGTATAACCCATCTCTAAGAACCAGCCAAGTATGGCCTTCAAACCCTAGCAGCCCTTAAAATATATAAATACACCTTCAAAGTAAGAACACGTGGTCTGCATATGGATTGTGGAAACATAAAAGATGTTTATTTATGCCGCCAAAGAGGCGGCGCGGTGTTGGCGTTGCATCATCAGACGCAGGCTTTTAGAACTGGCCATCGCTACCCCAGGAGGTCTTGACGGTGTCCTCGTTCCAGTCCTCCACTCCGCCGACGGTCTCGGCAGCCACCTCATCGGCCCAGTTGGTGGTCTCCTCCACGGGATGATCGACCACCTCCTCGACCTTGGGTGGGGGCAGGAGCTCCTTGGCTGCAGCCTCCTCCTTCTCAGCCTCCTCGGGATCGCGGTAGAAGAACAGATCGACCACCACGGGCCAATCCACGGTGCGCGAGATGAGTCCACGCAGGCGGAGCACCTCCCGGGCCAGGAGCCACCACATCAGACCAATGGAATGGGCCGACTTGTTGTTGCAGGGAATCGCAATGTCAATGTAGCGCAAGGGCGAGTCCGTGTTGGTGAAGGCAATCACGGGGATGTTCACGTACGATGCCTCCATGATGGGCTGGTGATCGGTCATGGGATCGGTCACCACCAGCAGACGGGGCTCGCGGAAAGCGGGCTGGATCTGATTGGTGAAGGCTCCGGGGGTGAAGCGTCCGGCAATGGGGGTGGTGTCTGTGTACTTGGCGAACTTCAGCACGGCACGCTGTCCAATGGGACGCGACGAGATGACGAAGACCTGCGGAAGAGGGATTCTTGATTCAGTAAATGCTAAACAAAATAAGGAAAGGAGTTTGCATTGGAAATCCAGTTACCCAGGAAGAGTTATGTGTGGCTGGTCAGAGGTGTGATTGAAATCATTGCATTTCATACCCGAAAGATTAGTAAAAAGTTCATCATTTGGAGCCACACACAAACTCACAGGGGTCGAGGTATTCGTTGGAATCTGGGTCTAAAGGTACTCACATCCGAGGCATTATCGATGGCCACAATGGCGCGAGCAGCCAGCTGGAGCTTCTCCCAGGTCTTGCCCAGGTTGATGATGTTGACGCCATCGGCGCGACGCTTGTAGACGTACTGCTCCATCTGGAAGTTGACGTTCTCCGAGCCCAAATGGGTCGTGGCAACCAGCATCTTGGTGATGTCGTCCTCCTTGAGGGACAATATATCTAGGCCTCCCGACATGTTAACGGTTTGTGAGTTACGGATCCTGGAAAACAGAAAAGAAAAACTCGTCTTAGTCTCGCCTCAACATAACCTCAAAGACTCCTTCCTCCAACTTCCACGTGCACATTGGGAAATCGGAAATTGGACAATTTAAGATTCTAGATTGCTTTTGGATCGGACTGGCATTGGCAAGCCTTTGTTGGATATTTCTGCAACTTGTTTTATTTACTAGCTAGTTAACAATTTAATAACCATATTTTATCGTTTTCATACGATGAATCTCCCACGTGCGCAGAGAAAACTAGTTATACAAAAGCTAGAATGCTTGGCGTTTGGTTGCTTTCTAATATTGGCTGGGTGTGTTTTTGACATCCTACAACTGGTTGCTAGCTTGTCAACTATTTAGTGAACATATTTAATGGTTTTTAGAGGAACTTACGTCTGGATGCCGCTGGGAGTTTTGACAAAATGGCAGAGTGTATCGAGCTTATCGATGACCTCGATATTGGGGCGTTGAGTACACTCGATGTTTGACAATGCACCGCTGTTTTAGTCGATATATCTTTGGTCGCTCAGATTGCTATCGAACTATGCCAGGGACTGACTCAAGCTGCTTGCTTTGTAACGCTCTCTGGTGGTTATTCCAACGGAAGAGGTGAAAAAGAGCATTTGAATTGATTAGTTTTCCCAGTTTCTGTTACTTTGATTATTATTTCTGTTCTCTTGAATTCTGAAAATTAAATTTTCTCCACCACAACAGATGGTAGAAAAAAAAGACGGAATGTTTTTTTGTATACACATTTATTGCAAGTTGGTTTGTTTATATTTTAATTTACGTGTATGCTCTCCTCGCCATCTGTAACTACCACAACAATGTACGCATATTCCTTTTGCTTAGTTTATGTACGTGAAACGTTTTGCCCCCGAATTTCGATTTTCGATCCTCTGGCTGGTTAAAAAATGTGTTTTTGTGTTAGTAACTTGAAATACGATCTGGATCGTCCCTATCTTATTTCTCGCTCAGGTGGACAATTGTTTGCTTACTTTGGGCTAGATTCAGATTTGGATTTGGATTCAGTTTCGGTATTCGTTTTGCTCGAGATATATTTGCGTTTAAAAATTGATTCGATTTTAACTTGAGTTTCGGTTTTTGTGTGTTATGTTTTTATTTATGTTTTATGTTTAACACCTAACAAAATGCACTCGTTATCCGCGTGAATGTGTGACTGTTTCTGTTTCCTTTCATTATTCGTACTCGTAACTTAATAACATTAATAATATTAAAAAAAACATCGTTTTGTATACATAAACATTATTTTTTTTGGTTTGCTTTTAGTATCATTTGTCGTGATTTTAGCTTATTTTCTTTGGGTTTAGTTTTAAATTACTAACTACTTATACAATGTAATGTTAACTTGTTTTACTTGTTTTAATTTGTCCGTAAAGGTTTTGTGTTCTCATCCCATCATCGCTCAACGCTCAACGCTCCTTCCCCGTCTTCATTTTCCATTTTTCATTTTCTCATTTATTTCCCCTCCACTTTTTCGGGTTTTAATACTAAATTGTTGTCGGCAACATCAATTTCCAGTTTCATGTTCATGTTCTTGTTTAGTACTCGTCGTATAATAAATCTGAACAATTTGTCTTAAAAAATATATACATATA
Source organism: Drosophila setifemur (assembly GCA_021224005.1). Taxonomy (NCBI): domain Eukaryota; kingdom Metazoa; phylum Arthropoda; class Insecta; order Diptera; family Drosophilidae; genus Drosophila; species Drosophila setifemur. The sequence continues at coordinate 12,569,641 of JAJJHY010001290.1, forward strand.
CGTAATAATTAACATTTCGCTATGTTGTTCTCCGCTTCGATCCATCAGTAACTTGTGTATAAAATATTTTCACTACAAAAAATCACTCTTTTGCAAATAAAACTCAATAAGTTCCTTTGTTTTGTTTTGTTTTCTTGTTTTGTTTTGTTTTGCTGTTAACATTGTTCTTGTTGTTGTTGTTGTTTGTCTTTGTTTTTCGTTTCTTGGTTGTGGGTTTGGTTTGGTTTCGTTTTGTTGTTTTGTTGTTTTGCTGTCCCCGTTAGTCAGTCGCGTGCTGTGTTGCTGTCTCGTTCACTCCAGCTCTCGTTTTGAACGTAAAGTAAAGGAATGTGGAACCCATAACGGTTTAATTGAACAAAGATGGCGCTATCCGAACCAAACTGGAGAAAAAATATAGTCTCAAAGAAGCACACACACACATTTGCCACCTACTTGCATACGTGTGTGTTTTGGTTGCATTGTTAGTGAGTTAGTTTAAAGTTTAATCTTTAAGATGCATTTTAGTGGGGCACACCGACTTAAAATTGTTAAGTTTCTCGTTTACATTTACCTTTGTTTTTTTGTTTTGTTTCGTTTCGATTCGTTTCTTTAATTTACTTTTAGCTTTGGTATCGTTTTGAGTATTCGAGTTATCATCGCTAAACACTTAGAAGACACACACAGAAACAAATACCAACACAAACAGTTACATATACGAGTGTACATATGTATGCATGCTGCTGCCGCTGCTGCCTGCCAATCTTCGATTCTTCGGTTTAAGTTGCTTATTTAAGTCGCGTTTTGTTTAGTTGATGCGTTTAATCGTTTAGCCTTTGTACATATTTAATTCGATTTCGATTTTGAATTCGATTTCGAGGTTACTTTAATTCTGATTTAAGCACGTTTGCTCGCCACAACAATAATGCACATTTATAAATATATCCGTTTAATCTCTCCCTATTTACGTGGGTGTTTGTGTGTGTGTTGCTGTGTGCGGGGTGAGAATGTTGCAATAGATTCCAGCTAGAAAGCAAATTCTCATTTAGTTTCCGAGCACTCTCCTCTCCTTCTCTTTCCCTCTCTCTCCCTTCTCTTTCTCCTCTGGCGAGCAAGCGAACTGAACGGGAAATCCAAGCAAAACAATAAAAGGAGGAAGGAAGGAGAGGACGCAAGGAGGAAAGAGGGAACACGGCCAACGGGACACGGATTCTCTAGTAAAGCGAAAAAGAGAGCAACTGAATGGAAAAAAGCCTCGAGTCGTGATTATCTCCTAGTGAGAGGGAAGTTATTAGCGATTTAGTGTGTGTGCGTGTGAGTTCGTTTTGATTCGATTTGTGTTTTGGCTGCGTGCCGCAGTTTCTTGTTTACAAAAATCAGAACCAAAAACAAAAAAATAAAAGTGTACAATACATGTATGTATATCATATGTAAATACTTTTGTTGCTTTTGTTCACTTTAATGTATAGGTGTATATGTACGTGTATATGCAATAACATTTATATCGTCGTAATCATAGCAAGGTAAATACATATAAATCTGTTAATGTGTATACTTTATAATGGGCGTGGCAATCGGCGCCGCCTGCTTCTGTCCGGACATGCATATATATACGATATGCATGCCATGCACTTACTTACTTACATAAGTAGGATTTTACTATCCAAAAAATTAGACAACAAACAAAACAACAATCACAAACAAACACAAACGGATTACATACAAACATTTCTCCACCTCGTTTCTATATTTCGACTGCTCCTCTCTCTCCCTCTCCCCCCCCTTATCCAACTGCTTCTTGGGGCAACAGTTCAATCGCCAAAAATGTAACGGTTGATCTGTCCGTCTCTGTCTGTCTGTCCGTCCGTCTGTCTGTCCGTCCTCTTCTGCCTCCGATTCTACCTCGCTCTTCATGTTCTTATTCCTCTTCTTCGTCTTTGTTTAAAACTTATTTTACGAATTTCTCGTGCGGCGGCTGCTTTTTGTTGTTCGTTCTCTATTACTGTTACGTTTAGTTTTTAACTATGGGATTTTGTGTTTTTAGTGTTTACTGTTTAGTTTTACATTTAGTTTAACTTTATACAATCTTTGGATTTGTTGGCTTGGGTTTTAGCTTTTCTCGAGTTGAGTTGTGTGCGGTTTCGTGAGGCGCTTGGGTTCTCTTTCTGTCTTTCTGTCTTCCTAGCTATCTGTTCTGCTCTAACTTTTTGAAAGCTTTCAGTTTACATTTTATTTGAAACGTTGATTTTGATTAGACGTCGTCGGTCGCTCTCCCTAGGCGTGCATTCTTGCCCGGTAACCGGTAACGGTGAAAACCTCTCGTGTGTGGCTGTGAGGGCGAAACTTCCAGTTCCAGTTCCGGTTCCCGATCCCGTTCCCGTTCCCGCTGGAGTTGCGTTGGCAGTTCCACTTCCAGACGCTTCAGAGCACCGTCTCCATCTCGGCGATTTCCGTCTTGTAGGACCTAGGATCCGTTGTTCGTTGGAAGAGAGTTAGTGAGTTGGGAAGTCTTAACTGCTACAATTACAAAAGAGGGTGGTAACCCCCTACGATATATAAAGGAGTAGAGTAGGAGGAAGTAGGATACTACTTAACACCAACAAGCATGCTTAACGAATAAAGTGGTGCAGGCGGGGTTCACAGGACATGCGTTCTGGGCTATGCTAATTAGCCCGTCAGCCGATGAAAAATGTGACAAATTGTAATCAGGCACTCTGGAGGGCTGCGGTGCAGGAGTACGTATACATATATATATGGGTGGGTGGCAGGGTCTAATATGTGTGTCAAGGCACAGTACGACTACATACATATACATATATACGTTGCCGGGGAAAATCGAAAACATTAGCCATAATGGCGAGGCGTAAACTGAAACTGAGACTGGAACTGAAGCTGGAACTCGAACTCGGACTGGAGGGGGAACGAGATTAAAGGAGGGGCTGTGAAGGGAATACAAAAAAAGGGAACGAGGAGCGGACCCGAGCATCATCAATCAATCAGAGTCCAACGGGGCGAGCACTCAAGGGTTCGCATGTAAATAAATTAGTGCCAAAAAGTAAATGCGAAAAACGAATCATCAAAGGGATGTGTTCCGCAGGAGGAGAAGGGGCTGCATGCGGGGTATGAGCACGTGACACGATCGGACAGGTACTCCGTTCCGTATCATGCCGGCAAAGGGTTCTCGTTCTTGTTCTCGTTCTTGTTCTCGTTCTTGTTCTCGTTCGCGTTCTCCCCAGGGCATCATCCGCCGTCCGATATCCATCATCCATTTATCAACCTTCCAATGGCCTGGCCAACTTTCGGGTTGCCAACTTTGAAGTGCTCCGGCGCCAAATGGGAAAAGCGTGTGCCTGCATTCGAGTGTTTTGGTTAACAATTTGTGGCGGCTCCTGTTTCGGTTTTTTTCCTGTGCCCTCCTCCAACTTAATTTGCACAGTTGAGTTCGCTGAAAAGTTTCGTTGTGTCTGCGTGTCTGCTTGGGAAATCTGGTTTGGCTTAACATGAAAGCGAAAAGTCAGCACGGAATCCGGAGCCGGCCTCCATAATGATGAGAGTCCGGTCTACATGTGCATTCGAGTGCTAAGAGGGCGAAGGAGCCGAATCCGGAGCAGCTCCGTCGAACCTTTGTTAAGGGATGGGCCAGACCCGGACCCGGACCCATGCCCAGATCCAGAGCCAGAGTTAAAACCAAAGCCGACATAAATAACTTTCCATCGCATCGCAGGATAAGTCTTGGCACGCCATAATGCACACAACGGACAGCGGATGGCGTTCCTCCGGACAATGCAGAAGCCACAACCGCAGAGAGCCACATCACCTGCTCAGCTCAGCAACACCGCACCCCTTTGTTCCCTCCCCATCCCCATCCCCAGCTCACGCCACACTTGGTTAGCAAAGCTCTGGGACTGTTTACTTGCCAGTAATTAATGCAAGGCTGTCAGTGTGCACGTCCGTGTTCATGTGGCTGCTAAGCATCCATATAGCGAACCCGAACACACGCCCGGAACAAGGGCAGGGGTCGAAGCAGTAAACACCCTGAACAAGTGACATATTTCAAATTGATTTACTCTCGGGGATAGCGACTGGGAAGGCTCCATCCTGCACTGCGATGGGAGCGATTATTGAATTTGATTTGAAGGATGTACAGATATCATCGATAGGAGGAGATTCTTTGAAGAATATCTCCTTAGCCCCAGCAGATAAAGGTATGTGTTCTTGATCAGCAAACAAACTAGTCTCTCGAATTTTAAGGCTACTCCCTTTCTGTTTCAGCTAATGACTCTTTTGACCGATCCTCTAAAGACTCATTTTGGTAAAAACAAATATCTAATATTATCCCATATTATACTCGATAATCAGATGCTGATGGACAAATTGCAGCGGGAAGAGAGCTTCAATACAGCGACACCCTGCAAAGTGCGACTCCGCTGGAGTAGAAAGGAGCCAAGGGATGCCCGGATGTGTGTGCCAGGGTGAGTATTGGCCGGCTTTGATAAAGGTGTGTTTGAGCTGGTGGGTGCTGGACGAGAGAATGATTGACTGACTGGGCGACTCTGGGACTATGCGACTGGTTGACCGCTTGAGTGTGCGGGGATGCTGATTTTGATGGAGATGGAAGCGATGATTCTGCCCGGATGGCTACTCTGTAGCTGTTGCTGTTGCTGTAGCTGTTGCTGTTGTTGCTGCTCCCCTGATCCGTTAATTGCTGGTCAAGGGGTGGGTCGTAAAGCTTACCACATCTCTTGCAGCATCTAGAACCACCCACCGACCACATCCGATTACCTAGTCAGGCCATTGTGAATGATATGCAAATGGGCGGACGAACACAACCCGCTCACATTCATTTCGCACAAACGCAAAGCAAAGCTCTCTCCCCGCCTCCTTGAGCTCCTCCGACCCTCCGACCCTCCAATCCTCCGACCCTCCTGAGCCGAATGAATGACAACAGGAACTGTCGGAAATTGTGCTATAACTAAAGACTATAACCAGGGACTGTCTCCCTGAATGCGAGAGTGTGTGGTGTGTTGTCTGGTCTAGTTGGGTCTGGTCTGGTCTGGTTGGGTCCCTTTCACATTGCCTGTTGGTGGCATCGAATCAGGAACCGAGATAAAGTAATTTAATAAAGTCATTTCCATATATTTGTATTAGAGCAGCAGCCAGAGAATTGCCCTTGGGGGGCTCTGCACGAGACCGGGACTGTGTTGTAGCAGCTGCCCGGCATCATTAGCGTGGACTGTAACGAGTGGAGTCCCGTCCTGTCCCGGTCTGTCCCTTCCCGGAAAGAGCATCACTAGGGCGGACCCTGAACCGAGCCCCACCCAGCCCAACCGAACAGAGCTGGAATGTTATCTCAAGCAATTGCTTAATTTAATTACGGCCACAGGAGCACGGGGACCCCGGGATGGTGCAGGGATGCGTGCGGGAGGGGTGGGGGGCATGCACAAAGAAAACTTACCACCTGTATAGATCTTGGGCGCTGGCTGCGAGACTCAGGTTTCCCAGCAGCGGTGGCCGCTCCTTCAGATGATGGTGGTTCAGCAGGTCCGAGGAGGAGGCCAGCCTGTTGAGTAAATGTGCAAAGATGGCAAAAAGTGAGTAAGCCAGAAGTTAATTATTGTAGATACTCCGGATATGCGCATGTCTGGGGAGTTATACTAGTAGTATCGGAAGCTGAATAAAATATCTGGATTTTTTTATAGGCGGGGAGCTGTGTTAAGATGCGCAAGGAATATGTTTATATCAAAGGAGGCCCGGAGCTTAGGATACCCTTTCTATCGAGTTGATTGACCCACCTCAGCTGCGGTGCCTTGATGCCGTGCTTGTCCATTACTTTCTCCAGCTGGCGGACGCGCAGGCGGGACATGTCCAGCTCGTGCTTGACCTTCCAGAGATGCGTGTCGCAGATGGGATCGTTGCAGCGGTGCTTCTTGAGGATCTCGGTGGCCTCGAAGACGGCGCCGCGGAAGGTCAGCGACTTGCCCATGGATAGGGAGATAAGGGCGCAACAGTGGCCGCCGTCCTTCTTGGCCAGCCGCTTGCGGATGTACTTGAAGTAGACGTGCTCCAGTAGCAGGAGCAGCGCCGCCAGTAGGATGCCGGCCATTAGGAGCAGGAAGGCGGACAAGAACTGCTCGAGGGCCAGCGGGTCCGAGGACTTGTGCTCCTGCTTGCCCGGCCGACACGTCCCCGTCATCCAGTAGCGCCTCAGACGCTCCAGGTCCCCGTTGGCCCGGAACTCGAGGAGGCGCTTGTTGAACATCTGCACGTACTTGGAGTTGCGGCTGAAGGCCAGTCCGTAGCCTGAAAAGAAATTAAGTTTGCTCCTCTTAGCCAGACTTTCTTTGCAGTCGCTCTTTATTCCATTCACTGCTTTTTGTATGTTTGTATGGTCCCCAATGACGGCAACAGTTATTGATATCCGATATACAACCATATCATGAATGGAATGTTATGGCATAGAATAAACAAGAACATTCCTAATGGATCCTTCTGTCCCATTTAGTAATATTATTTTGAATTATTTCTGTTATTTCAACCGAAGTCTTTTATGGGTTTTCCTAATCCCTACATTGATACTCGTATGCAAAAAATCATGAGTGGTATGTTTTGGATAAATATCAATAGGAACATTTTCATTGATCCTTATTTTGTATTCTTATTGTTGCATCAATCGATTTCTTTTCTGGTTATCTGGTTATCTGGCTATCCGGTTATCTGGCTATCTGGTTATCTGGTTATCCTATCTGCCACAGTCCCTGGTTTATATACGTTAAACGTGAAATTGAAAGCAGTTGTTTGAGCTGCTTCTATGGCATCACAACGATTGCATCCGCATCCTTGCCACCACTCGACTAAAATCAAATTAAAAATGTTCATCCAGCCAACTTGTGCATATTTGAGTTGGAATCGGCCTAACGATTCTGATGTGTCTGCAACCTGGAAGCTGCGCACAACCACATCCTCTTGACAAGTTCAAACTAGTTCCAAACTACTTTTCGCAGATTAAAAGTTAATGGGAATAGGAAGTTAATAAAAACTTGTAATGCCATCTTCACGCCGAAAACCGGATTGAAAATGCCTGAAATGGGACTTACCCGTCATCGCGTACCAGCTGCCCACGGTCATGAGGCGACAGTCCTCGTCCTGGGCCACCAGATAGTCCAGCACGGTGCCGTCGTAGATGAAGGAGTCCAGGTTGCCGTTGAGGACGGCGGCCACTCCATCAGCCACGCTGGTCTTGTTGTACCTTAATGGTGGGGTAAAATTAATAGAGGGGTCCGAGTGTCAGCAACTGGATTGGGATAACCCGGACACCCGAGGACACTCACTGTCGCATGTAGTTGTGCATCACGTTGAAGTACTTGTGGATGGTCGAGTCCGTGTGGCTGTACGGGATGGTTCCGAACTTGAAGGAGGGCTTGTGGGAGAAGGGATGCACCAGCCGGGTGTCGTTGAGCCCGCTGAACTCGTGGAACTCCTCCCTGGTGGGGTCAGATAATAACAGGGCTAGGTGTGAATACCAGGATGCTGGGGGTTACCAATGAATGAGGAATGAAACTGAAACTCTAAGCCCGACCCATTAAATCAGATTTACTTTTCGCAACTGAACATTATTCGTAACAGAACGACATTTAAATTATATATTTGGGGTTTTGACTTCTAAAAAACAATATGTAAATAATACTTTTGATTAAGAACATAATATATATTAATATTTGGAATAGAATGAAATTTAAACGAAACCAATTGTACACAACTCAAAATATTTAAAGTTTTGCACCTATAGGAACCAATATTAAATTAATACTTTTCATAAGTAAACTCAACTAAAAGTTATCCTATAAAATACCCCCTTTCCGAAATTAAATTAATTAGTTAATTAATTAAATTAGTCGGATTCGGATTTATTCCTTGACCGACTCGTACCTGGTTATCATGAAGGCGGCCAGGTTGGCAGTGTAGATGGCCAAGAAGACGACGGCGAAGAGGGCCCACACGTTGGTCATAAAGCGCGAGGTGAAGCCCCTGGGGGAGTCCACGTGGACGGCGGCCTGGAAGAGGACGGCCCAGACCAGCCAGTAGGTGCGGAACAGGGAGAAGCGGTAGGGCGTCACGTTGGTGTTCTGCAGGTACAGCTTCATGTCGTACCCGCTGGGCGAGAGCCACTCGAAAAGGAAGATCATGAAGGTGGCCGCCTGGATGGCCACGATGCCCACCTGTGATCCGGAACGGGAACGAGAAGAGGGATCGGGAGGAGAAGGAGAGAAGGAGAAGAAACTTACCCGTGAGACTGGGACTGAACAGAGAGAGAGAGAGAGAGAGAGAGCGGCGGAGCAAGAGCAGGAGCAAGAGCACCCAGCCAAGCCATGAGCACTTACCAGCATCCAGGAGGCCGTGTCGAAGGGCTCCAGGAAGGCCGTGGGCGAAATGATGCCCGTGCGCTTGGCCACCACGATGGCAATGCCCGTCTCCATGAAGGGCTCGGAGAAGTCGACAACCGCCTCGCGCTCCGTGTTGATCATCAGCGAGGTGAGGACCATGTCCGTCTTGCGGTTGACCAGGTCAGCGATCAGGCCGTTCCACTTGCCATTCTCGAGGGTACCCCATTTACCATCTTCGACCCGCACCAGTTCGTAGGTGAAGCCCAGCTCCTCGGCAAACTTCTCGAGTAGGTCGATGCAGAAGCCGCTGCAGCATTGGTAGAAGGACTCGTTGCGGTGTGCCTGGCCCACATCGATGTCGTTGGCCATCTCGTGGTCGGCAGCCACGCGGCAGAGCACACCGCGGTCCATCAGGCACTTGCCACTCACCGGGTCCGCGGGCGACAGATTGATATAGGGTGCCTCCTCTAAGAACGTGATCTTCAAGTGGAACTTCTCCGGCACGCCCTGGGGTGGGGCGTGCGAGTTGCCGGGCCACGCAATGTCGCGGATGTCCAGCTTCTGGGTCTCCCACGACTTCCACACTCCAATCTGCCCGGTTGCAGGGTCGTTGGAGTGCAGATCGAATCGGATCGAGTTGCATAGTTACAAAGCGGTGCAAAAGGTGCGGGAGCGGATCGGATCGGATCGGATCAGATCAGAGATCAGAGGTCAGAGGTCAGGAGGGAGAGTGAGCGAAAGGAGAGTGAGGACTGAGAAAAGCATGCTGGAGAAGCAACAATCCACTTACCTCCTCCCACACGAGGTTCTTGTTGTTGGCACTGGGCCGGAGATTCATGATCTTGAGCTCCGCCGAGCGCAGATCCCCATCCGCCGTGAACTCGATGTTGGGCTTGTTGAGGTCACCCTCAATGGACACGTTGCGCAAGTACTTGAAGAAGCTGCGAGAGAGATCAATAGATTCAGGGGGTCAATGAGGATGTCATCGGTCTAGTGGTGGTTCACTACTATTCCGCCGGTCACCAGTTCCATGCCGCACAACAAAGATGCATCACAAAAAGCTCTAGGGGAATGCTACTTCCTCCTGGATGCTTATCCTAATATAACACTATATATACAGAAAAAAGAAGCCTTCGAGGTCCGAAGCTTGCAAAACCTTAGCTTTCTATATGGGGTATAACTATCGGGTCAGACGGACACATGCAATGGAGAAAGGAATGAGAGCTGGAACACTCACATTTCGCCATTGTCCCAGCGACCACGTCCTTCGTCCTCGCAGGATAGCGACTGGGTGGTGAGGCGGCGATCCCGGTTGGCCGGATCCGTGAGGTAGGCCTCCACCCCGTAGCTGTAGATCTTGATGGCGTTGGAGATCTCGTTCATCAGCGCCGCGCTGGAGGTGTCGAAGTGGACGCCTAGCATCCCCACCGGGAACTGGGAGTGGGCATCCTTCTTCTCGATCACGGACTGACTCACCACCCACACGTAGTTCTCGCCGGTCAGCTTCATCTCCTCGGCGGCCCGCAAGATGGTGATGGCCTCCGTCTGGGTGGCATAGAGGAGCATCACACGCGCCTCGCTGTTGACCAGCTCCATCAGATCGCTGGTCCTGGTGACCACGATCGAGTTGAGGATGGTGAACTTGAAGAGCTCCTGCATCTCGGCCACCCGCTCCCGCACCGCCTGCACGAAGTCATCGTGGCCGGCGATCTGCGAGGTGACCACCGAGAACTGGTGCCACTTGTACCGCTCCAGGATGCTCAGCATGGCAGCACTCTGGTGCTCGATGCTCGGCGCCAGCTGCAGCTGCAGCGTCGACTGCGAAGCCCTCCGCTCCAAGCCGGAGTTGTCCGCGTTCCAGGAGATCACCGGTATGCCCAGGTACCCGGCCAGCTGCAGGAAGTACTGGGCCGAGGCCGTACTGTGCCCAAACTGCTCGTTGTTCATCATGTACAGGATGGCCGAGACGTTGACGCGGAGGAACTCCTTGCACAGCGTGCTCAGGATGGCTAAGCAAACGGGGATGGGTTCGGGATATTAGATGTTAGTAGCTGTGTTGGACTATCTCTTCTTAATTAGTGATGAGAAAAATCAATTATAATCTTGTACTATCCCCAGGACAGGCATACCCTTGTTCCCTGGGTACAGGGTATGCGGAATATAAGTTAACTGCCCCATGAAATGGCTCTGTTTGGTGCATTCCGTGGGCAGTTAATTTGCATACGTGAGGACCCAACTAAAATCTGAGTTCCAATCCCTATTCCTATTCCTATTCCTATTCCAATCTCAATCTCAGCTCGTGCGTGTCCTGTGTACAGATGTGTGGCAATTAATTGCAGATTAGCCACCTTCCGAACTTGTTTTACGACCGGGAGGTGCTGGGACGAGGCCTTTTGATGGGCCACCACACTTGGCGGTGGTGGTTGGCAGTGGGTTTTGGGTGTTTGGGTGGATGGGGGCTGGGATATTGACGCGGATTCTTTTCAGCTGCACGCGCCACCGCAGAGGCCTACTCGCTAATTGACCTACTTAAAGGTGCCTTGCTGATGTGGAGATGATGTTGGGATGCTGTTGGGGAAGCTGAAACTGAAAAAAAAATGAAGCCGCGGAATGCCACCCGCTGCGTCCTCAATTTCCCGTCAGCTTCCTCCTCCTCCTCCTCCGCCTCCTCCGCCTCCTCCTTGCCACAGCCACATGCCACATGGTAATTAATTCGCTTGCAATCTTAAGTGGCGCGGAAAGAGGTGTCGTGACTGTCGCCATCGATGACATTGTGCGCCAATGACCAAAGACAATTTGGGAAGTTTTCTTTTTTTCTGGGGGAGGGGGAGAATCGATGACAAGACATTGTCAAGTTTTGGGGAACGTGCGAGATCCTTGCCCTGCCCTGCCCTGCCCTGCCCTGCCCTGTCCTGTCCTGTCCTGCCCTTGCCCTGCTCCTCCCCTGGTGGCCTGTCAGTCGTCTGTCAATGCTTTGGCAAAATGTGAAATCTCATCAAAAAGTTTAATTAACTTTTTCATCACTTTACTTCTGCTCCCTGCATTCAGGGCAGAGGCGGGCCCAGCTAATTTTCCTCTAACCCTCCCCCTCCGTCCTGCCCCCCCAGTCCAGTCCTGCATTGGCCATGCATTCAATTACCATTTCCCCGGATTCTTCGGTTACGTAGCCGCAGAGATATGTATATGTAGAGATTTCTAGGGAGAGGCACGGATACAGATGCCCAATGCCCAATGCCCAGATACCCAGATACCCAGATACCCGGCGGATGAGTGAATGGATAGGCTCAACCGCACTCGGCTTGATGGGATGATGGCATCGTCCTGCGATGATAGGATGATGGATCGATGGGCATCCGGAGGACGGATGGACGGCTGATTGGAATGCGGCAGGAGGCGGGGCGGGAGGCTCCGGAGCAGACCTTTAGTCGCATTTGGCAGACAATAGAAATTCACTTAACGGAATTAGGCCCGGGCAGGGCTGCTCCGAAATTTAATTTCGTTTTGATGGGGCACTCTTGATTCCTCCCTGGGCCGGGGCGGTCCATTAAAAATTTAATTGCGTGCATTAAGCACCCTGTAATTGCATTACCAGGCGTCAAGTTCCGCTCCCCAACCCAACCGCGCCTGTGGTTGGAGGTGGGTTGGGTTGGCTTGGGTTGGGTTGGGTTGGTAGTACTCCCGGCTGATTTCGCACTCTCACTCTCACCGGGATTAACCACGCCCCAAAATGCTGCGTAACTTGGCAGGTAGTGCGTAACGCGCCTCAAGGTAAGCGGCAATTCATCAAGGTCGTGAGTCCCCCTCCTCTGACTCCTCCTCCGCCTCCATCTCTGGGAAGGCCCCTGCGGAGGACTCCGGAAGTGGTAGCCAAAGCACTCGAAAATTATGCTGCCAGAAGGCCGAGAGAGAAAGTCGGGGCTGGAAGCTGTTCTTTTTGTAATGTGCAAATTGAATTTTGACACAGCCCTGCCTCAATTTGACTGCCAAAGGAGCAGGCCAAGTGGCAAAGGAGGCAAACTTTCGAGCTTTCGAGGAGTGGGAGCAGGGGTGGGAGCTGGAGTCAGAGTCAGTGTCAGCTGACAGCTGTCAGCTGTGACTTGGCTCCGGCTTTGAGTCGCCTCGCATTCGTCCTCGCTCGACTTTGTCGGCTCTGACAGCGGCCTTTCGATGAAACAAGGCTCAAGGAGCAGGGACAGGAACTGGGACTGGGGCTGGGACTGGGACTGGAGCGACTCCCTCTGTGTCAACTTATTATAACATCCATTAATTTCATTTAAGCATCATTCAATTGCCTTCGTTTTTATCGCAAGTTATCACAAGTTGCCAACAATGCAAGTGATGGAGTGCAGAGGGGAGTGGTTCCTTGGTTGCTTGCTTGGGTTACGTGTGAGTGGTTGGGTGGTTCAGTGGTTGGGTGGATGCTGGCTGCTGGCTGCTGGCTGAGTTTCGCTCTCGACAAACTTTTTACATTACGCCCGACGCAGGCAACTGGAAATAGCGCCGCGAGACAGGCCCCCGCCCTTTTCCATAAATCTAGCTGCCTCGATGAAGGGGATTCCTCTCCCTACCCCATTCTACCCTACCCTGCCCTGCCCTGCCCCACTATGGAAACACACACGACACACTCACCACGCCAGATCCGCTGAAGAGCTCTTGCGGCACTCCAGCCAGTACAGCAAGAGCGCCTCCAGGAGCTGCTGGCACCCCTTGGACTCCTCCGAGTGGCATAAAGCACAATTAGGACTCGCAGCTGTCGCAGCACTTTGGAGTCGCATTCGATAATGCAGAAATACTGGATACTGCTGGAGCTCTGCTACTTAAACATAAACGGAACAGGACCAGAAACAGCTACAGATACAGATACTGGAGCCCGCACAATCAGAATCCCAATCCCAATCCCAATCACAATCGATGGGAAAGTTGGAAACAAAGCCAGCAAATTCACATCTCGTGCACACAATTCAACATTTGCCGTGGCCAGGCCACACCCAATCCTATCAGCCTGGGGTTCGTGCAACATGGGGCAGGCAGCATGCTGCAAGGGGTTGGGGCCTGCATTCAATTTGAAATATCCAATTTTAATTGGAGCCGAGCTCATTTATCATCGAACTTGGATAGGGGCAGACAAATTGAGTTCCCAGCTCAAACTATTCCAAATACAAACTAAACCAAATACTAGTACAATCTAATGTATCCCTTGCCCAAATTACACTATTAGATGTATCCACACTTGCATGGGGTAACATTATCTTACTCGGTTGGAGTTGGTTGCAACTTTAAAGGCTGCCATGGTGGTAATGGTGTTGTTTTTGAAAGACAATTAATTAGTTCTTGGGAAATACACTTCTAAAATGAAATTAAGCCGATTAAAAATCGAAGAAAGTTTATTTGACATTTGACGTTGTTTTACTCTTCGCAAGGAGTTTGCTTCGGCAATAATCTCTCTGCGGGACTATCAAAATTCCAATGATTAAGCGTAAATCTGTGTGGAATCCTGTTGAGTTTCGCCAACTTGCCAAAGTTTTCGCAGCAATTTCAATTTGGCATTCCGCTTCCAAAATTCGGCAACTATTTCCAACTCCTCCGGATTCTCTGCATCGCTGACAGTTGGGAGTTGTGACCTCATCACCGAAATAGTAGGCATCCCACCCACACGCACACACGCACACAGGCACACGCACGCACTTCCATTTTCCCGCTCCGCTCCGCTCCCTCCTCCACTCTCCACTCTACACTTCCACAAACACACGCACAGATCTCTGACATGGGCGTGGCATGCCAATAAAAAAAGAAATGCCATGTATGGCGGGGCAGCAACAACAACAAGTGGAGTGGGAGAGGGAGCGGTAGTAGGAGAGGGAGCGGGAGAAGGAGCCAAACAGAAACGGAGAACTGAAGGAAAGCAAAGTAAACTAAAGCAAACTAGAGGCTGGGCTCTGGAAACTTGGCGCATATTTTATAACTTGACGTCACACGCCCCCCTCCCCCACTCACACACACACACACAGACACACACTGCCGAAATCCTTATGACGACAATGACAAGTGGAAGGGATGGACAGTGGGGGAGAGGCGAAGGAAGCAGGACAGAGGACAGCGATAAGGAAGCGACGACGACAGCGCCCAAAAGCATCTTATCGAATATCAAAGTGTTGCCAGCTGATTTTTCGCTTCTCATGCTCTTGTCAGATGAGTTTTGCACGTGAAATATTTAGCACACACATATTTCAAGCAGAAGACGAAAAAGAAGAAGAAGAAAAAGAGGTTGTGGAGCGGAAAGGAAGGAAGAGGGAGGGGGGGGGGCGGGTGCGAAGAGGACACGCACAGACAAGTGTGGCATGCACTTAGGAACTATTCCAGCTGATAAGGAGGGAGAGGGAAAGGTAGAGGGGGAGAGGAGCGAGCTAAGCTGTGCGGGTTTTTCCGCCTCGACACGCTGGCGAGGATTCTTGGGGATTCCTCTTCTCCTCCTCATTTCCCTCCTTGCCCTGCACACTCTCTTTTCTTCGCTTTCCTTTCACCTGCCAGTCGTTGTCAAAAATTCGGCGTTGTTGTTAGCATCGAATTAAAACTGATTCATTTGAGCAGCGCGCAGAGGTGAGGTGAAGGGTTGAGTGGGAGGGAGCACCCCCCTTATCCTCGTCCCCCTCCTCGTCCCCATCCGCCAGCACCATCCAAGGGCGCGCCTGCCGCCACGTCAAGTTACTCCGTAGCTGCTGACAAGGCAGCTGGCACTGGAACTGGAACATCGAACCAGAAGCGAAGGTGAAACTTTCGGGCAAAGTGATGCGACAAAGTAGTTGTCCCCCTTCGTCCCCCGTTTGTCTCGGGTTTCACACAACCCGAGGGCTGCTCCACCTCCCACTGCTCCGCCTACTGGGGGCGCTTGGCATCTGAAGGAATCTAAAGGAGGGCATGTTGGCACCTCAACCCCAGAAGCCAGAACCGCACCGCAACCACTTGGCCAGTTGGGCCATTAGGCGTGGTTTCGCATCAGCTCCACTCCACTCCACTCCACTTCAGCCCGCTCCTCCCCAGCCGCCAGCCGCCAGCCTCCATTCTCATCTGAATTCGGACGAAGATGGCTTGTAGCTCTGGACATTCCCTGAGTGGCCCATCATTAGCAACTGAGCGTGTATAATCAGGCAATTCAGTGTCCATTTTGTGTCTGGTCTGCCCGGCACCGTTCCCTGTCCCTGTCCCTGTCCCTTCTCCCTGTCCCTTCTCGCCGTCGCTTGTCCTTGTTTTTGTCCACCCCGAACATTGCTCCATCTGCTCCTCCCCCTGCTCCTCCCCCTGCTATCACCGCAGGCATGTGTGCGATGTCAACAGACTTAAGCGCAGTTCATAGTTGGTAACCCGAAACCGAACCGAACCGATTCCCGGACTCTGCCAACTCCCAGGGGCCTCTGCAGTCCTCTGCAGGTCCGAAGGATCAACCGCAGGGCCCGAGGCCAGCTCCAGCTCCAGCTCCCGCTCCCGCTCCCGCTCCACATGGATTTCTTTTAAGCTCTGCTTCTGCACTGCTTTGTATGTGCGGTCCAAGTTCAAAAGTCTCCCAGCGGGGCAGGGAAAGGCACACAGGACACAGGACGCAGGACAGCACATGGCGTATATATTATAAAGGAGGGGAGGAGGAGGAGTAGCAGATAAGGCGGAGGACTAAGCCCGAGGGCCATTCTTGACCTGCCAGTGACTCGAAGGCTGCGCCTTTTTCTTCTGGCGGCGCCAATTAGTGGGCCATCCTCGCACTGGGTCTGATTTGGGTGGGATTGGGTTGGTTTCTCTACTCTCGGTTCTCTGTTCTCTGTCCTCCGTTCTCGGTTCTCCGTTCTCCGCTCCCCAAGCAGGGGTCCAGTTTGAAGAGCACACAAAATCTGTCTGCGTGTGCACTGGGGAAAAGATTTGGAAACAGTCGCAAGAACACAAGAGCACAAGAACAAAAAATATGAACTGTTTTCGTACAAGGAGATTTCCTGGAAGCCGAAAAGATGAAACAGTCTGCTCTTGGGGGTTTATTATGGCCAGCTTTGTGCTTCGTGCTTTGTGCTCCTCCTCATCCTCCTCCTCCGCCCCCAATCCTCCATCCCCCCTCTGCTCTTAATTAAAAAGTGTGTGCAGGTATTTCGTGTAATAAGGAATTTCTGAGAAAAACTACGAGTACCTTACCTATGACAAGTGAAATCTCTCAGAAGTTTCTCTTGGGGAAGAGAAGAGAAGGAGACGGAGACAAAAACAGAGACAGAGACAGAGCCAGAGAAGGAGATTTGACACCGCAAACCATAAAAGGCATTGAGAAGTACTTAAGTAATCTGTTGTCAGCTTGGTTTCATTTGCCATTTATTGATGGTTCACTGTATTATTTTCCCACAGTGTGATTGCCGACCGAAGACTGAATGTCTGGCGTTCCTCGCAGGACCTTCTCTTTTCTCGAGCCATTGTCCTGCTTGACTTGGCCTGGCCTTTAGCCGGAGGCTTCGAGGCGGCTTCTCCTTTTGATTTCTCTGCCCCTCTGCCTCTCCGTCGCCTCTGCCTCTGCCTCCTTGGCTGGCCATTTGTTTGGGGCTTGTTTCGGGACCAGGACAATGCCAGTCGATTGCCCTTGGCCAGCACACACGCAGGACGCAGGACGCAGGATGTGTGGGGGAAATAGTAGGGGAAGGGAGGACAGCTCTCGAGCTGTGCCTGCTTGCGAGAATCAATTTACGGCCGGTCCTTGTTGGTCCTTGCACGTTGCCAATAAATACGGCCAGGGACTCTGGGTGGGGCGGGGGCCAGGCTCTTCGATGGATTCAGCTCACTCGGGAGCGACGGATTTGAGGGGGATGCACTCCGGGCTGGCCCGTACCCATCACCTGGCACACAACACCTAGAACCTGGCACCTGGCACCTGGCACCTGGCAGGTGTGGAAAGCGCTTGCAGTTAACAAGGCCAGGACAGACTGGACAGGAGGACAGGAGCACAGGAGCACAGGTAGCCGCATGTCGACAAGGTGTAAACAAGGTTAACTCGCTGGTCATTGCCAGGTGAGGCTGGAGTGGACGGAGTGACCAGAGTGGCTGAAGTGGCTGAAGTGGCTGCAATGGATGCGAATGGTAATCGCCGGTTCAATGGCTAATAATAACGGACGTGAAATGCTGGCTACTGAATGATTCCACCACCATCCCCATCCCCATCCCCATCCGCATCCCTGCCTCCCATTCCAAGCCACCACCACCATCGGGAGCCAAAGGGGATGACAAGAAAAATGACTTACGGCTGCTGGGGATCAGAGTTGTCGGACACTGACAATGGAGTGATATATGATATAAGGGCTTCCTCCAGCTCCTTCCTTCCTATGCTCTCCCTTCGGTTTAGTTTCGTTTCGGTTCGATTCAACTTAAAATGTCATTTAACAAAGTGGGCGCCTCCTGCCCACATCCTCCACATCCCCACATCCTCCACATCTGCTGCCACTGAGTGGAAAGTTGAGCTTAGTGGGATCATTCAATCATCCGCTCATCGACAGTAGCTGCCTCACATTGCTCATACGCCGCGTTGTCGCTTGAGCTCAAGTGCCGCTTAACTAGCAGCATCAATTCCGCAATTAGAGAATTGCCCCTGCATGTGTATTGCAATTAGGGGGCACTAGATATAGTACCAGCATGTAGCATGTAACATGTGGCATGTAGCCTGTGGCATGTAGCTCTCCGCTGCAATGTAATTGGAGAAGGCGCGGACAGTCAAGACAGCTAACAGTTGACGCAAACAAACGGGCTGGACAGATACCATTTACCAGTTACCAGAAACCCGCAACCAGTAACCCGTTACCCGTAACCCGGTGACCGGGACCAAAAGACCGCGATCCTTCACCGCACACATTCGCATCCGTGTGTGGCTCAATTATCGCATCAATTTGGCTGCCCTCGTAGCTGCTAGCATTGTTATGCAATTAATGCAAATTAGCTGGATGAGCGCAGGCTGATGAGCGTGGGAAGAGAGCGGGACTTCGGAAATCGCAAATCGGATAGCGGATAGCGAATAACGAATAGCGGATTACATATAGAATCGTGTACTGCTCGTATGTACCTACATTCTGTAAAGTCCGAACTACATGGCTAACCTGTCAGCGCGATAGTTTCCAATAATAATGGGGGACTTGAGGGGGACTGAATCCAACAGTGAGTGTGGATTTGCATTAAGTATATACTTGTAGTACATATATAAGCCAGAGAATCTGCCATAGTTCAAACAATAATTTGGGCGGACTCCGGTCGGGACTCGGGTGGGTATTAAGCATATATAGTATATGTATAATCCAGAGTATCTGCAATAATTGCAAATAGTGATGTCTGGTCTTGGTTATGGTAAATATGAACTGCGACCATAAACTTGTTTATTTAGTTTGCCAACTATTTCGAGTGCTGTTTATTTTAAATCGATTCTGCAAACTTTCCCCAAGTGCTAATCAGCCTCGGAGCTCTTTGTCTAAGAGGCTCCCAATGGACTCAGACCCATCTTTGGCCCCCTCCTGCCTATCCCACTCCCTCAATATCTCAGCGTCTAAGGTGATTGTCCGTAATTTTCCCTCGTCCTTCGGCCTCCCCTCGTCTGGACTGTCCTGGCCCGTCCTGGCCCGTTTTCCATCGCCACAAATGAGCCAAACTCGATAATCAGGCCATCAAAGTTTATGGCAGCCACAAGAAAGGGGCAGCCCAGAGGAGACCCCGGCACAACCCCCTTCCTTGGTAATCGTTTGTTGTGTCTGGAGGTTAAAGTAATACAATTTCATATGAAATTACTTTGACACAAAATCATCAACTGCGGAGGTTGAGTTTCGTCCTCTGGCAAGCACTTGACTGCAGAGCTGCAGAGCTCCTCCACTGAAGAGGATGAAGCGATGGGAATGGGAATGGGAATGGGCGGGTAAGAGTGGAAATGCGAATGAGTTGGATGACAACTTCAACCGGACGACCGCAGAATCGAATTCAATTTCCATGCGACTATTGTAAATTTTGCCTTTGCACAGGACGACCCAACTATGGCCACCAAATCGATGGGCCTTGACAGGAGAGGGTGTAGGAGTAGGAGTAGGAGTAGGAGCAGGAGCAGGAGCAGGAGCAGGAGAGGGGGGTGGGACTGGGGCAGATGAGATGCAAGGCAAGGCAAGGCAAGGAAAGGCAAAGTTTTGCGTCCTCCACCTAAGGCTAAGGATGCAATGGGAGGAGCACCAAGGGGGAGGGGGAGAGGGATGGTGGCGGGGGGAGGGAGACGGGAGGAGGAATAGAAATCAAGTCAAACATCCACGCGCTTATTGTTCGACAGTTGAGAGAAATAACAATCGCCTGAACAACTGAACAACTGAACAAGCTCTGTCAATGTGTGGGTGTGGCAGCTTGTGTGTGTGTGGGTGTGTGTGTGTGGGTGTGGGTGCCGGAGCTATAGCTATAGCTATAGCTATAGAAATCCATTATAAATTCCCAGCAGACTCGCATTCCCGGGGAAGGGGCAATCAGCAGACAGACTTTGTTTGTTATGTGTTGTAATTTGCGTACACACATCCTAACACACATGCGGGCATTTGCTGTATGTACAAGGATGCTCCATGGATGCTGGATGCTGGTGCTGGTGCTGGATGCTAGTGCTGGATGCTGCATGCTATGTGCTGTAAGCAGTGTTTTTTTGCCTCCTATGTGCCTGGGCATGTGCTCAAGGTCCTGGCCATAATAAACATTTAAACATCATTGGAAATTCGTTTGCGTTTTGTTTGCTCTCGCACTTTCCATCTCTCCGGCTCACTGGGTGTTTACTCTATCAATTTGGCCAGCAAAATTGTGGCAATGCAACATAGAAATGCTGAGGGCTCCTCCCTCTACCGTCCACCCTCCACCCTCCACCCTCTACCCGCTCCGATCCCCGACATCGACCCCGATCCTTGTCCTGCCACATGAACTGGGAGCAATCAGTCTTCGCTCTGACGCTTGCCAGGCATTTTCCAGACCAGCACCCGGGAAATGTCGAGTTTCTCGCTTTTTATAACTCTGCATATTTTTTTTGGGGCTACGCAAGGAGGGAATGCAATTTGCTGGGACTACAGAGATGGACGCCGAACGGGAGGTCAACCTTTGAAATGCAATTTTGCACTTGCGAAACGGAATCCGGAATCAGGAATCCGGAATCCGGAATCCCGGGACCGAACCGGGGGCAATCACAGAGTGTGGGGCACCAAAAACCAAATTTCGAACCCGAGTTGACGCTCAATCAAAAAAGGGAAAGGGAAAGCCAACATCAAAAGCTATGCCTTCTGGCCCAGATTTCTATTCCTGTCCTGTCCCCTCTACCCTCTTCCCTCCGCTCCGCTCGCATAACGCACTTGGCAACCCTGCACATGGACTTAACACCGCTGACAGGGTTGTCAGCGTGCAATTACAGTTCTGGCCTGGCCAGGACATTTATTTGCGCCCCGCCTCGCATTAATTTCTCTTCTCCAGTCTCCAGTTTCCATTTCCCATTTCCCGTTTGCCGTTTTCATTTTGTGAATTTTCCGCTTTCGCGCTTTCTGCTTTTATTGCACGCCAGGGGCGTGGGCGGGGAAGGGGAAGGGGGAGGGGGAAGGGGGTTAAGCGCGCTTAAGTAGCTCAAAATGAACGGCCATTAAAACAGCGCACGCAATTAAAAGCCGTCCAGGTGTCGCAACCTCGCGGGTGGCCCTCAAATTGGTAGATGCCCCAATAAACGAATTTTCCGACCCACCACAACCTAACAATGGCCAAGAATGAGTGCTATGAGGGGAGAGGCTCGAACATTGGTTACCCATTACTTAATACTTACTGAATATACGAAAGGTTAAAGATAAGAAATGAATCCTGGGGGTTTTATACGAGTGCATATACCATATAGGAGCTTATGATTCTGAGATGGATGATTCGGATCCCCAAAGAATATACATATCTGATTTAATTGACTATTGGTTTGCAGATACAAAAAGTGAATATACAAATAGATACAGGATTAGGAAATTGTAGTAACAGGAGCTCCTATAGCCTCCAATATATGTATAGATGGATGATTCTGATTCCCAAAAATATTTGTACGAGTATATATAGTTTTTGACAGGTTCGGAAGTTCTTTCTCTATGTTACCTGCATTTGCTTGGAAACAGCATACCCTTCCTCTCAAATATTAAAGGGTAAACAATGAAGCACGAACAAAGGAGTGGGACTCACCTGTCGGACTGGGCGTCAGCGACATCATGTCGAAGTGGATGTTCTTCTGCTCGAAGGAGTAGTCCTTGAGGAAGGTCAGCTTGGCCCCGCGCGTCTTGGTGAGCCCGGTGACGGCGTTGTTGATGCTCCTCAGATACTCCCGCTTCCCGAAGTTCGTGTGCGGGGCGATCAGTCCGATGTTGAGCTGCTCCTTGTTGGCCGCCGCCCCCTTGGTGAGGCTGCCACCGCCATTGGTCAGCCGGAGGGCCTGGCAGGTGTCCAGGCCCAGGCCCAGGACCAGGCCCAGGATGAGCAGGAGCAGGGCAGTGGGCATTAGGAGCAGTCTGGAGCGGGATCGTGTTCGGGTTCGGGATCTGGTAGGGGTTCGTTTGCTATGGCTACTGTGCTGGCTGCTGGCAGTGATCGCGGTGGAGTCTGAGTCCGAGTTGGAGTTGGATTGGGAGTGGGAGTTGGAGTCGGAGTTGGAGTCAGGATTGCTGGTGCAGTTGCTCCACTCACTCGCAGCCCATTTCAGCTTGACGCGGCTGGGAATCATGGCTTGGACTTGACTTGGCTAAGGGTCCGAGTGGCAGCCTCTAGTGCATCTGGCTCTGGATGGATTCGTTTGGTTTCGGTATCGGTATCGGTTTTGGTTTCGGTTACGGTTTGCTCTGCTTCTGGCGCGGAGGGAATCCTCGCTTCCTTGCTGCCGGATTTCCGTTCCGTTCCGTTCCGTCTTCCTTTTCGTTTCGCTTCCCCCGGCGATTTATTGTGTTTGGATTGGCTGCTGCGCATTGCTAAATTTAAACGGCATCAGACATTTGTTAGCTCAAAGTAGGTGCACATGTATGTTCCCTGCTACATGTTCGGGAAAGAGTCACCCACNACACCCCCACACACACACACTGTGGAACAACATCTGCAGCAGCAGCAGCAGCAGCAGCATTGGCAACAGTCGTCGTTGACGTTTTCCGCCATTTCCGTTTCCGCTACTAATTTGTTATGGCCGGAACAGTGGAGCGCGCCAGCAAGTGGGGGAGCATGTTGCCCCATTCGGTTGCAAGTACAATCGAGCCACTGTGCGGCGCCTTCTGCTGTCGGAGTGGAGTTTACTATATATATATTTATGGAGCGCGCACACACACACAGCTACACAGGTGCTTTTCCGGTCGGGTATTCCCATTCCAACGAAATAATGGGGAAGAAGCAAAGAAGCAAAATAAAAGAAAAGAAAATGAAATAAAGGAAAGGAAAATAAGAGACGGGAAAAGAAAGGAAACGAAACGAAACGAAATGTCCTTGTCTGGGGAATGCTGTAAACCTTCAATTGAAATTAATTACTCGGGAATAATACATAATGGCATAGCTGAG
Source organism: Drosophila setifemur (assembly GCA_021224005.1). Lineage (NCBI taxonomy): Eukaryota > Metazoa > Arthropoda > Insecta > Diptera > Drosophilidae > Drosophila > Drosophila setifemur. The sequence continues at coordinate 12,592,554 of JAJJHY010001290.1, forward strand.
GAGATAATTAAAAGGGGCTAAGAAAAAGTAGCAGTTATGCGAGCGCAGCTCGAGATTTTAAGGGGCACAGTCGGAAAGCAATTATCGCCTGGAATCGCAATTAATTTGATTACTCCAGGGTAGCCCCGCCTTCGATCCCTCGCTGGTGTTTCGCTGGGACTCGGATTCAATTTGAGCACAGCCTGCCATTCTACATAAATTAAATGCGACATTGGTCCGCATAATCGCAGCTCTCCACACACTCGCTCCTTCACCCCCTTCCGCTGCGCCCCTGCCAACCCC